>OY744482.1:266011815-266612555 GCA_963556165.1 Tipula helvola | reverse complement strand
AAATTCGGACTTGTCCATCGCCACACCAAGCTTGAAAAGAAAAATAAATATATCAGAAGGAGTGCCGAATTTTTTTGAAAAAATTAGCGATGAACAACTGCTAGATAATGAAGCTGACGAGAAACGAATATGGTTAAAAGAAAATTATGGAAAAGAAATTAACAACGACGAATTAAAAAAAGCATTTTTTCAAAAATTTAAATCTACTTTTAATCAACAACGAACATTTTTAAATGAAAACCCTAGTATAAGGGAGGTAGCAGAACAATGGCCCCATCTATTATCACATAAGTGCTTGGTAGCACATTTTTTTGAATTAATGAACATAGACGATACGTTGTTTCATAATAAATGGGATTCAATAAAACAAAAACTGTTGCTGTTTGGTAATAAGTCGAAGAATTTGTCATTAGAGGAAGAACATGAGGATATACAAATTTTAAAAATCATCACCTCATATTTTAGAAGCTTCTAGTTCGACGCCATTTTTCGCAGTTATTGGTAATTATTTATTATCTACTTATAAATATTCTTCTAATACTGATGGTATATTTTTCGTTGTATAGATCAACCTGAAAATAATAAAATTATATATTTTTATGTTGAGAAGCAACTATTTGATTCGAAATGCGACTCAGTTAAGATGGCTGCACTTCTCTCAATTGCTGCTTTTTATGTATTTAATATTCAATATCCGACGGAATTATCACAATCTCTCGAAGCGATGCAAAAAATTTTTCTCGACGTGGATGTTAATTTTGCTCGTTCAAGCAAGAAAAAAATGAATTTTAAATCTAAAGTAGTTAACTTTTTAAAAAAAATTTTATAAATTAGTAAATTAATGTTATAACTATAAGTAAATGTACTGAATTTCACCGCAACTATTCATCCCACTCGGAACACAGAATTGAATTAATTCATAATCATTTTAATTATATTAAAAATAAATTTAATATGTAATAAAAGGAATAAATAAAGAATAAATGAATTTTTTTTTGTAACGATTGCGTTTCATTTAGATTTGTGGGTAATTTTAATATTACCATATAATTTATGTAAAATTACATAACAATGCATTCAAAAAAGTGCATGCATTTGTTTACATAACTAATTATTCATGTAAAATTACAAGTTTTTGTAGGTACACTTTTACATGACTTACCTAGTAAATTTAATGTTTATTGTACTTATTTTTCAATCTGGAATGTATTTTTCAACCGCTTTAATTTTACATGAAAAAGTTCGGCCATTTTGCCCACTTGAAAATTCTAGTAAAATTCAACGGAAATTTTTTACTGTGCGGGTTACCCGAAAAAAGTATTGGCAAAACGTGTTTAACAGGTCTTTTATTGAAAACAGGTAATATGTGTATAATTATACAATTTAACTTATGTAGATATACATATGTACGTTCAACAAACAACTTAGTTCATGTGTTATAATATTCACTTTTATTTTTATATTTATGAAACGTTTCAAAAATAAGAAGCCATTGATTGTAGAAAGTGTAGAAATGGCTAAGTAACTTCGAATTTTTGTAATTATATTTCCCGAAACTGAAAGCATCCGTTCACAAGCCGATGATGTAGGGTTTATAGTAAGTAGTACTTCGTGTAAATTATCCAAAATTTAGATCAGCTTATCTCTTTACTCGACGTATAAATCTTCCATAGCTCATTATAACCAGTTGTTTCTTCAAGTTCTACGTCAGAAAAGCTTGAACTTTGATCGGCCTTTCTAATGTTTATTTGTCTCGAGACTAAGCGTAATAAAGCGTCAGCTAACTGTTTTGCAGAAAATTTAGATGCGAAATATAAATATTCATTTTCTTTTGGATAACTGTCGTGATGCAAATATAGTAATAATGAAATTACTTCCGTTTAGATATTATTAATGTCGCCTCTTTTGCTAAATTCGTGTAGCGTAGGCGGTTCAAAAGTAAGTGAGATTTCCTTTAATAATTCTAGAGACTTATCGATTATTTTTTCGGCACCTAATTGACCGAGTGCATAGTGCAATCGCGATACAATATTTCAATTTTACAAATCGATTTATTGTCGAAATAAGCGTATTCCACCGTGTCTGACAATGTAGATAAGTTATACCTACATTTGTGCCTTCCCGCGTTTCTACGTCCTTTTATGATGCGTAGTCTTGTTGGCCTTTTTTCAAACTCGCAAAAATTTTCACGTTTGAACATCAATACCTGTGAAGTGGAAAGGCCTACGCGTTGGTCTGATACACCGATTAAAAGATAATTTCAATTCCAAAAACGTATGCTCTCGAAAGCTAATATACGTCGAGTAAAATATAAGCTATTAACCTAAATGTGATTGTTGGCACTGGTTCGAGCAAGTTTTCTTTAAAGCTCTGTATCTCAGTGGATACTATAGATAGACCCCCTCGCATAAACAGGTTTTGTTCAAAATTGATCAAGGCATCACCCCTAAAGGATTAGCATTCAAGTACAAGACACCCTGTATATTAGAAATAAATAACGGAAAATTTGCAGGGTTCTTTGAATTTTTTCGCGATACCCGAAGCAATTACCCGAGTATTCGCGTAGTTAAAAATTTTGAAAAATACCCGGGTACCCGGGTACCCGATACCCGAAATACGAGCCCTACAAACAAAAAAACAAAAATGATTGATAATCAGAGAGCAGCTTCCGCAGTTGGAGAAAGTCCGAATACCATGATGGTTACCAGGTCAAGATATTTAACTATATGGGTTCTGAGAAGAGACTAAATTACGGCACTGAAGTAGAAAGGCGTGCAAAATTCTGTGCGTCTCTAATAGCAGAAAGTCGAGATTTATCATTTCCTATTGGGTTGGTCGAGCGTTTGGCTTCTTACAGAAAAAGAATTGGAACAGTGGCCGTGGTCCATCGTTATCTAACCAATATACGAAGCAGTCGTCAGGTCATGCTATATTTTAAAAGGATTCAATTAGATTACATCTCGTGTGGAGCTGCTAGTCTCCCATCGGGCGCGTCCCCAGGTGGCGGATAGGGGGAAACCCTAACCGACTTGTCGGAGGGTAAATGGGAAATAAAATACCATTCGTGGACCAAAACTAGCTAGGGGTGGTTCCCTGAATATAATAACCAATATGGCGGACTCTAATGGAGAAAACCTTACGGCGCAGGGAAACGGATACCCAGTGCCGGCGACTTTGAGGGGTGAGCAAGCCGGCTCCCAGTCGTCGTTATCCAATGACCGCAATACTTCAGAGGTGCTAAGTTCTGTAAATCCATTTGGAAGAAGTTCCATAGTGCCACGATCACCAGCAAGACTCTATGCAATGCATAAGTCCGAGAAAGTTATTACCCCAAGTGGTACTCTAATCAGTCGACTGGACAATACATACGGGGGGGGATCGATCCTCTTCGAAGGCTGGCCCTATGGATTTTGAGGAGGGCCAAACACTGCATGAAAGAAGTGATGCCAGCGGAAATTTTACAATGCGAGCAGTAGGATTCAGTGAAAGAACTGTTGACCTAGAAAAGGAAAATATGGATCTCTTTGAGAGGCTACAGAAGATGGAGCAATCATTTGCCAAGCTAAGCGAAGAAATTGAGTATCTAAAGCGAGAAAATGAACTTCTAAAAATGAATCGGGATGCTAAAGAACAAAGCGAATTAGAGAGTATTGAACCAAAGAAAGTCAACTATCTCACTGATGAGGATGAATTAGAAAGGGAGACGAACTGGATCCTAAAGAAGAAAAAAAAACATTAAAGGAAGGGTAAGAAAAGAAAAGCTGAATCGTCACCTGAGGTTGAACAACTAAATGTTAGTGGAACTACAAGTACCGAACCGGAAGTTGTCCAACCTGAGGCCAATCAACCGAAAGGTAGTAAATCTACCAAGAACATTGCACCAAAACTGGTGCAACCGAAAGAAAAACCCCCCCACCAATAAGTATCGTGGGAGTAACCAGTTACCCAATAATTCAGTCACTGATGAAATCGGTTACTGACAAAGAATATAAGGTAACAGCGCTAAACAATGACGTTTGGAAAATTAATACTCTGGACTCAGAAACCTATAGAACATTATCTATGAAGCTGAATGCTGAAAAGTATCAGTGGTTTACCTATGAGGACAAACAGGCTCGTCCGATAAAAGTTATGGCAAGAGGTTTGCATCACACTTGCTCAAGTGAAGAAATAATGGAAGACTTAAAAAATAAAGGTCTTAAAATACTAGATGCTGTGAATATGATTAAAAAAGAGAGAATAGAAAACCAAGAAGGAAACCCAACTTTCAATAAAAAGGGACTCCCTCTTTTTATGCTAGTATTTGATAACTCAGAAAATGTTCAAAATATTTATGTTATAAAAGCAATTCTTCACATGAAGGTAAAAATTGAACCAATGAGGAGAACCACTACACGCATACCACAATGCAAGAAATGTCAGGGATTTAATCACACCCAAAAATATTGCAGTCGGGATCCGAGATGTGTAAAATGCTCAGCTAAACATTTTACTCAGGCATGTACAATAGGGAGAGATGTACCAGCTAAGTGTATAAATTGTAAAGGCCAACATCCGGCCAAGTATCGGGGCTGTGAGGTTGCTAAACACCTACAAAAATTAAGAGATAAATCACGAAATCAATCGCAAAATCATGAAATTCGAAGGATTCAACCATCAAATCAGATGGATCAAAATCCACAACCAAGCAACGCAGGGCAAAGAAGAACATTTGCTCAGGTAGTGAAAGGCTCGGGTTCAACCAAATATATGGGCTCTGAAAATAATCGAATTATGGAAAACATTATGAACAGCATCGAAGCTATTACAAAGCGACTAGATGACCAAAGTAACCTGAACAACATGATATTTGATCAACTCAAGAAAATGCAACTCCCACAACGCAATCCAATAAAAAATGTTAAGTAAGAACACAACTTTCAGAATAGCAATCTGGAATGCGAATGGACTTATGCAACATATTCCAGAAATAGAAATATTTTTAAATACAGAAAAAATCGACATTTTTCTAATATCCGAAAGTCATTTTGTTAAATCTTCGTTTGTTAAAATCCGGGGTTATAACTTATATCATTCCATTCATCCAGCGGAAAGAGCAAGAGGTGGTTCAGCATTACTAATAAAAGAAAATATCAAACACCATGTAGAAACAGAAATCGAAGAAGAAACAATGCAAATCACCACTGTTAGGATTCACATTAAACACAGACAGCTTACTGTCTCTGCAATATACTGCCCTCCCCGGCATAACTTGAAAAGGGAGGACTACATTAAACTATTTAAATCATTAGGACGTGATTTTATTATTGGAGGAGACTTTAATGCAAAAAACACCTATTGGGGATCTAGACTTACGACGTCAAAGGGTAAAGAATTGTTTCAAGCAGCCCAGACATCAAAATGTGAATTTTACTCTGGTGGTTCCCCAAAATACTGGCCCAGTGACGAAGCTAAGATACCGGACCTAATCGACTTTTATGTAGCAAGAGGTATATCTCAGAACTATATTCACATTGAAAACAGCAATTCTCTAGTATCGGATCACTCACCGGTTATCATGACAGTCAGTGAAACTGTCATTCAAAGGGAAAGTGCACCCAGATTAACAAATTCAAAAACAAACTGGGATCTCTTTCGTGAAATAATGGAGGACAAAATCAATCTCCAGGTACCGATAAGAAATTCTCGACAGTTGGAAGACGAATTGGAGCAACTCAATGAAATAATTCACTATGCTGCATTGGCAAGCACTCCCATTTTACAAAATAAGAAGACGCTTAACATATCCTACCCAATGGAAGTTAGAGAGTTGGTAAGAGAAAAACGGCGAGCTCGTAAAACCTGGCAAATTAATCGAACACCGGAGAACAAAACAATTCTTAACAATTTATGTAACAGCCTCAAATCCCTTATTAAAGAAGTTAAAAATGAATCAATTAACAGATATCTAGTTAGCCTAACTGATGAAAAAAATTCTGACTACTCACTGTGGAAGGCGACGAAGGGACTCAAAAGACCCAAAATGCAAGTGCCTCCACTTAAAAAGGATGATGGAACCTGGGCAAGAGGCCACAAAGAGAAGGCTGATCTATTTGCGGAGTATCTCCAGGAAACCTTCCAACCACTACCAAGACAAACTGCCAATGAAAATATAATATCTATTCAAAAGCTGGATGAGTTTGAAATACGGCCAGTAACTCTCAAAGAATTAAAAGAAGAAGTGAAAAGTAACATGAATGTTAAAAAAAACCCAGGGTATGATTTGATTACTTGCCAAATTATCAAAGCTCTACCTAACAAAGGATTTCGTAAGCTACTATACATAATCAATGCGAGCTTTCGGTTAAAATATGTTCCGAATCAATGGAAAGTAGCAGAAGTAATCATGATACCAAAACCTGATAAACCACCACCTAACGATAAAAAATCATACAGGCCAATTTCTCTGCTGCCAATTATGTCAAAACTCTTTGAAAAATTATTACTAAAGAGACTTAAACCAATAATTGAGGACCGACAACTAATTCCTCCACATCAATTTGGATTCAGAGAAAAGCATTCTACAATTGAACAGGTCCATAGAAGAATCACCAACATAATTGAAAGAACGTTAGAACGTAAAAAAGTATGCTCAAGCATATTCCTGGACGTCGCGCAAGCATTCGATAAAGTCTGGCACAGTGGTCTGGAATACAAGCTGCATTGAGATCTACCGAGACAATTCTATGCCATACTAAGATCTTATCTATCCAATAGACACTTTCGAGTGAAATATGAGGATGAATACTCTGAGCTAAAGAAAATCTCTGCCGGTGTCCCGCAGGGGAGTGTCTTAGGACCAATCCTGTACCTACCTATAGAAATTAACTCGCGACTCGTGCCATATGCAAATACAGCTAAATACCTTGGCATGACCCTCGATGCCAAGCTTAAGTGGAGAGAGCATGTCAAAAAGAAAAAAGAAGAACTTAACATAAAGTTCAGAAAAATGTATTGGCTCATAGGTAGAGGCTCTGAGCTTACAATTCACAATAAGCTGCTGCTATATCGGCAAATTTTGAAGCCGATATGGACCTACGGTATACAACTCTGGGGATGTACCAAGCAAACAAACGCCAAAATGATACAGACGTTTCAAAACAAGGTTCTTCGTAGCATCGTCGATGCTCCGTGGTACGCAAGAAATGAAGACCTTCACATCATGATAACCCTGTCGTTGAAAGAAGACTCCAAAGAACGAGGCCACTTGACCTAGTGAACTTACCAAACTAAAATTAGTAAATAGGTTTAATTGATTATGGGGCTAACCAGTGGGTTACACCCCAACAAACGTGAATTTTACTAGATATATAAAAATTTGTATTTGAAAGAAAAATTGCTAGATGAGCGCAGTCTCAGTCGTAATAAAATAAAATGAAAAAAAAAAAAAAAAAAAATTACTAGAGGGACGATAATATATGTAGTTACAGTATGAATCATTATTATAGGAATTAAAATTAATCCTGATTTTCAGAATTGAATTTTAAATTGAATCAACGCTAGGTACAGGATCAAAAAGTAGTGAATAAGTTGTAGTTTAGAAATTGCGTTGTTCTGTGCTAACTATTCGATTATATAATTACTAACAATTTTTACTAAATATCAATAGCTTGGGTGGCTGTAGCCGAGTCGAGTCTCTCCCAACTAATAATCCTATCGTATCCTTAGGTTTTGTTATATGTATACGGGTGTACGGAATCCTGCAATAATGATTGGCCAAGTAACAACGCCTTATAATTTTACGTAGGTTACTGATAATATTAATTATAATTCATTACAGGAAAGCGCCCATTACAGATCAAACTTATAGAATTTAGTGACTACGTAAGTAGCGTCAGGAATCAGTATGGAGGAAATCATGTGCATTAGACAATTGTGGGTCAAATTGTATGGGTGCAGATCGACATTTACGGAGAGTTTTCTTATTTTTAAAACACAATACTAACGAAATTTACAATTTTCTTTTAAGCGAGTCAATCACTTGGCATTTTAACCCAACAAATGCTCCTCATTTTGGTGGATTATCCTCATTTGGTGGAAACACCATTTGAATCGGGTCGTTGGTGAAACTATTCTCACTGTTGAGGAACTACAAACGTTATTGGCAGAAATAAATGTAATCCTGAACTCCCAGCCTACTTGCGCTTTACCAAATGAACCAGACTTTGATGTTCTTTTCGGTTTCTGAAATCAACCATAAAAATGAGAAAATAGCCAGGTTAAACAGGGTGAAAATGATTCAACAGATGCGGCAACATATTTTCCAAAGATGGCATGTCGAGTATCTAACATCAATGCAGTCACATTCCAACTGGACATCACCTAAAACAAACGTGAAACTAGATGAAATTGTTCTAGTCATTGACAAAAATTTACCAACAACAAAATGGTTACTTGGCAGAATAATTTAAGTCTTCCCTGGAAATGATTGATTAATCCGTCTTACATCTATAAACATAAAGAACGGCATACTTCGCCAAAATATACATGCACTGTATTTATCTGAGACATCAAATGCGGTTTAATTTTAATTGCCGATATACCAAAGATTGACTTAAGATAATATAAAATGAAGTAGAAATCAATATGAATTTGTTTACGGTTTGATAATTAGTATACTTACGGTTTTTATTTATGTTTAATTTTGTATAATTGATTTCAATGTTGTTGGACCATTTTTGTTTTGTTTACATTAAATGTCAATTATGCTTAACATTAAAATTTGTAATAGAGTAGAGTCAGCGTATAGTACTCAATTTAGGGTTCGTTCGGTATTTAAAGGTGTGGGCAAATTGGAAGTCATTTTATGCAAATATTATGGTTAATTTGCATTATTGGAAAAATGGAATTAGGGAATTATTATTAAAAATAGTTGCTGGTTCTGGGATTAGTTGTGAAGAAAATATCACAGTAAAATACAGTGATTGATGTAGTCGCTCGCCTTAGCGTGCTGCCATGAGGATGCACTTTTTAATTATTACGTCTTGCTGTAATTTTTGTTGACAAATTAAATTGCTTATTTTTGAATTAATGAGTGTTATGTGTCGTGAATATCCATCCAGAAATGGAAAATTGTTCAATGATGTATGTGAATAGTTCATTTTGTAGTTTATTTACTGATCGTACACGAGTTTAGGCCATTTTCCTATTTCTGTGTATGTTTATATCTCTTATATGCTTATTCTATTTGCATTTCGCATTTATTTTTACAAAAATTCCAATTTCCAAACAAATTATCTTTGTTTTCCGAATATCTTTCCAGTACCGAGCCAGCATTTCTTTCCCGCCCAATTTTGAAGCATGAATCTAAATTTTGGTGTTTGTTTAATATTTCATTAATCGTTAACATTATACTTTAAATATGCCAGTACTTATAACCGTGATATAATTAACGCCAAAAGTTGACATTTTCTATCGAAAAATCTCTGTATTTCTCGAAAATTATTCTATTTAAAGTGAAACAACAAATAAATGAGTCGGGAAAATTTTCCAAACAAATTGAATGTAGGGGAATATTTTTCAAATAAATGTTATAAATTAGTACTAAAAAATATTTATCACTGGTTTCGGACACATTCTAAATAGTTTTTGTTTGGACAATTTAAACTATGCCATTTTCTGTTTATATTCAGGCACCCATCTTTAGGAACAATATTAAATCGACTTCTTATCATTTCTTGAGTACCTCAACTGATGCGCTGCGCGAACCGAAAATAAATAATTTCTTATAGCATATTTTGAATGAACTGTACATATTATGTATTTACCGTGTGATCAGTAAAACATCATTTAGGGGAAGTTTTTAACATACATAGATTTAGATAATTTAAATTTCATTATTAGCTTTAGTTTAAAGATCGTTTCACTTACATAATTTAAATTTTGCTGCGGGCAGACAATTTTTCAAACTATAATTTATAATTGAATTACTCACCGTAACTTGATACTATCGGAAGCCAGTTTTGTACAACGGTTCTTGATAGCTTGCTCCGAATAAAATAGCGAACAAAAAAACGCGCCCTCAATTATAGTTACAAAGAGAAAGAATTTGATAAAAATATTTAATTTTATTTTCCAATAATAGTCAGTCATAATTAATATAAATTTATAAACTTAATTTTAATATTTTTAATAATCTCCAAAACTTACTATCTTAAACCTATTAGAGAATAAACAACTTTAACTTAAATAATATTTATAAATCAATTAATTCAGGCGATTCACTTTTTATAACACAAACATTATTTGGTTCGGTATTACCCCATTGTACAGTCACCGATGGAATGGTCATGTATGCTAAATTTTGATTAACAACATTCAATTCCGGACTACATGATGATATATTTGAATATCTTGTCATTTGATTTTCATCTAAATATTTTTTAGAATTGTGTTGTTGTTGTTGATGATTGGATGTGGTTACTTCTGGTATATTATTTTCATCTAATTTATCTAATTCTTTATTGTTGTTGTTGTTGTTGTTGTTATTATTCCATAACGATGAAAATGTACAATCATTTGTGTTATCGATTGTATTTAAAAAATCATCTGATGTATTTATTAGGCAATCATTACCATTTGGTATATATTCATCTAAACTATCATTATGATGATCATTATTACTATTTTGAGCAACATTATTAGTTGTCGTTTTACAATTTAATAATAAATCATCGTTTTCGATTTTTAATAAATTATTGCCATCATAAATTTGATTGTGATAATAATTATTATTTGGATTATTTAATTGAAATAAATCAACATTACGTGGATATAGTAGATCATCTGGTTTTGTATTATAGTGTGCCGGTGTTGGAAAATAGTTATTATTATTGTTGGTGGTGGTGTTGTGATGATTGGGCACATTATTATTAAGATTATTATTACTGTTAATGCGATTTGGGCCGCCATTAAATTGATTGGCCAAAAAATCATAATTTGTTGTTGCCGCTTGCCTAACGATCTGATTATTGTGATTGTTAATATTATAATTGTAATAATATCCATTACGATTTGTGGTTAAATGATTTGGTGGTGGATAAGCAATCGTATTATACCGTATTTTTGTTTCACTACTCATATCGTTGGTACGTTGTCTCAAAATTGTTGTTGGTATGTATTGTGAATGGGCCATTAATCGATTAACAATCGATTGATGACCATCTCTACTATCGTCTACATGATTTATTGACTTTAGCGTTGATTTATAATCATCGCCAGACGATTTTGGTGACACCGATGACTGTTCCGAATCAGACATTGAATTCGCCTTCATTTTTGATACGTCCTTTACATTTGATGATGTTGACTCCTTTTTATGTTTCATCCGACGATTTTGAAACCATATCTTTATTTGGCGCTCACTCAATTGTAAATTTTGTGCCATCTCGATGCGACGCGGTCGACACAAATACTTATTGTAATGGAATTCTTTTTCCAATTCAACAAGTTGTGCACTTGTGTAGGCGGTGCGAGAACGTTTCGATGATATGGTTGATGCGGTTAATGTGATATCTACAAGTTAAAAAAAATGAAAAATAGAAGAACAAAAAATTATGAATTAATTTTCCAGTTCGATAAACTTTTCGTCAAGTTTTTTTTTGTTTTTTTGTTTAAAGCTTTATTCAAATTAAAATCAAAATGGAATTTAACTTTTTGTGTGCGCGATGGTAAAATGTAACCGATAAAAATTTATTCAACGAACGCAAAGAATGAGACGAGGACAAATTTAAAATTTAAATTTTTTATTTTTGTTCATGTACACGAGTGTATACATACAGCAGTATTTTGAAGGGATGCGTATGTCAAATTAGATAAATCGGCGCGAGATCGTATTATATAGTCATTTCGACATATTGAAAAGATTTTTTTTACAAAATTTTTTTATTAAAAATATTTTGCTAAACACCTCATCTCATATTGTTTTTTATTATATTATGTCAATATAATATAGAATACAAAACAGATTTATATCCTCATCCTCTAAATTTATAAAAATGTGGGGAAAATTATGGAAATATGCTAACAAAATATATGTAATATTATAAAGAATGAATGATGACAAAATTTATATTAAAACGTCATGTTTGCCATATAGATTCAAGTGTATATAGTAAATAGATTTGATTAAAAAAAAAAAAATCGGAATCTTATAGACGCGCGGAATGAAATCATCACAGCAATATTACAATAAAAAAAGGGTTTTCAAGTGTTCAACTAATCTATCAAATACTAGGTCACAAAAAACTATACACAAAATAATTACTAAATTAATTTGTCAACCCATGGATGATGAAGATGATTTGAGCTTCTATTTTTATTAATATTGTTCCAAATTTTTATTTTAAACCATAAACATGACAACCCGTTAAAATATGTTGTTTTATATATTGATGAGACAAATGATCACAAAATTAATAATAGAAACTAAAGAAAATTTACTTAAGACGAACAAAAGATAAAAAAAAAAAAATATTTAAGGGTGGATAAAAGTAAAAATACAAAAAAATGCAACCCTTTTTTTAGATACACAAAAAAAAAATATCGGGAGGAGGATATCTTAATATTTTGTAAGTAAAATAAAATAAAAACTTACCACTTGCTATATTGTTTTCCATAATAGTGTTCGCAATAAGATTCGATGGTGTTCCAGATAAGCCAATCTGTTGATATTCTGGCGATGAATTTCGTTCGCTCATACTGTCCTTTTGCCAATAACTTTTATTTAGATTCTGAAAGTACACAAAAAAATATACAAAAATGTTAAAATAATGAACAAAACCCTAAAACATAATAATCACTATACAAAACATGAATTATCACTTATCAATAATTTTAATCAATCACCGCACAAAAATCGGTAGCCAAAACCAAAAAAAAAAAAACTAATTTCTATAATTTTGACATATTTTCCCCATTTTTTGTTGTTGATTTTATTTCAGTTTTGGCACAAGTCAAGATTCTTATCTATATATACATTTTAACAATGTAACTGTAAACTAATGTTCATGGATATTTTTTTTGTTTAGGTATTCGGAACACACGACAAACTTACCTCGTTTATAGAATAGTTACTTGAAATCACAGCACTATTATCACTGTTACTCATTCCAATGTTTACTATTCCTTTATTATAATCCAAATTCGTGTTATTATAAACATTAAATAAAGCTGATGGTGGTGAATGTTGAAACATTTTCATGTTTTTATTTATAAAACTACTAGAGGCACTCACTCACTCACTCACTCACTGTGTGATGATACTCGGTATCAATTATAAAGTTTTTTATTTTTTAATTTTTTTTTTAATTCACGTAAAATTTTTTTTCCGCACTTGTTACCTTACACGTAAAAACACAAATCAATAACTAAAATTTATATTTCCAGTTCTACTCTATTTATGTATGTTTAAATAGTTTTTCGATGACGTTATCTATTTACTAAACAACACTCATCTTTTTGGCTATATTATTAAAAACACAAAAACAAAAGAAATACATAAGTCATAGTTTTATGAATATATGGCGGAAAAAGTAAACGAATAAGAAAACAAAAGTCAAGTGTAAAACAAGTACCTGCGCGATTATTTTGTTAGCAGTACATAGGTAACTAACTTACGACAGTTGGTCAATTTTTTTTTTTTTTTTATTTGTTTCGGGGGGATTAGAACAATAGAAGAATTGCTGTAAAATTATTTAAATAACCGATCATATAAATACCACCACCACCATCAATAAACGAAAATCGAAATCTTTTAAGTAAGTACACAGTATATAGTTAGTACATGCAGTCTAGCCTAAGCGCAGTATAAAGAGGCGTCAAAATGGACATAATTAGAAGTACACAAACAACAATCAAATAAGGTTTTTCTCTGGGCATAAGCCATATATAATTCGACATAATAATGATCATCAAATCTGGAATTTTGTGTTTAGAGTAGTGTCGCGCAACATAAATTCACATAATTTACCTACACTTGAGTCCTTTTTTTTTTTTTTTTTTTTGATTATTTACTTTAAACGTTTTTGATTTGCTTACTGCATTTTGCGTTGTTGTTATACCTATGTGCATAATATACAATAACATAGGTACATAGCTTGAAATCAAAACCAATCAAATATTAATTAGAGTTTTTGAATTTTTTTTTTTTTTTCGTTGTTAATTAGATTGTGTGTACACATTTATAGCTATGGTATTGGTCATTTAATCATACCACGGCATCGATCAATTAAATACAAATGCAAAAAAATAAAAAAGGAATTTTCGTAAATATTTTTGATGAATGAATTTTTATAATATTATTTATTATAAAGTGACAAATGGCAAAAAAGAAAAGGATTTTATTTAGCGTATAGACTAAAATGTAATTAGAATTGTTATTTCCACGTTTAATTAGTGTTATGGTAAATATATGCGGACGAGGAAGAAAATCATTAAGTTTTGAAAGTCTAGAGGAAATAGAAATGTATTTCAAATGAATAATAGCAATTAGAGAGCGGGACTGGGACTTAAAATTTGATTACTTTCACTGTCCGGCTATTCATTAGAACCTACGGTTAGGCAAATACACAATTTATATATGTAATCATCAAATTAATCGTATTTTAATTCAAATGCTGTAGGAAAGCCTAGTAAAACAAATTTTTGAAGCCAAAAAAATTAAATAACTTGACTGTAGTTCACCCAAGTCGTGTGATGATTGTGGTTTATTATTGAAATAGGGAATAAATTGGTACACTTTCACCTGAAAATAGTTATAATACGTAAGAGGCGTTTATGTTTATATCGACATAATAGCATAATCTAATATTTACGGGGTGAGTGGCTAATCTGAATTAAAATTAAGTCAGAAAGGAAAAGGGATACACGTATCGTCATCTCATTGACATATTCTCAGAACATATCATTTATTAAATCTAAAATTGTTTTGCTAAATTTATGTTTATGCCAAGTAAGTCACTCTTGCTTAAGCAAAGTACAATTTCACTAATTAAATTTAATAAGTCTTCATATAAAATCAAATTTTAATTTTATTTAAATTAAGACATAATTAGTTTTTGGTAAGAAATTTCTATTAAATTTAAATACGAATAAGTACTTGCTTTATATCAGAAAGGGTAAGCTTCATTTGATACATTCTTGCTTGAATATAGAATATGGATTATCTATATTCAAGCAAACATGATGTAAAATTAATCTTGCCATTTCTCAAATAAAGCAAATATAAATTATTTCTTAATTCAAATAAATTTAAAATTTGATTTTAGATGGAGACGTATTAAATTAATCCTACACCTTCTCAAATAAAGGCTGGCAATAAACCGTCACACAAAAAATTAATATTTGAGATACAAAAAAAATAATTAAACGACACAAATTAATGAGCAACAAACAAAAATTTCTTGGCATCACAATAATAATTTGGCAACATTTATAATTTTTTGGCACTATTGGAAGGGTACACAAAAAATTATTTTTTGGCATCGAAATAAACATTTTGGGCGACAAAAATAATTAACTGGCAACAAATTTATAAATAAATAAATTAAAATATAAAAAATTGAAATTAGTTTTAAAATATTCTGGAAAATGGAGATCCCTAAATTAACTTAGAATTGTAGATGCTAACGGCTTCGGTAACCCTCATGGGCACGCGGGAGGTCGGGATAACCAAACATGTCGTACTGCTTGCCGCAAGTAGGAGCGGATTATATAGAATCAATTAATGACACTGCAATATTTTATATCGATCCCCCATCAAATATTAAATAATTTGTATCGATTAAATTTAATTTTTTGTCTCGATTTATTTTTTTTATTACTAAAATTATTTTTTTCTGTTCCAAAATATTATATTTGTTGCCAATTTATTAATTTTGATGCCAATGTTTGTCGCCAAAGTATTTAATAATGTCCTCCAAAAATATTTGTTTGTATTCTCATATGTGGTTCCAAAATATTATTTGTGATGCCAATTTATTATTTTTGATGCTAATGTTTGTCGCCAAAAAATGTTTCTTGTGTGCCCGTTTAAATTGTCCCTCAAATAAAGCACGTATTCTGATTTAATTAAATTTAATAGAAAATTCTTATCAAAAGTAAATTAATTCTTAATTCAAGTAAAATTAAAATTTGATTTTAGATGAAGATGTATTAAATTTAAAAGCAAATAGGATTTATTTAATGTCATTTTTCCTTGAATATAGATAATTCATATTCTACATTCAAACAAAAATGACATCAAATAAACCAAGTAACCCGATTTAAATTTAATAGAGAATTATTATCAAAAGCAAATTATATCTTAATTCAATGTTAATTGAATTAAGAAATACGATAATTTGCTTTTGTTAAAAATTTTTTATTATTGCATAGAAATTGGGATGTGGATTGTGGACTGCAGATTGAAATGTCGAATACTAAGGAAATATTTATTGTAAATGAGTAATTTGTGTATGTGAATTGTGTATAATAAAAATACATAATATTATTTTTTAAACAATATATTTCGTTTTTAATTAAAATTCAATTTATATAAAGTAATAATTAATTTAAACTAATATTAAGATGTAATAAAATATATAAAATAATAATAAAAATATACAATTAAAATAATTATATAATGACATCAATAGAAATAATAATTATAATAAAATATGTAATAATAATAAAAATACATAAAATAACTTTTTAAAACTATATTAATTTATTTTTAATTAAAATAAATTTATATCAAATAATAATTAATTTAATATCAATAGATATTATTATGTATAATATTATTAATAATAAAATTTATAAAATAATAATAAAAATTTACAAAATCATTTTTTTAAATAATTAATTTAATTTCGTGTTTAATTAAATTTCAATTTGTACCAAATAATAGTGACATCGATAGAACGAATAAGAATAATAAAATATGTAATAATAATACAAATACATAAAATTACTTTTAAAGCTATTAATTCAATTAATTAATTAATTAATTAAAATTCAATTTATATAAAATATTAATTAAATTAAATTGATATTAAGATTTAATAATAATATTAATAATAATAAAATATTTAGTAATGTCTGAAAATAGGGAGAGAAAATTAATATGTTAATTAATTTATTTTAGTAAAACACTTTTGAATACTTATAAAATTACACTACTCAAAAAAATTAAAGGAACACTAATTTAATTCAATTTTTTTAGTGTTTTTTGAAGAGCTGTAAGTATCTTAGTAAAATATGGTCGTACAGAGATGAAAAGAAAAGCATTTTAAAGCTTCAAATCTCTAGTTTTGAGACTTCAGAGCGGAAAATTTTTGTGAGATACGGTTATCACGCAATCATAAGAAAGAGCGCGAAGAAAAAAAATTCGAATTTTTTTTTTTTTTTGTAAGGTGCCATGGGCTCGGGAAATTTGTTTTAAGTTAAACCAATGCTTAGGTCGGTTAGCCTGTTAATTAGGCGTAAATTTAATTTCATTCTGGTCTCTCTATGTCAAAATTTTGCTGAGATATCTGACTTTGAATCAAAAACGATCCTTTTGCCTTTGATCATCGATATCTCAGCAACCAATGATTGCACAGAAAACTTTAGGGCAGCCTTAAAAACTTCAGTAAATTTCCTACAAGACCCTTTAATGATTAGTGGAGAACAAATTTTTTTTTCACCCTCAATACTGATTTGAAAAAAGTACAAAAAAACGAATTTTTAGGTTGTCTTAATAAATCTGCCGTTACTTTACCGTTATTGATGAAAAGACTAATGTTGCCAGGTCATTTTACAGTTTAATGAACTCCTAATAGCCCTGTATTATTTTCAAATTGATCCATCCAACCGTTTTTTCGGACAGATTGATCAAAGTTTTACAAAACAATTAAAGGAACAAGTGATCATCAAAATAAAAAAACGGCTTTTTTCACATTTTGCGTTAGTTACTTGTTAACCCTTAACGATCGTACGATTTTTTTTGTAATACTCGCCGATAAGAGACGATAGAAAATTAAATAAAGTTCTGCAATATGACCAATTATTATGGAACATGGCCATTTCTCATCTGATTTTAGTGAAATTTGGTATGCGTTATTGAAATGGGATTCTAAAACGATTCGTGGATGAAATTCTGGAAAATGGCCAACTAGGAAGGAACTTGGCCATTTATTAACCGATTTTGATGAAATTTGGTATGCGCGATGGAAATGGGATTCTAAAATGATTTTTGGATAAAGTTCTGGAATATGGCCAACTAGGTTGAAACTTGGCCATTTCTTATCCGATTTTGATGAAATTTGGTGTTCGCGATGGAAATGGGATTCTAAAGTGATTTTTGGATAAAGTTCTGGAATATGGCCAACTAGGATGGAACTTGGCTATTGCTCATCCGATTTTAGTGAAATTTGGTATGGGCGATGGAAATGGGATTCTAAACTGATTTTTGGATAAAGTTCTGGAAAATGGCCAACTAAGAAGGAACTTGGCCATTTCTCATCCGATTTTGATAAAACATGGTATGCGCGATGGAAATGGGATTCTAAACTGATTTTTGGATGAAATTCTGGAAAATGGCCAACTAGGAAGGAACTTGCCCATTACTTATCCGATTTTGATGAAATTTGGTATAAGCAATGGAAATGGTATTCTAAACTGACTTTTGGATAAAGTTCTGGAATATGGTCAACTAGGATGGAACTTGGCCATTTCTTATCCGATTTTGATGAAATTTAGCATGTACGATGGAAATTTGATTCTAAAATGATTTGTGGATGAAGTTCTGATATATGGCTAACTAGGAAGGAAATTGGCCATTTCTTATCCGATATTGATGAAATTCAGCACGTGCCTTAGAAATGGGATTCTAAACTGATTTTTGGATAAAGTTCCAGAATTTGGCCAATTGTCATGGAATTTGGAAGTTTTGTATCCTATTTTTATGAATTTCAGCATTCACGATGAAAATGAGATTCTTAAATTATTGATAAAATAAATCATTAAATTCATGGAATAACGATTTTAGTTTTTCACTTTTAAAGCACATATCGAATTTCTTTTATTCGTTTAAGGAATAGGCAAGCGCCTTCCAACTTTAACATATAACTTTAACCAAAAATAATTTTAGAGTTTTATTTCTATAGTACATGCTAAATCTGTTTAAAATCGGATAAAAAACGGCCAAGTTCCATCCTAATACGGCTTATTCCAGAATTTCATTTAAACATAATTTTAAAACCCAATTTTCATTACAAATGCTGAATTTCATCAAAATCTTATAAGAAATGGCCAAGTTCCTACCTAATGGGACATATTCCAGAACTTTAGCTAAAATTCATTATAGAATCCCATTTCCATCGCGCATACCAAATTTCATCAAAATCGGTTAATAAATGGCCAAGTTCCTTCCTAGTTGGCCATTTTCCAGAACTTCATCCACGAATCGTTTTAGAATCCCATTTCAATAACGCATACCAAATTTCACTAAAATCAGATGAGAAATGGCCATGTTCCATAATAATTGGTCATATTGCAGAACTTTATTTAATTTTCTATCGTCTCTTATCGGCGAGTATTACAAAAAAAATCGTACGATCGTTAAGGGTTAACAAGTAACTAACGCAAAATGTGAAAAAAGCCGTTTTTTTATTTTGATGATCACTTGTTCCTTTAATTGTTTTGTAAAACTTTGATCAATCTGTCCGAAAAAACGGTTGGATGGATCAATTTGAAAATAATACAGGGCTATTAGGAGTTCATTAAACTGTAAAATGACCTGGCAACATTAGTCTTTTCATCAATAACGGTAAAGTAACGGTAGATTTATTAAGACAACCTAAAAAGTCGTTTTTTGTACTTTTTTCAAATCAGTATTGAGGGTGAAAAAAAAATTTGTTCTCCACTAATCATTAAAGGGTCTTGTAGGAAATTTACTGAAGTTTTTAAGGGTGCCCTAAAGTTTACTGTGCAGTCATTGGTTGCTGAGATATCGATGATCATAGGCAAAAGGATCTTTTTTGATTCAAAGTCAGATATCTCAGCAAAAAGTTGACATAGAGAGACCAGAATGAAATTAAATTTACGCCTAATTAACAGGCTAACCGCCCTAAGCATTGGTTTAACTTAAAACAAATTTCCCGAGCCCATGGCACCTTACAAAAAAAAAAAAATTCGAATTTTTATTCTTCGCGCTCTTTCTTATAATTGCGTGATAACCGTATCTCACAAAAATTTTCCGCTCTGAAGTCTCAAAACTAGAGATTTGAAGCTTTAAAATGCTTTTCTTTTCATCTCTGTACGACCGTATTTTACTAAGATACCTACAGATCTTCAAAAAACACTAAAAAAATTGAAAAAAATTAGTGTTCCTATAATTTTTTGGAGTAGTGTATATGAATTATAAAATTAGTTGTTTTATAACAAGTGTATTTTATAAGAGCAATTAACCGATATTTGTTTATAGTCTTAAGGGTTTGTGTAATACCGACAACCCATCTAATAAAGATCTAATGGCTGCCATATTAGGTTCTAATGACGATTTGTCAAACAAAATTATCAATCTACAAGAGACTATCAACTCCATCGAAATTAAAGCAGTTGATAATTCCAAGAGAATCGATCAACTTGTTGAAAATGTTAGCAATAATAATAGTGACGTTCAAATTTTGCAATCGAAACTAAATGTTTTTGAACAAAACTTGCTGCAGAATGATGTTATAATGTCTGGGCCATTTCAAGATGATTGTGATCCGAAACAAGTTGTGTCTTCTATATTTACAGTATTGGCATTGAGGAAATACATAAGAGTGTTCCCTTTCATACATATATTAAATTGGCATTCGAACCATCAAATAGCATTTCTTTATAAATTTTTTGAGTATCCAATCAAAAAGAGACGATAACATACATATTATTGTATAACTATCATTTGGTCACTTTTGTAAAGAAAAAACAAACTAAAAAATACTATCCTACTATGTATGATTTATTTTTTATGTGGGGAAAATGAAAACAAAGCAAATTATGAATGAACCAAAATCAACACTAATGTACTACATATCCATACATACATACTAATGTAGAACATTAATGTTGATTTTATATTAATTACCAAATAATTACCGCTCCGTTTATTATGACATGCCTGAATCCGTAAACTGTTCCCCACTTTCAGGTGCTTAAATAATTCAACTTTTTGAAGCCCACGCCAAAGACACTATATTTTTTTGAAAGCTCATAGTCTAAGCTACAAAAGCCTATAACCATTTTTTTTTAAATATTTGTTTAATGTAGTTACGAATTTTGTAACAAAATTCGATTTTTACCGCTTTTTCGACTATTCTTCAATTTTTATTACCAACGGTTTTAAACTTTGGATTTTGGCAACTTCTGGGCCATATAGTAGACACTTCAAGAAGTAACCCAGAATTTTTTCAGATTTTTTGATAGCTTAGAAAACTTAGAAAACCCAACTGTTCCCTAAAATACCCAGTGTACACACCGTGTCTCAAAAAATATAGTGTACACACGCAGGGTTAATATGTTCCATTGGATGAAGTTGAATCGTTTAGTTATGAAAGGGCCCACGTCCACTTTTTAAATTTTACCAACTAAAAAAAACTATAATGTTAGTAAAAATGGGCTCAAAAGGAAATATAGTAGTACATTTATTTATGAAAATTTGAGTTGCTATTTCATAATCTATTTGATGCTAGTATTGTCTCGCCATAAAACGTATTTACGTGTCTATGATACAAAGCCGTTGTAATATCATACTAATTTTAATACTAATTAGCATCGATCAAGCAAGATTATCAGAATGTAGATTTTAAACATGATTTCTTTTTTTTTCAATTTCCGTTAAAGATAGGATTTGGTTGTTTTGTAAAGGTTATTAATTCCGCGCCTATCAATTTATCTGAACTTTGAATGTTTTTGTGAAAATGGCATATTTAGGGGCTCGAGACAAAAACAGCTCGCATTGATTAAAACTAAATCATATTCGCGCTAATCAATTATCGTGTTAATAGAGGGACAAGTGTAATTAAATTGCATAAAAATAATTCAAAAATATTTGTTTTTAACTTTTTAATATTTTAAGCTCTCTTGGTGCTTGTTGTGAAGCGAAACGAGTTTTAATTTTTGAAAATTCACTATTTATTGTGTGGACCATTTGCTGTTCTTTCTCATCAAAACAACAATAAAATAATTATTTAAATAAAATAAAAAAAATGTAAAATACCACGTTTTTAAAACGGACTAAAAAGTATAAAATAATTTCTCCTAGCCACATACAGATTCCTAACCCCATACAGATTGTCCTGAAAAATTGTGATTGTGAATTTTTATTAGCTATGAAAATACTTGTAAGATTTAAAACGAAAAACGTGGGGCGCATGATATAGAATATAGATAATTGATGCATGAATAGTTCATCTAAGTCACTAACAATTTTATTGCATTGCAAATGATATGATCTGTTCTGTGAGTTTTATCGACAGCTACCCTCTACACTCCTTAATACATATTATCTATTGCATGTGCCACACGTTTTTCGTTTTAAAGTTTACAAGTATTTTCATAGCTAATAAAAATGTACAATCACAAATTTTCAGGACAATCTATATGGGGTTAGGAATCTGTATGTGGCTAGGAGAAATTATTTTATACTTTTTAGTCCGTTTTAAAAACGTGGTATTTTGAAAAAAAAATGTTTATTTAAATAATTATTTCCTGCTTTTTAGTCTAATGTGTGTGAAATTTTGCAATCGATTTTAAACATCTTGATGAGATTATGACAAAGACATGTGTCAAATTTCAGGTTTATTTCAGTTTCTAATTTCTCCTAGCCACGTACAGATTTATAACCCAATACAGATTCTTAACCCCATTATAGGTTGTCCTGAAAATTTATGATTGTGAATTTTTATTAGCTATGAAAATGTTTGTAAGATTTAAAACGAAAAACGTGAAAAAATTATCGACGTGGTGGCTTTTAATTATGGTCGTTATAAATTCAGTTACATTTGTCTTAGTCTCGCTTATACCGGAAACTGATATGGTACTGATCGTATTTCTGCTAAAATTTCTCTTGTTTACAAAATCGGTTCAAAATGTGTATGTTTTACAAAATGTGTTGTTTCACTGGATCCCATAATCGGTAACCGTTCAATCCATATCCTACAAATATGAATTTACTACTCCGACTGTCCAGTTTCTTCAGTTTTTCTAGAATTTTAGCGTATTTTCCAAAAATGTCGACAGATTGGATTTTCTTAGTTCACTTTTCTACAGGAGATGTATCCATTAATTCAGTCGGACTTCGATTTAACAGATACTTTGAAGTACGAAGTGCTTCTCCTCATAAATTCTTATTTAATTTTGAATTAAAAATTAGTGATCGTGCTTTGTCCATCAAAGTACTGTTAAAATGTTCCGATTTCCCGTTTAATTGAGGAGTATACGAATGACTAATTGTATAATCAAGTATAGTATAGCAGGGACCATAAAGACCGGTATGAATTATTTGCAGTTTTCTTTCCACCCTTATAATTTTACTATTTTAAACGGATGTCTCGTTAGCTTTGCTTCCATATATGTTTCACAGATTGAATCAAACGTATCTAAATCCTTGCTCTCGATGTGGAATCCTTCAGATAGCTTTGGGAGATGTTTCATATTTTTGGAGCTAAGATGGCATAGCTGATGATGCCATTCCATCGCTTTCGACTTCTTTTCTGATATCAATACGGTTTGCTTATTTCAATCCTTTACATAATCCGTTGTTTTGTTTTATCCCTTCAAGAGCAAGATCGTCGTCTTTCGTAATTAGAACAACATTTTGCGTTCTCCGATATAGCGTTGACAGAAAGTAAATTTTTGGTTAAATTAGGAGCATATAAAACATTGTTTAACACCAAATTTCCATTTTCAACGGTTCCCATTCCTTATATGACGCCAATGATTCATCTCTCTCGACAACTGCAATATTCTGCTCCTCCACTTTCATCTCCCGTAAGCTGTTAAAAACCGACATTATTTATCTAAGTTAAGAGCAGCTTGAGCCCCTAGTTGAAACTATACAGTTCGATAATAATTAAAGCCATACAGATTTTTAACGCAACAACGCACCAACTTTTTAACTCGAAATTTTAACAGCAAAACTCCCGACCTCTCCGTAGAGGTTTCAAGAACCGCAATCGAAGCGCAATTTGAAATTTTAGGATTTTGTAGCTCAGAATTTGCTGATAATATTCAGAAAAATTGAATTTTCAATGAAATATATGGAAACTATCAAGCAATCTAAATGCACGTTGTCACAATAATTACAGATCCCGAGACCTATCTTGAGATGTATCAAGAAGTTAGTTTAAAATCGAGAGCAAAATTTGTACCGAATAGCCAAACAAACAAACAACCAGACAAGAAAGCGAGTTAATATTGTATTGTCATCCAGTTATGAGCTATGTTTAAAGTTTCAAGTCTCTAGCTCATCGAGAAGTTACTTTAAAAACGATTGCAAAATTTGAACCAAACAGATAAGCTTAAAGACAAGAAAGCGGGTTAATAAAAACGTAGTAAAAATAAATAAACGAATTTCCGAATATAGTCATAGCAATCATCATTTAAACTTGGCAAGAAAGAGGTGGTGTATTCCTGAGCAATCATTATCAAACACTTTTTTTTTTCGCTGGCGCTACATCCCATAGAGGGATTTGGCCGCTTCATTATGAAGTTGCGTAATCGTATTTTTAACGGATAATGAATGATTAATTCATTGATTCTACATTAACCAGCCGCAATTTTTTCATCAAACGCCGGGAATCGAACCCAGGACCTCCGAAGCCTAAAGCAAGCATATTGACCACTGTGCCACCGCGGGGTGGCATAAAAATTAGTCTCATTCTGCTTAAAAAAAAATTCTGCCAAAAAATTTTCCGAAATTTTGATTTCGTCGTCTTTCTTCACCAACATCTTCCAGCAGCTTTGACAATTAATTTTCTTTAAAACACAGTAGCATGTAGCCTGTATAGTACACTAACGCATATTGCTTTTAAACATGGATGTCTGTTTCCTCAATGATATCGTCAGGTAGTAAATTGTTCGTACTGGCATACCTACTCTTGAGACTTTAGACTCATTTCAAATTCGATTTTAAAGCTATTCCAGTCCAAATCAATACCTTGCGATTCGTCTGACAAGCAGTTTTTGAATGGAGAATTTAAAGTAATTTTTCTCACTATAATGTTGGCAAAATGCACACAAATTTCATGACTAGATGGCATGTAATTAAATCCACCTCTCCCACGTAGAATTAAAAAAAAATCCAAACAATCTTGGTTTGACCTGTTAAGATGTATTCAACGTCAAACTTTTCCTTCAAAATATCAGCAAGTAAAATGTTAGTTTTTATGCTGATTTTAAGACCTCTGAGAAACTTAAAATAATTTTCATTTTTTGAAAGAATGGTTACTTTTTCTAGGAATGACAAGCTGTCTTCAAGAAATGTGTAGACATTATTACCAATCTTGAGTAGCGTTCATAAGAAGCTGAAGATTAGAAATGTCGGCGATTTAATTTTTAACCAATTAATGTTTTATGATGTTCGCGCAGGAATATACATCTTTCCTGTCAAGTCCAAATGATGATTGCTATGACCATATTCGAAAATTCGTTTATTTTTTTATTTTTGTTTTGATGAGAAAGAACTGCAAATGGTCAATAAATAATAAATTTTCAAAAATTAAAACTAAAATTAATTAAAATTAAGAACAACTGCAATTTTGCAATGGTAAATGTCCACTTTTTGCCAAAATTAGTATTACAACGGCTTTGTATCATAGACACGTAAATAGGTTTTATGGCGAGGCAATACTAGCATCAAATAGATTATGAAATAGCAACTCAAATTTTCATAAATAAATGTACTAGCTATTTCCTTTTGAGCCTATTTTTACTAACATTATAGTTTTTTTTAGTTCCTAAAATTTAAAAAGTGGACGTGGGCCCTTTAATAACTAAACGATTCAACTTCATCCAATGGAACATAGGCGAAAAAATTTCAACTGTTCGTTATTGTGAAAATTGTTTCGCCAATATCAAAATGCTACTTTCATGCAGTTGTTCTAAATTTTAATAAATTTGAAAAATTACATAACTCGAGTTACCTTGCTTAGGATTATTGCCACAGAACTGGTCATTGGTGTCATTACTATAACATTTTTATAAAAATTATTTTTATTCAATTTTATAAAGAACTTTGCAAACATTCAATATTATAATAATTAATTTTATTCAAAATGTTTATTATGATAAATGATTGTCGGGTGAGTGATCTGATCATATTCAATATAAATGATCCGTTCTGCTCAAGTCGGAAAAAACACATTCATAACAGAAAACTGCAAATAATTTTTCTAACTTTTCATTTCTTCAAATAGCAAAGAAACAAAGAATATTTTGCGGCACGTCCTTAAAAATGATATGCCTAGTCAAATTGTTATCAATTTAAATTTTAATCAAACTTATCCCTTTTATTATTGTATTTGTTTTTTGCACCTAGGAAAACGCATCAGAAAACCTTTTGGAAAAACAAAACGCATCAACAAACTCATTATTTCAGAAAAAATATATTCCTAAATTTATTTTAGTTTTCATAAAGGAGATTTAAATATAAAATATGTATGTGTATGTATTATACAATACAATAGGTATACAGATTATTTATGATCACTGACAAAACCAACAAAAAAGTAAAACGGAAACATGGCAAACCCATTAGTGATCAAGTTAAAATATATATTTTTTTGTGAATACAATTCAGTAGAAGAACCAACGAACATGTTAACAATATTGTTATTGAGTTGGTGCGTTTATTCAAAACCAACACTAATGTACAACAAGCCTGATTCCGTAATGAGGTACACAGATACCTTCTTACATTAAATCGCTTATATTTGGAAGTATTGGTGGGTAACTTCGTATGTTTTGTTTTGGCTACAATTTATATAGTGTATCCGATCACCAATACTTTCATGTATAAGCGAAAAATCAGTTAGGACAAAACCAACAAAAATGTTTATACAAGCCGTGCCAAGCAAACACTTTAGCTATAAAAATTGTAACCTATGGCTTAGTATTAGCATAGACATTCATAATAGATTTCTCATTTCATAGTAACTAAAGGAAAAAAACAAAAACTTCTGATAATTCCAATGTATCGTTGTGTTGTGTATTTTATAAGGCAATGATTTTAGAATGCGTTGCACATATAATACGTATATGCAATACACCGATAATATTTGAATGGAAAATTTTTGTTTTAATTTTCTGTTTTTAGTCAAATGAGAGATCTATTATAATTGTCTATGGTATTAGCATAGACAATCATAATAGATCTCTCATTTGACTAAAAATAGAAAATAAAAACAAAAATTTTCCATTCAAATATTATCGATGTATTGCATATACGTATTATATTTGCAACGCATTCTAAAATCATTGCCTTATAAAATACACAACACAACGATACATTGGAATTATCAGAAGTTTTTGTTTTTTTCCTTTAGTTATAATGAAATGAGAAATCTAGTATGAATGTCTATGGTATTAGTAATGTATAAAATAAATCAGAAAATATATATACACAAAACTAACACAAATGCCTAAAATATTGTTTACAGTTTTGTTGGTTTTGTGACATACCAATACCATCTCATAGAGCACAATTTCTGAGAGAGGATCGGTGTAAAGTGCGAATGGCACGGCTTGTATAAACATTTTTGTTGGTTTTGGTTAGGATAGTCAGGCTTGTAATACATTAATGTTGGTTTTGGTTTATTATAAAACCAACATTAATGTTCTACATTAGTATGTATGTATGGATATGTAGTACATTAGTGTTGATTTTGGTTCATTCATAATTTGCTTTGTTTTCATTTTCCCCACATAAAAAATAAATCATACATAGTAGGATAGTATTTTTTAGTTTGTTTTTTCTTTACAAAAGTGAGCAAAGGATAGTTATACAATAATATGTATGTTATCGTCTCTTTTTGATTGGATACTCAAAAAATTTATAAAGAAATGCTATTTGATGGTTCGAATGCCAATTTAATATATGAAAGGGAACACTCTTATGTACTTCCTCAATGGTATTAGTGCACAATGTTGAGAGTCTGCAAGCTGTTAAACTGGTTAAATCTCAACGTGAACAGAAATCCATCAATTCAATTTTCATAAGCTTCCGTGATTACAATGAGAAAGTAGCTTTAATGATCAAAGTTAGGAAGAACGGTCCGCTGTTTGCTAAGCAAATATTAACAAATTGTAGTGTTAGTGATATCCAAAAAATTTACATAATGACTTCTTTTAATTTACGAATCTTACATAAATGTCGTGATTTAATGAAATTAAAAAAAATATCAAAATGTTACTTCAATAACCAGTCAGTATACGTGGAACATATTGACGGCAAAAGAAGAAGAATTATCCGTTGTTTGCCGGAGCTGGAAATTTATTGTACCAAAGCTGACGTCATCCTAACTGATGTTGTATATTGTTACAAATCTATATTGCTCAAGGCCGAAAGCAAATTTATGCAATTTTTGAATTTGATAACAGTTTTTTTTTTCAATACAAATAATAACACAAACTATGTGTGTCTTTGATTCTTAGTTTGTTTAATAATTTTTTATTTTTATTTTTCAGAGGTATCAAACAAATCTCATTCAGCGATGTCAATCTCACCGATTATTGAATACTCAAATGTCCTCACGGGGTTCAACTTTGAGATGTGTTCATTTAAACTCTCGCAATATCCTGGCTAGACGACTATGAAGAAACTTATTATAATATCCCGGGCTTTACTAGCTTTCATTGCAGTCGTAATAATAAAAGAGGCGGAGGTGTATTTATTTTTATACGACATGGATTGCCCTGTACAATCATTTCCAAACTCAATTCCCATTTGTGTAGTTTCATCTGTGTTAATTTACCTAAAACTGATTTATATATTATTGGAGCATATAAACCCCCAGATGTGCAACCTAATGTTTTTATTGATGAGCTTACAAACTTTATTACCGCCAACAAGAAGACATTTATTTTTGGACATTTTAATATAAACTTTTTGGATTCTTCTGATTCTAGTATATTATCATTGAAATCAGCTGTTAATTGTAAAGGCTATATTCTATGTTAAATTCTCCTTTGCCTATTTATGCTACTAGATTTTCTAATACTGTATCTACTACTATTGATTATGTTATTTCGAACTGTTTAGATTACAAATATAAAGTAATTGTAGAAAATGTCTCTTTTTCCGATCACAAAATATTAATCGTCGAAATTTTTAGTAAGTCAAAGCCTGCTAAATATCCAGTCATTTGTTTTCCAAAGGTAGATTTAGCTAAATGTGTAAATGATATATCAAGTGTAGGTAGCTTTTCAGATTTCGCTTCAATGTCTTCCAAGTTGCATGATATTATCATAAAGAACACTATTGTTGTAAAACAGCCGAAAAGGAAAAAAAACTTGGATTAATAATCATTTGATTTTTCTGATAGGGAGGCGTGAATACTTCAATTCATTGTTGCGTAAGCATTCAACCAATTCCTATATTAAGGAACAGTATATTAAATACCGTAATAAAGCAGTGAAACAACGTGTGAAGTTTGTCCTAAATTTTGTTTTTGTAACTTTAGGACAAATTTAGGACAAACTTCACGCGAATAAATAGGCAGGTTTCAGAACTTTATCCAAAAATCCAAGGCCATATTGCAGAACTTCACCTAAAAATCATTTTAGAATCCCATTTCCAATGAACATGTCTAATTTTATCATATTTGGTTAAGGAATATCCAAGTTCCATTACTTCGTGTAAAAATCATTTAGAATCCCATTTCCATTGGAAATGCTGAATTTTATCAACATCGAATCAGATATAGAATCCCAATACAATTTTTATAAAAAAAACATCGCAATTCCTCAGCTAACCGGCAACTCGCTACAACGGACAACTTTTTTGGTCCCGTCGATTTCCATTGTAGTGAGGTTTTCCTATATCAACCGGCAAACGGAACCTAACCCCACCCTCAACACATATCAAATTTCATTATACTCGGTTGAGAAATAGGCAAGTTCCATCATATTTAGCCATATTTCAAAACTTTATCCACAAATCATTTTAGAATCCCATTTCCATCGCACATGTCAAATTTCATCATAATCGGTTAAGAAATACCCAACATCCATCTTACTTGGCCATATTCCAGAACTTTATCTAAAAATCATTATATAGCATTTCCGGGTAAAACAAAAATTAAATTTTTCAATTTTGGTTTTCTATTTTTCAATTTTAGTTACATAAAAGTAAATTTTATAATTATATTTCTCTATTTGAATTTGTATTTTTGTTATTTTTACTGTTAATTCATATTTTTCACTTTGCAGTTTATGCATTTCAAAGTTCACTTTAAAATTTCCAAAATTGTATACAAGGCCAAGACAATTGTTGTAAAACTTGTTTTATACTATATATTTACTATATATTGTACATAATTTAAAACCGACACTCCGCTTAACGCAATTGATTAGTTCCCAGGAAATCGTTCAAATGTCAAATATCCTCAAATCGCATTCCATAAAAATCTATAAATAACGTTTAACCATATTTTTGTATTTTACATACATATGTACGGAATTAACCATTTGACGAACTGGGAATTAGTCATGTCAATTGCGTTAAGCGCTGGAGTTTAATTAAGGCAGAGTTGCAAACATATATGGGCTCCAAATTTAAAAAGAAAAATTTAATTTTCATTTTTAAAAGTATAATTTTGGTCCAGAAATTTTAATTTCAAAGTGAAATTGTATGAAAGGAAACCGGAAATGCTATAGAATCCCATTTCCAATGCAAATGATTATGATGTTTCATCATAATCGGTTGAGAAATAGGTTAGTTCCATCATACTTAGCTATATTCCAGAAATGTATCCACAAATCATTTTAGAATTCCATTTTCATCGCACATGTCTAATTTCATTATAATCGGTTAAGAAACAGCCAAGTTCCATCCTATTTGGCCATATTCCAGAACTTTATCTACAAATTATGGAGTTCCGATGGAGCTTACTATGGGTAAGAGTATTTTTTTGTGAATTTAGGTTAATCCATACATTTGAGCTGCAACTCCATTTTTAAGATTTACAAAAAATTAATTAATTAATTGTTCACTTGAATTGAACACTACCGTGAAACAACGTTTCACAAAATTTAAGGGAAATAAAATTTAAAAAAAATTTCTTTTATAAAAATTTTAAATTTTTATAAACTTAATATTTAATTGCAGAATGCATTTCGATGTAATGGTATATCATCATCAGCCGCGTTTTTGTGCTACAACTCCATGATAGTTTATTAACGAGTTAGCTTCTATTATCACTATGCCACGATGTGACCATCAAAGTAAGGTTCTTCTAAATGGAAGCAGTGTTGCCCTTGTCGGTTGTAGTTGTTGGAAAATGATTGTTAATGTAATTTGCTCAAGTGTGTGACAATTTCAAGCAACATAAGTACACTTTGACTATTTTACCTATTTTATTTGTCATATAGGCTTATTATTTATCCAGGCATATATTGTGTTGAGATAATCAATAACGTCCATATACCGTTAAAGGACAGTATTTGATACAGCGAATGATAACCCAATTACCACTGAATCAAAAACAGGCAAATTTCTAATAGATTTTTCTATGAAGGTTTTGAATGCTTTAATCCGCATTGTCATGACCATCAAAAGAAAGAATTTTTATTGAGAAAATATTTAACGACTGCGAAGTTAAAAAAATGATAGTCTCCGACTACCTTTAGCGTCGAATACTAATTTAAATTGAATTTGGATTTTTTTATATAAAGTAGGTCAATGAACTTGAATTTTGGTTTGTATTTATTTCGGTTTATTTACCTTTAGTAATGACGATGAGTGACACATTTATTTGATCTTACGTAAAGTGCATTTTTGGTTTTTGGTTTGATTCTGTGCGTGTGTATATAAAGGGAAACAATGTCGTATGCGTCAGGACAAAACCAACACAATAATGTCCTTTATACAAGCCATATTATTTCCGTGACGCACGCATATATTAAATCTAAAACCTACTATTTCTGTAAGTGTTAGTGATATTTTATATCTGTTTTTGATACAAACTACAATTTAAAATCAAAGTATGTAAAGATTATACTGTATTATGACTCTAATACTTACAATATTATCTTCCGCGAAGAGCCAATTCTTGAGGCAAAGAGTATAGAATACCAAGAGTGCCAAAGTCAAAAAAAAAATTTAATCACATATAGCACCAAGAAATACTCATTTCTTAATTTTCCAAGTAGTTACATCAAAACAAGTTTTTAATCAATCGTTTCTGCCTTAAATGACCTATTCGTTCATTGTTTTCTTTCTAACATTGGATAAACATAACTCGAGTTAAACGGTTACCCATTGCATAACCCATTTTTTGTATGAAAATTTTCCTTCAGTTTCGTTGCTCTTGGTATTACATTCTCTTTGCTTGAGGTTTTCCGTAAATTTTTTAAGCGAGCATTCATTTTGTAAATATGCGGGCAAAAGATTGAACAGAGCAAGGGCTGTATAATAAAAAAATTAGGTCTATCCGACTCTCGGACGATACTTTTCCCAGAAAGCATCCGTTAAAGATCACCAAACCAACCAGTTATATTTAACAAAATATTTTTTTTTAGATATTTTGGGCAGGTTTACCTTAAATTTTGGGACCTCTTCTTCAATATCACAATTCGTCACGACAATATAAATCTACTCTCATACCGCTAAATCACAGACTCACAAATAATGTAAGATTATTCAGAACTGACACGTGTTGAGCAGCCTTTAACAACCTTTCAACCTTTAACAATTAGATCCAGTTATACATCTCTAGTATACCGTTGAAAGTCCTTAAGAATTTAATTTACTCCATTCAGAGAGCATTCAAAATGCTAAAAATTATATTTTCTGAAAATTTGTGTCGTTTGTTCAGATCACAATATTATGTGAGCAACGTGAGGATTTGCCGATGTAATTCTTTACTCAGTACTTCAGTCTGGGCGGGGCATCACTGTGGACCATTCGAAAATACAGAATAATAAAACACAAGCAAAACAAAATCAGAATTAACGTTAATTATCATTTGTTACCGAATTCCACCTCCTTGTTATATAGCATTTCATTTTATAAATCTCCCAGCTCTCCTAAACCTGCCCCATCCTAATGGCATGGTAGTATTTTAAAATCTCCCATAGTAATTTGCTATTAAGATTTATATAAGCGATTCATTTTTATTTTGGTTTATTATCATTTCTGTTTGTTCGTTTGTGTTTAACTTTGCAAATTTTTCTGCGGCTCAAGGCCCTCCCAACTCTTTCGCAGTTAGCTCATAACGTCCTACATTACGCAGTATTTAGCCAAATCGAGGATGTATGGCTATAGTCCCGTTGTTGCATAGACCACTTGCACATTGCATTGCTTCATGCCAGCCTATAGTACTGACATGAAAGGTGAGTCGCGGCCCATGGATTCCGTACTAGCAACAGAGGGTCATAGATATGCTTATCGTCATGGCCGATCGTAATCAGATAATAAAAAATACCTTTTGAATCCCGCCCCTATAGAGATTCGAAACCGGTGCCTCCCGATCGAACCGCCGCAGCTTTAACCACTCCACCGTTTGGCCGGTTATTATAATTTTTACCACATCATTTTGCATATGGCTGCACGTTATTAAGCAAAATGGATGATAATATAATTTTTGAATGTGTTCGGCGTTATTAAGCAAAATGGATGATAATATAATTTTTGAATGTGTTCGGGAACTACCATTTGATAATGCGAATATCAAAAGGCCGAACGCTGAAAGGCCGAATGTGTCGAAAGGCCGAATATCTAATGACCGAATGGGTCGAATGGCTGAACGTGTAGACGGGCCGATTAAAGAAGAACTCTATGTGATGTTTCGGTTAAATTTTTTGTAAGTTTTGTTATAACAACGGTTATGGATAGGCGATGCGTTTATTTTTTTATGGTCAATGATGTTAATTGTGGGAATATTTCTCCGTTTCTCTTAGCAATTGACCTTTTTCCTAAAACGTCAAATTATGTAAATTAACAGCCGAAGGCGTCATATTGATATCTTGTTTTCTATGTTTTAAATTTAGTTATTACGGTAGATTTAACTTTAGAAACGTTTTTGTATTAATTTGATGTTGTCTCCATGAACGATAATTCTTATTTATTTGACCTAAAGCGATAATTCTTATTTACTTGTCCTACGGCCTCAATGAATTTAATGTCAACATTTTTGGAGGATAAAGGTATATTGAGTAGGTAAGAAAAAATATATTTTTATGTTATGTATTTCGCGTATACATGTTTTCCAATTTTTATTTCATAAGTAGCCATTGTTATTTTGCATTTTTAAGGGTGGAAGAGTTAAAAAGATGTTTAACGTGATTACTAATATTAAAATTTCGTTAAAACTGTTTTTGAATTATTTAATTAAATTATTAAATAATATTCTTTAATGGGAAATACGGAACAATTGTTGTAACATTAATTTATTTTGTTTAAAAATAAAGGGAAATAGTTCTTTGTACTACATGCCATCAAGATGATCCGATCGTTCTTTGGAACGGGTCCGCTCATTACTGCTTGTTTCATTACGGAATATGAGAGTAAGGCATATGTGCGAATGTTATTGAAATTTTAAAATGATTTTATTGATGAAGTAAGTTCTGGAGTTGGCGAGTTAAGATGGAACTTGGCTGTTTCTTAACTGATTTATTCACTTACTAGAATCCTTCACTATTTGGAATCATGCTTTACTTTAAAATATTTTTCTTCATTTAATTCCCTTCACTTTTATTCACAATCGGCCACTCTACATTGCGCCTTTCGGAATTCGGCCTTTCGGCGCTAATCCAAAAATTCAAAATAACACTTTACGTGCGAGCCGAAAATCAGGTTGGGACAGCAGGATTATCCGTTATTGTACGGGAGTAATCCCGGAGGCAAATATCTGAGATCCATGTAAATTATTTGGAAATTCAAATTTGACTGCTTAGTGTTTATTCACTATAAAAGTATATTGTGTCCAAAAGGAAGTATCAATAAATATTTTTCGGGATGAATGCCATTTGGTTAAGAGGTTTGAATATTTTTTTCTGGATGGAATGAAAATTTCGTGTTAACTTCTCTTATGTATATAGTTTACCCTGAAAATAGTATTACGCAATCCTCAAGTATTGTCAAGAAAAACGCGTCCCGAAGTTTATACCAAGTCAGCCTTTTTTCGATTTGAATAAATCCGTTAAAATCGTCGGATAACTTCTCCCGTATACCTGCGCTATTTTTTTTTCCTATCCCTTGTGAAATTATATTGCGCATAAAAAATTGTTTGTTGTACCTTTCCAATGTGCCATACTATATGCGCCTAAAAGTTCGCAAATTTCCATACTTTCATATTTTTGCTCAATTTTACTTATGAATGTATTCGAAACATTTTGAAACTTGATTAAAGTAAATAAAAAAAATATATCATCTGATAACACTTATAGGTCTAACTAGCAAAAATGTTACACCGGTTAAGGACCGCCGGAGGATTCTTTTTATTAGAATTCTATAAAATAATTTACCTGCGAAATATTTTAAACGCAAAATAATTTCCTATTTCACAATAAACAGTATAGTAACTTTTAATTAACAGATCAACCATGTTATAAAACCAAAGTTTCCAGTTTTGGTGTAGATTTTTTTAACTTTCCATACGTTTTCAATATTAATCTTTAAAAAGCATTAAACACGAGCGTCGTGCTCCGAATTTCGTTAAATTCTGTGTTTTATTTTCTAAATGACAGATTCAAATGTTACTAAAAAATTATTTTTTGTAGACATCAAGAAATTGGGGAAAAATATGCCATTTTCAAACTGAACTCAAATTGAGGTGATATTAATGTCAACATGACGTATTTTGCTAAAACAAAAGTTTACTCGATTTTTTTTAGAAGGCCGATTTTGAATCTTCTTCGTTTTTTTTTATCATCTATCCCAGATTTAGAAAACAAAAAAATCGTATTAAAACATAGGTTTCACTGTATACGTGGCAAAACAAACACAAGAAAACAAAAATGGATATACACACCATTACAACTTATTAAATTAAGAAATTGTTAATTTCGCGTCTTTGTTTTAATATAAACGGGTTTTGGGCTGTTGAACAGAATGCCGATTGGCTAACACAGAAATGAATCTTTTTTATTTACAATTTCATTTTTATGAAATCATATGAAGATTTGAAGCGAAATTCAAATGCGCATTTATAGGTATATGAAATTTCCTTCATTAAGTTCGTCGCGCTTCAAATAACACTCCAATTCGGTTCAAATGACGCTCAAACTTACCAATTTTTTAGCTTAAAAAGGAAGTCCATCCAGCTGAACATTTTTTTGAGTTATTCTCTAAATTAGAATTTGTACGAAAAATTAAACTGATCGTCTAGAACAATGGTTCTTAATCTATTTTTACTCGCGGCCCACCAAATAACTCATAATTTATTTGTGACCCCCATTTTTTTTAATAATAATTTATATTTGTTAATACAATATTCAATTATATGTACATCAATTTTCTTTTTATTGTATTCTGAAGGAAATTTTGCAATTGTTGGGGGGCCCTGGCAAACTGTTTATGGCTCCCAGGAAGCCGCGGCCTCGTTGTCAATATTCATTGGGCTAGAAGGGCCGTTCCTTCGTAAATACTTGTTTCAAAATCGCCCTTTATCATATTATGCCCTATCCGTATCGTAAAACAATAAAAAATTACAAAGTGATTCCCTTATATGAGTACCTACGCCTATTCGAATAACGGTAAATCAAGTAGGGGTGGTAATACCCGCCCCTCCCACCATCCCTAATATCAAAGATATTTTGAGATTCATAAATAGTGTTATACGGTTTAAGTTATGAACCTTAAAAGTAAACTGCTCTCCCACTCGAGTATCAGAAAACAGTTTAGTAAAGGTAGAATATGTGTTTACAGCATATAATTTCATAAAAGCTAAGGTGATTGTACGAGACGGTTTAAAAATAATAATTGGATGTGTAATTCTTAACGTTAAACTTGTTTTAGCTCGAGAGGTCAAAAGCGAACATGTTTTATAATTTTAGGATTGGAAGAATTCATTCAAGCCGAATTATCAGGTTCCACTAAACATTTTATATTAGTGTTAATGTAATCCAACGGTTTTTTTTTTTCTGATTCTTGTTTTGGCTTCGTTTCGAACAAATGAAAATTTGTACAACATTTACAGTTTTCTATACTGTTGTATTTGTAATTTTTTTGTTCGTAAATACTATAACTACCTGTATTAACAGAATACTAATACAGGTATTCGGTATTAAAAATACATATGTAATATCGAAATTGTATTTGTTTGTACTTTCCAAAACATTCAAAAATTTTCAAGTAAATAAATGACGCATGTGGTATTCAGTCTGATTCGTGACCAAAGATACCCTACCTTTCAGATGGTCCTTCGCAAAGGCTTACATAAATAAATTATCTACGTCAATTATTCACGAACAAATATAACAAAATACCAGGATTGCTAATAAACGGTTAAAAATATTGCTACGGTGACACCTATAGTAGAATAGAATAAGTTAATTGATAGCGGAAAGTTCTACTGTACAAAAATGGAATTTTCAACGATAAAACTGCTCTAAATATTTCTAAACTGTTCGTACCGGAACAATCATGAAATTTCGAGAAGTTTGGTTTGAGTAATAAGGAGCGAACGAATTCGAATTAGAACATTAGTTCTTGGTAAGCGATAGTGTGCAGATTAAAAAGTGAATTAAAAAAGTGATTTAAAAAGTGTTTTAGTGCGAAATAAAAGTTATAAGTGAACAGTAGAATTGTGTAAAAATTTTAATAAATGATTCAATAAATGATGAAATAACAAAACGAGCGGTCGTTAAAATGAAAGAATAGTTGGGCGAGATTAAGTAGCCAAACCGGGAAACTGCCGAAAACTAAAAGCGAATGGACGAGAAAATTTTTGAATTGTCCACAAATATTAATGGTGAAATAGAAAAATTGCAAATAGAAATTCAACATGTTAAAACTGAATTTAAGACGGAGGTTCAATATGTGGAACATAAATTACAAATTGAGTTTCAAACAGAGGTTTAGTGTCTCGAGAAAGAGTAACCGATGTCAAGAAGGCAAATGGAACAAGAATGCAAGTCGCTCAGACCGTTCAGTCGAACAAGCTAAAACCACCCACTTTCGACAGAACAACATCTCTTGGCATTATCAAATTTCAATTTGAAATGGCGGCCAATCAGAATAATTGGAACGACAAACATCGTGTCGCGCCATTAATAGTGGCCCTTAAAGTCGAAGCAGCAGAGGCTTTACAAACTATCCCGAAACATGACCACAACAGTTATCTCGAACGGCAGTAATCAAAAGCGAAAAATTTATCGCATGGAACTGAAAAGCCGTTACCAAAAGGGAAGAGAAGTACGTCGGCGAATTATATGGAAAGGCTTAAGATTGATGCATTTATTGATGGCATTCGAGATCCAGAGACACGCAAGACAGTAATGTTGTCACATAAAGCAACCTTCGCGGAAACCATCGGGTATGCGTTGACGTACGAGACTGTACAAGCCATAACAAAACCAAGATACTGGGAAATAAGAAGGAAACGTGAAAGATCACCATCTCTTATAGAACGACGACCAAGCAGAGAGCAGGAAGTGGCCAAGCAAGAGGGTGAAATGATAACGGAGCCATTAAACTACAAAAATTCAGCTTAAAGGAGGAGAAACTGATGCAGCGGTAACAGCTTAACAATCAAATGCGACATTGATGGCACCGATCGCATCATAACCCTGTATACGGGAGCAGATCACACGATTGTCCATAAAGATCTGGTCTGTGGAGGTGTACAACCAGGTAACGGGTTGAAGTTGCAAACGGAAACAGGAGACAAAACATTGATACAAGGGATAGAAAAAGGAGTGAGAAAATAAAGATCGGGAGAATTTTTTCCCAACACGAAGTGCTGATTGCAGATATTGTGGATGAAGTCATTTTGGGGATGGACTTTATGATGGCAAATGGCTTCATGGTGGATATTGAAAGAGGAGTATTAACTTCCGATAACATCAAATTACCACTTTAATCTAGCAGTGCAAGAGTAACTACCATTCGAATTAATATTGATTATCGGGAGAATCTGCCACCAAACTCGGAGAAGATCGTGTGGGGAAAATTGAAGAGAGGTTCTGGGTCACCCAGGTTGTGGTTTGTGGAAGCTAATGAAGAGAAGAGCGGAGCCAAGGAAATAGTTAAACCAATCAACGAGGGCGATACAAGGGCAGAAGAAATGGTAGAACATCTCAAGTAAACATGGATCGAGGATCTTACCGTGGTACAGAAAAATTTTGCACATCAACTATTCAAAAGGTACATGTCCATATTCTGCAGTACATCGGATAATAACGGAAGGACCTCAATGGTAAATCACCGAATTGATACAGGAACAGGGTTACCGATTCGTCAACAATCCATAGGAGGTTACCATTAGCAAAACAAGAAGAAGTCAACCGGCTGGTAACACATATGCAGGCGGCAGGTGTCATCGAACAGCCCATGGAGCTCACCGGTAGTATTGATCGAGAAGAAGGACATTAGCATGAGATTCTGCGTTGATTACCGAAAACTCAATCTGTGAAGAAAAGCTACCCACTGCCAAGATGATTGAATATTTTCGACATTAGATCTACATACAAAGCGGCTATTGATAAGTGGAAGTACATAATGAAGAACGTGAGAAAACGGCGTTCAGTTGGGGTAACGGGCTTTGGCAATTTAATATTATACCGTTTGGATTATGTATAATGCCTCTGTGAATTTTGAATGATTAATGGAGCACGTTCTAAATGGATTACTTTGGAGGACGTGTCTAATATATATGGACGACATCATCGTCATGGGCAAGGACTTCGACTAGCATCTAATGAGATTGGCAGAGGTTTTGGATATGATACACGCCGCCGGATTAAAGCTAAGCCCAAAAAAATCTAGCTGTTCACAACGGAAGTGAAATATTTGAATTGTCCATTTATTATAGGCGATTCGTGGCGGGATTCTCCAATGTCGCAAAGAATTTACACGAGCTGACCAGGAAGAATAATGCATTCGAATTGAAGGATTCCCAGGAAGAAGAATTTGCCGAGCTAATGAGACCATTGTGCGTCACGCCAATCCTCGCATAACCTATACCCAACGTGAAATTTATTCTAGGCACCAATGCAAGTAATGACGGTATATAGGAGGAGTGTTATCACAGGGAACTAGTGGCCAAGAACGAGTTATTGCGTACTACTCCACAACATTATTAAAACACAAGTGTACTTATTGTGTTACTTGGAAAGAATTATTGGCTATAGTGGAATGTGTTAAGCATTTCCATGAGGACCCTTATGGCCAGAAATTCCATTTACGGAAGGATAACGGTGATTTACGGTGGCTGTTACAATTAAAGAATCCACAGGGACAAGTAGCAGATTGGATCGACCGTCTTCAAAGCTACGATTTCCAGATTAAAGGGAAGCGCACACGGAAATGCCGACGAATTATCTAGACCAGAAGAATGCAAACATTGCGGTCACTTTAAGTAGGCATTGTTAGGCTTACACAAGTGCTACGTCCTGACGAGGAGTGTACTGATGAAAAGATCAGAAAAGCACAATTAGATGGCACGGAATTATCGGATATTATAGAATGGAAGAAAAAGGGACACCGGCTCACTTGGGGCGAGATCGGGTCAATGGTTATTGGGCTCAATGGGATTGTGGGAAAACACTCTTGGCAAAGCGAAGCAATTGTTACCGGTGTTACCGAAGAACCAGATTGCGAAAATCCTGAAAGAGCATCACGGAAGGGCAAGTGGGGCCACCTTGAAACTAATAAAACACTGGCCAAGATATGTCAAAGGTAATGGATTATTTCAGCAAATGGCCGGAGGTGTATCCCATACCAAATCAAGAGAAAACAACAATAGCTGATGCTGTGATCAACAACTGGATTCAGGGCACGACCGGAATGACACCAGCTAAATTGGAGATAATCTGCGATACCTGGAGATTTAAAGTTTGGGGCCGTTCCATCAGCAGCTTTATGTGGGCTGTCCTTTTGATTGTATAAATTCATAATTATAGTGAGTGTGATATCAAATTCTAATGGATCTATGTATTCTATGTATGAACCACCTTCATTTTTGGTTATGTGTAGTAGACTGACCCAAAAAAAACGCACATTTGAATTTTCACGGGATTGTTCATGAAAACCTTTAATTACATATAAAAATAATTCCCTGAAATTTTTATTGAAAAATATTTAAATCTAGAGGTCGCTAGTTACCGATTTACGAAAGTTATATTTTTAGTTTAATACCCCTATTTTCAAACTAACCATTCTGCGAAAATGCTTACTTGATATTTGGTTTTATCATCCTATATTATATTTTGTGATCCTCTGACTACGATGGGTTAGATTATTTTGCTCTGCGGAAGAAATTTTTTGAGATATGAGCAAAATAACCCAAAAAAACCTACAAAAATATGAAAAATTGGCGTTAAATCGCTAATATCTAACAGAAACGATTTTTGAAAAGGACGGGAAGTATAGGATTTCATACTCTATATTTGTTCGAATAATACTCAACAAATACGTTATGTAAAAGCTATTATTGAATGACGAATCCGACAGAAAACACAATAAAACATAACACACAAAGTGGACAATTTTTATAGTCAGGACTTCAGCTGTTACCCATTAAGCAACATAATTTTAAAGTTTAACTTTAGAAAATGGAAGAAATTATAATTGTAAAAACCGGATTTTACGGGTTTTAATAATTATTCAGGAAATACGTGTAATTTAACAATCAACACATAATATAATATATAAAATTCGAGGTGGGCTGTGGCTTCTACACGGCCGTAGGTGTTTTCCGTGATAACGTTTATAAGAGGTGCGAGAAATGGCACGATGTATGGGTTTGTTAAAATAAATTTCTTTATTATTAGCATCAAGAAATGAGTGTACAGTGATTGTTTGCAAACGATTAAGTACTGGGCGATGGTATGAGAAGTACGATATGAAGCGCAGGGTGCGGTGATGTGCCTGATGAATGTGAGATCCAGACAAGTACCTTCCAAAGTCGCCCAGGCTAATATGGTGGATACGCAGTCTAGGTCAAATGTATATATCAGAGTCCACACTGACATATGACCTATCAGAGCACTTGTTTATATGATGGAAAATTATTACTAGACGTACTTCCAGAAAAATTGTGTAATGCAGACTACAGTAGCCAGTAGGAAGAATTATTACGATTATTTAAATTTACACTAATTTTAGTATCCATTTTACGAAAAATTACGAAACCCTCAGCTTATTTCAAAGGAAAAATATTTACAACAAATCCTGCTTAGAAAAAACCATTGTGGCAAATACGATTGGGTATAGTAAAATATTTGTTTTTTTTCGTTTACTATGTTTTGGTCGAAAATTTTCCAATTTTACATAACGTTATTTGTTGAGTATTATTCGAACAAATATAGAGTATGAAATCCTATACTTCCCGTCTTTTCAAAAAATCGTTTCTGTTAGATATTAGCGATTTATCGCCAATTTTTTTCATATTTTTGTAGGTTTATTTGGGTTATTTTGCTCATATCTCAAAAAATTTCTTCCGCAGAGCAAACTAATCTAACCCATCGTATTCAGAGGATCACAAAATATAATATAGGATGATAAAACCAAATATCAAGTATGCATTTTCGCAGAATGGTCCATTTGAAAATAGGGGTATTAAACTAGAAATATAACTTTCATAAATCGGTAACTAGCGACCTCTAGATTTAAATATTTTTCAACAAAAATTTCAGGGAATTATTTTTATATGTAATGAAAGGTTTTCATGAACAATCCCGTGAAAAATTCAAATGTGCATTTTTTTTGGGTCAGTCTAGTGTAGGCATTGTGTTGATTTTGTTGAATAATAAGGTAATGCAGTGATGATATAAAAAAAAAATATGTAACATGTTCAAGATAAAGGTAAATTCTTGTACGTGAAGTCATCGTGGTATTTATGTTTAAGTAAACCCTTCGAAAATTCTCTCTCTATGAGACTGTAGTTGAGGGTGTGTGTGAATTTGTATTTGGAACCCATTATGCCTAATTTTTCGAGAATAACATACATTGTATATTCATGTTTGGTTTTGATTTGAGGGTCCAACTTGTGATTTCTTCCTATGTACTACGGATTTCCTTTTGAATTTATAACTGAAATACCTGTTGAAAAGGAGTTTCAGTCAAACAGCTAAAAAGATATTCCAGGCAAAATGTTCTCCGGGAATATAGTCAAAAAAAACGGAAGGAGTTTCACTCATAAATTTATTTTTGAAAAAATTTGTTTCGGTCAGGAAACAGTTTGACTGAAATGCCTTTTATTTATATGGGCTGAGCAACCTCCGTGAAAGGTATTTCAGTCACATATTTTTGGACTGGAATACCTTTTGGTAGGTTTGTTTCTGGATTCCAAAAATTCTGCAGAATGAAAATTTAATTTTGAAGGCTAAACGAACCTTAACATTAATTTTACTTTTTACTTTTAAGTTTCTCAAAATTCTCTATTCGTAAGAGAAGCTCGTGTGTTGGCCACACTCAATTTTTTGAATATGGTATTAAGTTGAATCGTTGTTTTTCAAATAATTTGAGGGAATGTACTTCATTGTTAGATTAATATTATTTTATTTTAGCTTCAGCTTAGGTCTTTATTTCAAGAATAGGGTGTTAATTTCATTATAGGTATGTTGGGCAAGTGGAAGTCGAGATGATTTGATTGGATTTGCAGAAAGAAGGTTGAATCGTTTGGGTTGTCTGATAGTACCGGATGGTTCGCTCCTGTGAGTAGGTGCGAGTTCGTGAGTGTCGGTTCGATCCAGGGAGTCGGTTCAGGGCAGATGTCGGCTCCCTTCAAAGTGTCCGTTCGTAGTTTGGATGGATAAGTAGAAATGGAATCGTTTAGGGACGGGTATTTGCAAGTGTTAGTTTGGAAGAGGGTAGAGGATGGCTCATGTATGTGTTGTGTTTTTTGCTTATGTATGGCTGTTTACTTGGATAAATGTGTGTCTATGCTTGATGGTGTAAGGACAGATGAATTAAGATGTAGGTGACATACAGTGACTCAACTTTTTGATCACAACATCAAGGATTGCTCTGATATTAGCTTATAAATAATAAACTACACTTAGTTTTTTTATCAGTTTTCACACTTTTTAATATCTTTTTAGTAATAACTATAAAATAGGTTAAGATTTTCCAAAGCTTAATAAAATATAAAAGTAAAACAATAAAAAATAATTAAAATTTTTTGTGATCAATTAGTTGTGCATATGAGTTCAGGATTAGTTTTATACTTCTTGTACCTCCCTTTAGCCTTAATAACTACCAGGATTACTGGCCCCGTGTGATTGTGGACCATGCCCTCTTCACTCTACTCCATAATTATTTGAGGTTCTCTGCTTCAGTCTCATGTTCTGCCAAACATTTTTTAAGGATTTTCGAAAGATGCTCAATTGGATTGAGGTCTGGTGATTTTGGTGGCCAATCCAACTAGCTTTCGCAGTATGTTTGGGGTCATTATCTTGCTAGAAGATCACTTTAGTCTTATAGTCTTTCCCCACTTTTCTAAGCTAAGATGTAGCTTGCGCTCCAAAATGTATGTTGCCATATTTTTTTCGGATTTTCGAAACAAAACCGACGGAAAAATCCAATTTCAGCGAAATTTAGCGATGAGTTTGGCATTGCTGCAATCGTCGCAAAATTTCAGCGGCTTTTGTTGCATGTAACGGTCATCTAATTTTACAGTTCAGATTTACCTAAGGGTGCAAAATAATACTTTTCATTTCTCTAGCAGTATATAAATTGCGGGCTTCACAATAAAAATTCTACTACTCAACTAATTGATCACAGGCTGTTTTCACCGATTCTCTTTTGTTTATATGCACTACGCAATAAATTACCGTTGGTTTTGATTTTGTTTTCACAGGCTGCCATAAAGAATTTATTTGTTCGGATTCTTGGATTATTCATGCCCCAAGGAGAATGAGAATATTTTCATTGAAACATGTGATCAAAAAGTTGAGTCACTGTATGTAACTTTTGTGTCGCGTGTCATTAGCCGATGTCTACCTGTTTGCTTATCATGAATTGGTTGGTGCGTCATACCTTGGATATTTTCTGTTAACAATTCAGATTAATTATTTATTTACATAACTCCTCATTATGATTTATTTTTTTGTTTCTCCTCATCGACTAACTTCGATTGTGAATTGGTTTAGGCTTCTTAGTTATATGAGTTGAGAAAAACGATGGGTATTGTTATCAAATGAGCGAATGATGAGTAAAAATTAAACGCTGATTGGTACCACAGTACACATATATAAGGTAATATATTGCGCAGGATGTCAAAAAATTTCAACAACAACAATGGCGGAGATCGTGACTGAAAGTTTATGAAATATTTAAACAATGATACATTGTTAATTATTTTGAATTAAAGTCAGTAGAATTTTTCATAAAATTTTAATTATATTCACTCAACACTCAAAATTATTACGCAAAACTAACAAACACGATTTGTTTGGTCACGATGTCCGCCATATTAAATTTTTTTTTTACATAGATGCGCAAGAAAGAACGAAAATGAAACATCGGAGTATATTACCTTATTATGTGTACTGTGGATTGGTACAACGTTTCGTAATACATAATCATTTTTACAAGAAAATATGAGGTGATATTGACCAAGTGTTTTGTGCGCGATTGATGGTAAAGAGAGCGAGAAAATCGTGTGGAAGTGGTAATTTCTGGTCATCCAAGAAAAAAAAAAAAATTTTAAAATAAAGATCAGTCATGCTTGTTGTTTTGATCAGAGATATAGTTGAGTTTTGTTTTGGGTGACTTTGTTAGCTTTGCCCAGTTCTAATAAATTACAGTAGCAGCTCCAGACCAATTTCGAGTTGAATACTGAAGCTCCTAGGCTAGCAGAGCTGCCTGGCTGTCCGATATTGTATAGATCTCGGTCTTCCTATATTTATTTTTGATACATTGAAGCACACATACCTACATAACAATGGTCTCTGCCTGAAAAACTGTGGGGGTGCTACCCAGTGGTATGCATAGTTCTAGATCGGGCCCGATTATCCCTGCACCGGTACCCCCGTCTGTCGTTGACCCATCCATATACCATACAAAAGCATGGCTGGGGAGGGAGGAGATAATATTCCCTACCAGTGCCGTATTCGGCAACCTGATGGTAAAATTCCTCCGACAGGCGATTGTCCTTACCATCAAATCTGATAATTGGATTAACCAGGACTGTTGTGTCCTGGCCTTATGGTTTTAATTTTAGCAGTAATTTTTAGGCTCATACCTCTTGAACCGACTACCTTTTTAATATGTAGGTGCAGTGGTGAGAGCCCCAGTATTCTCTCAAGGGCAGCTGTTGGACAAGTCCTCATTGCTCCAGTTGCACCTACACAAATTAACCTCTGGATCTTGTCTACTATTCTCCGTGCACCAGTCTGCTCCGACTTTGGCCACCACACAAATGCCGTGTAAGAGACCATAGGTCTTATGACCGCCCGGTAGAGCCAACCCAACATTTGTGGGCTCCGTCATTTTTTGGCAGGTGAAGTAGGCCTTATTGGCCTTGTTTGTGATATGATTTAAGTGGGGATTCTATGTCAATTTCTGATCAAGTACGACACCCAGATATTTAACCTCCTTCGACAGTTAGAGAGTCACTCCAACCCCCCAACTGCTCTCTCATAGGACTATTGGCAGAAGGACAGTTTTCCTCCGGTTAGTAAAGGGAGTGCAGTTGACCTTGTTTGGATTTACTGTAAGGGCCACCTGCGTGCATCAATTATTTACTACCTCTAGGGCTTGTTGCATTCTTTCCCCTACTGTATTTGTGAATCCGCCCCTAACCATCAAGACTAGGTCGTCCGCATAGGTAATGTTTGAGAAGTCTAGATTATTTATCAGTCTGGTAAGTAATTGATCCATCACAATCAGCCATAATAAGGGAGAGAGGACACCTCCCTGGGGGCAAATCCTCCTGTTTTTCAGCATGTTTATTAGCCACCTAAGGTGGAGGGGTCTATGCGCCTTGTTAGTGATTATTCCTGAATTACCTCGAAACTACACTCCCGAGCAACTGAATCGAAATGGCTGGATCGATTTTCGAAAAACAACCTTCTTTTGACAGCCTAGTATTTTATCTTTTCAAGGATACCTTTATCATTAAAATCCATACAGTACTTTTCAAATTAAAGCAGTCTTAGCAAAATGCGATGTTTCGGTGAAAACAATTGGCGTGATGCAATCTCCTGTATAATGCCACGTTGACCGATTTTTGTGGTCACTTATGAGTCAGAAGTTGACCTGAACAAATCTCTACCAGTTTAATTCATTGTTTCCTTAAAATCATGGATACCACTCCAGAAAAATCCGCACAAGTTGTTGCTTTATTGCAAGAAGGACGCTATCAACAAAAAGTCGCTCGTCAGCTTAACATGAGCCAATCTGCTGTCTCAAGAGTATTCAGAAGTTTCAGGAAACTGGTACCTTCAATCGAAGACCACAAACCAGCCGGTTTCGGTGTACATCAGAGAGGGACGATCGATTTATCGTCCTAACTTCACTGCGAAATCGCCATCTCACGGGCGTCGATGTGAAGCAGGAGCTAAGACAAGTTCGAGATGTAGCTGTTAGTCAATGGACAGTAAGAAGACGCTTAAAGGAAGCCAACCTCACTCCAAGACGGCCCGCTAGAGGCCCAAAATTTACAACACGCCACCGCAAACAGCGACTCGAATTTGCTCGCGAACACATCAATTGGAACATCGAGCAATGGACGTCCGTTCTATTTACTGACAAGTGCAGAATATGTCTCCATGGTAGTGATATGAGAGACCGGGTCTACCGGCGTCCAGGAGAGCGATTTTCGCAGTGCTGTTTTGCTGAAACAGTCTCATACGGCGGCGGTTCATGTATTGTGTGGGCTGGCATATCGTTTGAGGGAAAAACAGATCTTGTTTTCGTACCTGGTGGAGGCCGTGAAGGAAGTCTGAACGCTGAACGATATATCGAGGGCCCTATGCCCTATGCAGGATATATAGGGGAAGATTTCATATTGATGCATGACAATGCCCGGTGTCACACAGCTCAAACCACTCGACAGTTCATGGATGAGATCGGACTCGAGACGATGAGGTGGCCAGCACTCAGTCCAGACATGAATCCAATTGAGCATTTATGGGACGAACTAAAACGGACGGTCCGAGCTAGAAATCCAGTACCATCTAACATCAGTTACCTGAAGATTGCGTTAGAGGAGGAGTGGGGTGCGATCCTCCAATTATTTGCCAAAACCTTAGTAAGGTCAATGGGGAACCGCATGCGAACCGTTGTAGACGCAAGGGGGGCCATACTTATTATTAACCAATAAAATTATTTTTGTTTTGCTTGAGTTTTTTGTTGTAATTTAATTTTAAACACCCCCAATATTTTTTGCTTAATCATCAATTTTTGGTGCGTTTTCATTCAAAATTCATTATAAAAAAAAGTATTAAACCAATTTTTATAAAACTAGTGTCATTTTAAAGCAAAAATATCAGGCTTTCAAAAAAATAATGTCTTATGAAAATCGGTTTGACCGTTCTAACAAAAATCGCTCTTATGTGAGCGCTTAAGGTTTTAGTCGATTCAGTTGCTCTGGAGTGTAGTATTATCAAAAGCTCCCTGGATATCATTGAAGGGGTATAGTAATAATTTTTTATCCCGGAACTTATCTTCGATTTCCAATGTCAGTTCGTTAGAGCTGTTTCTGCTGATTTCCCTGCGTGGTAGGCATGCTGCTTAGAATTCAGAAGGCATCTTTGGAGGGTGTTAGATCTAATACAAAATCCTAGAATTTTCTCCATGGCTTTCAGTAGAAATGATGTAAGGCTAATAGGTCTATAAGACCTAATCTCTTCTGAGGATCTTTTTGCTGCTTTTGGGGATAAAAATCACCCGAACCTCTCTCCAGAGTTTTGGAACATATTCCAAGCTGTAACTGGCTCTGATGAGTATAGTAAGATAAGGCAGCAAAGTCTGCAGGTCTTATTAGTAAAAAGGCGGGATATACGCAGTCATCTCCCGGTGATTTGAAAGGTCCAAAAGATTTGACTACCCAGTTATGAATCGTTATGAGTGAACAGGGTGTAACTAGGGGGTCCTAGTGAGTGTTCGGGGTAGAGTTCTTTGTACTGGGCCCCCTTTGTAAGGCGCCCTTTCATCTTCCCTTTAGCATCGGTGACATTTGCGACCGGAAAAGCGATTTTGGTAGACTGGCCGACGATAAGGGGGCGTTCTCAGCAGACGGAGTTGTCATCCCGAACAACTGCACGCAATTTATAATTTCGTTAGCTCCTGGAGATGTGGCATATATAGTTTAGTTTTCTGTTCTTCGTTTTTTTTAGATTATTTTGTTTCTTATTTATGCAGTTACTCAAGTATAGTATTCATGTCTGGAAACTCCAAGCCAACCCTGAGTTTTAGCCGGCCACTTATACCGCACCAAACCTCTGATACTATGATCTGATAATGAAATCTTAATGGATTCGTTATAGGATATTGGATACAATTGATTTAAAATTGTTTGATGAGGACTGGAGAGTGCCATTTCTAGCATTACTTACCCCACGGGTTGAAGTTGTGTGAGCAGTTTAGTTGTGGATTTATTTTGGAGTTGAACTGAATTGCGACTTTAAGTTAGCTTGAGTGGAGTACATACACACTTGAAGAGTTACAGACCACGTTGATTTGAAAGTTGGTCGTTGATTTAATGTTTGATTAAGTTTCAGTTGAGTTTATATGTACAAGTAAGAGGTTTAAGTTTAAACTTCAGGTTAGTGCTTAGTTGGGGTTTATTTAGGGTTATGGTGACATTCAATTTGGAAGTTAGATTGAATTGTTCTGAGTTGTATTCGTGTACGAATGTGGTTTTTTGCGTTCAGGGTTCAGTTCTGGTTGAGTTGGAGGTTTAGTTGGGGTTGAATAGGTGAATGAGTTAAGGATTAGTTTGGTGATTGGTTTGGGGATTGCATTTTGATTGATTTGGAATTTGAGTTGGAGATTGAGTTGGGGTAGAGTAAGAGTGTAATGGATTCAGTTAGGCATTGAAGTTCACGTATGCACGTTATTTTCCGGATCGAACTTCTGATCACCACGTGAGGTTTCAGCCCTTTATATTTTTATCAAAAACATAGCGCACTTGGACTGTACTTGGACTTCTCTTATTTTTACTTTACATCGATCGACTTTTTAATTAAAAATCTATTTGGGCGTTTCTTTTAGACAATCTAAAATCTTCAAGAAATTCAAGAAATCTTTTGTGCTACCAATGTCGTTTTAAAAGTTATATTTTATTCCTCATGAGCTGTTTCTCTTATGGATGTGGAGTTAGTCGAATTTTGTAAATAGTTACGGTTCATTTATGTCGTATTGTTATTAATTAAACTCAAAAACGAAAATGGTTTGGTTTTGTATCATTACAAGCCGACGCCACCTCTACTCTACCAGCTTTAATTTAGCTGGTCCCAAATATGGTTATCTTTTGATTATTTGTTTACTCTGATATTAAGTAAGTAATAAACTTTTGATTAAACTTAATTATTAAAAAGTTTGTAGTAAACATTATTATAAAATAAATAAAATAATTGGACGCAAATGATTTGCGTTAATGGAAAGTTTTGTGTTGTCAGCCATTTATTCTAAAACATTTAAATTCACCTTTAAGCGCTGCAATGGAAAAATAAATTTCTACAAAACAACAATTTGTTCATAAAAATATTAAGTACACTGGGTAGAAGGGGTTTCGAAGCGTAATTACCGAGAGAGCGAGAGTTTCGTATATTAATACTTTTAAAATTATTTCTTCTTTTATTTTGAATAACCACTTTTTGACCAATCAATTCTAGACAAGAATATTCAACATATTTTTTAATTGTTTAAGCGCTAAGCAAATAATTTAAAGCGCACGCCTCTAGCGCATGATACAAAGCGGTATCGAAAAACAAACCAAATCATTAAAGAACCAAAATACATCGAACAATAGTTATTTGTATGCATAGTACTTACTAATTTCTTGCTCGAGCGAAGCGATCCTCGGCCGTGGTTAGTCAACAACTGCGCGAAACCAACAAATTGATTTGTGGTACAGCTAGACAAACTCTTTTATCGACGGCTTACTGAAAAATGAAAAATAAAAACCAATTTTATTTAAACAAAATGTTTAATTTTTTTTTTTAATTGTGCGCAGTAAATTAAACTAAACATTTTTTTGCTAAATACAAAATAAAATATTTTTAAAAGAAAGCTGATAAATAATTTAAACTTTAAATTAAAAAACAAATATTATTTTGTATTAATTTAAACCAATTTTAGTGAGCGACAAAGTACTTCGTCGCTCTTTACCATTGAAAACAAGCGGATAGTTCATTGTTTACATAAAAACAGGCATTTAAAATTCGTAAACGAAAACCTATTTTTTACGGTAGTCATAGAAAAAACATTGAAAGAAATACTGATATTCGTATATAATCTCAAAAATCAAAATGTGGGATTTTCCAAAAACTCTACTCCATCATCTGGTTGATAGATCAATCTTGATCTCGTAAACTTTCTAAATTTTGTAGCGTTCTAAGCTTCATAGTGCATCCAAACTGGAACATTGTTAATTTTTTGTTTTTTTTTATTTATTTTACAAGAAAAACGGATTACAAGTAAAGTGAAAAGGACCCCAAAATGTATAAGTAAGTTGAACACAAATTAAGTGTGATGCATATCGTAATTAAATATAAAATTTACTAAATTTTTAAGGTAATTTTTAAACTCAGAAATCTTTATATATTCCTTGGAATCATCCCATTTGTTAAACAAATCAAACCCTTTGTAAAATATACTATTCCCGTTGATTGTCAATTTATAATTAGGAAGTCAATAATATAGTAAATTGTTTTGATAAAATTAACCAACTGTATTTAAATGCATTTGGGAATTTAAAAATGTGAATGTAAATGATGTGAAATGAATCGATCAACTCGCCTCAGGATACCTATAAATGATTAAATTTTTTGCTTTAAATGATTTATATGAACAATCCATGTTAATTGCAAATTTATTTTTAGGCCAAAGTTGGCAGAAGACGAAAAAAATCGACTCGTTTAATTATATCACCGTTCAATTAGCTTAATTTAGAATAATATCAGGATTGGTTTTACAACTGGAGTCTGTCAGTTAAATAACTTTTTATTAGTTGATTAACGTTTCTTAATATTAATGAAGAGAGGCGCAGTATACGTTTACTTTTAATAGATTCATAAACTGTGTTAAGTTTAGATCTGCAGACATGGTACGTTGATTTTTAAGTAAACCCGTACTGGAAATTGTATTTTATAAAACTGTAACTTTAGTTTTTTTATGTTTTCTGGAAATAAAGATTTTGATTACAAAATCCAGACATGCTGGTACCTTTATTGACGAAATAATTATTAAACTCCTTTGGGGATCGTCAACGTAAATATTACCGATAATTAGATAGGCTATTAATTGATCCATGTGTTTAGATTGCCGATTAGTAAGTAATTTTTAAAAGGACTCCACATACCTACGGTTTGAGCTAGACATATTGATTGATTGATCAGATTGTACGACCAAGCCTAAGCAAGACTCCCGGATGACACAAAGATTGTACACACTTTACACATAACAAACCGAATGAAATAAAGTTATATTAGTAACAAAAAGCCAACCCGGTTCCAGACACCTAAGTAGTTAATAGTTAGTAGATTTATTAGTAGTATTATTATTTTTATTATTACTTGAGGGCCATGTGAGCGTTCAAGCCACCCCGCACTGCGACCTAAAAGATCTTTTGTGCATGGACCCTACTTAATGAGCCGTCCAGTCAATAATCAGGCTCTAAATGAACCTGACAATACTGCCGGCCGGTATATGATGCATACTATCCGGGCTCATTACTCTCCCTCCTAGATGTTGTAACCTTTTGCAGAAAATGGCTAGGCAATGGCACAGAACATGTTCCGCCGATTCCGCTTCCAGGTCGCAGAAGCGGCATCTATCCGTCGAACTTAGGCCCATTTTCTTAAGGTGATACCTTGAGGGGATGTGACCTGTGAGGAAGCCGCGGTAAGCAGCCTCAACTCAGGTTTCCTAAGTACAAAACATTTCTTGGCCCTGGCTGACGAAAATGAAATTAATTCCTTCGCCTGTCGCAAACCTGGAATTCCGCGCCAGTAAAAGGACTTTTGCACATCCTCCCGGCGTTTAATCGCTGCCCTAAGGTGCCCCTTAGTGACGCCGCAGTAGTATATATTTAATCAATTATTTAGCACAAAACAACTCAATTTCAAGTTCATGTCCTGCTTAAGTTCCTGGAAGGCTGTTTCAGGTTCTTCAAAAATTTTCTAAATTTAAAATCTGTATTAATCTTTTATAATAACTATTCTAAAATGAATTAAGTATAAATTAAAATTTCTGAAATAAATTATAAATTATACGTTATGTACTACAAATAAATTAAGGTAAACAGTTGTATAACAATAATTAAACCAACTACCGCCCTAAACCAATATCAACATAAATACCAATACTAATACTAATACTAAAATTAGCATTAACATTAATACCACTATTAACATTAACACCAATACCAATATCTACATCGATACCAATAGTAACATCATTATTATGACATTAATGCTTCGATTACATCGAATTATTCATTTCACTCAGAAATCTGAGAGAAATGATTCAGAATCATTTTGATTTAGAAATCTGAAACTTTACTAACCTTGCCCCAACCAACATATCATAATTTTATGAACAAACTAGTTGAATCCAAAAACTCTTCATCTTGGACGATTAAAAAAATAAATTCTAAATTTTAAATCTAAAATTTCAAATTTCAAACTTCAAATTCCAAATCTCAAATTTAAAATTCCAAAATCCAAAATTCCATATTTCAAATTTCAAATTTTAAACTTCAAATTATAAATTACAAATTTCAAACATCAAACACGAAATTCCAAATTCCAAATTTTAAATTTTAAATTTTAATTTTAATTTTCAAATTCCAAACTTAAAATACCTAATTCCAAACTTCAAACTCCAAATTCCAAATGCCAAATTCCAAATTCGAAACTTCAAATCCCACATTCAAAATTCCAAAATCCAAAATTTCATATTCCAAATTTCAAATTTTAAACTTCAAATTATAAATCCCAAATTTCAAACGTCATAGACGAAATTCCAAATTTCCAATTCCAAATTCCAAATTTCAAATCCTAAATTTTAAATTTTAATTTTAATTTTCAAATTCCAAACTTAAAATACCTAATTCCAAACTTCAAACTCCAAATTCCAAATTCCAAATTCGAAACTTCAAATTCCAAATTTCAAATCCCACATTCAAAATTCCAAAATCCAAAATTTCATATTCCAAATTTCAAATTTTAAACTTCGTACACAAATTTAACTTTTGTATTAACCAAAACTTGGTATCAAAATATTTATTTTTCACAGTTATGTTTAGTATTTTAAATTTGTTAATGATTAATTATGTATCACCACCATAAATTAAGGCCGCGGAATAAATTGTAATTTATTATCGTTAAATAATTGATAGTGTAAGAAAACAATTTTCACTGACTGTTAGGTTGAAAAGCAAAATTGAGCGTCTTGTTTGAACGAATGTAAACGAGCGAATGTATTACAAAGTAGAAACGAAGTAATTGGGGCGGATGAATGAAAAACGTCAAAATGAATTTGTTCGTTTTGCTTATTGGCTTTTCGGGTGGGTGTGTTGTAAAACCGGAGCAGTGAATTAACAATTAATATGCTCGTTGGTCGAGCAATTGCGGTTGCATTGTATGTACATAGTTGTCATGTATTTGAGAGCGCTGATATTTGTTGTTCATATATTTGTAGTGGAGCACGAATGTAAGTATATTTTGATTGCTGGTGAATATTATTTTAAATGAGTGCGCCGCTACAAATCCCAAATTCCAAATTTCAAACATCAAACACTAAATCCGAAATTCTAAATTTCCAATTTCAAATTTCAAATTCAAAATTCAAAATTCCAGATTTTAAATTGTAAATTTCAAATTCCACATTGTTAATTTTAATTCTTGTGGAAAAATATAAATCAATAAACAAAGGCTAATTAATATCCAAATAAAAATTCTAGCAAAGATTGATTGTGAAAGATGTTGTTGCATGATTTAATACATTCCGTTAATAAAATTTTATTGGTGAACAAATATGCAAGACAAAAATTGTTTCGAGTGTTCTAGAGCATTTAGCCGTAGTAGTGGTAATTCAGATTATCTAGTATTGGTTTATCAGCATATGATTACAATCTTATCAATACAAATCAATTTGTGGTGGTGATGTGCAAAAAATGTAGAGATAGTAATTATAGAATAAGTACTATTGAATCTGTTGTTAAATCTCTTAATGATAAGATAGAGACGTTTAAATGTGATGTGGGTGAGCAGAAGAATATGATTAAAGATTTAATTGATGAGGCTAAGGAAAAACAAAAAAATGATTGTGTTTTGGCTAGTGAAATAAAGAAAGTTTGTGGAGACGTAAGTAAATCTAAGCCACTCTTTTCTGAGATTGTTAAAAAAGTGCCTGGTGTTATTATTAAACCTAAAGAAAACCAAGATAGGAATAAAACGGAATCTGATTTAAAGACTAACATTAATCCAGTGGAAGAAAAATTAGATTTAGCTGGTGTTTCTAACGGGAGAGATGGTGTTGTGTTTGTTGCTTGTGAAAATAAAGACTCTGTGAATAAATTAAAAAATATAGTTGAAGCTAAGTTAAAGGACTCATATGATGTGAAGATAATGAGTGAGAGAAAACGAAGAGTGCGGGTGGTTGGTTTGACTGAACATTTTGAAGACAATGTTTTAATTAGTATAATTACATAAATCGCAAAATGACCTTCTAAGTGATAGTGAAATTGTGGTTAAAGCAGTTTATAAGAGGAAAGTAAAATATAAAGCATATGTTGTTGTTTTAGAACTGGATATTGACTGTTATAATAAAATAATGAGATTAGGTAAAATAAAAATTGGGTGGGATATTTGTTCTGTTTTTGATGGAACATTTGTTAAAAGATATTTTAAATGTCTGGGTTTTCGTTTTGGGCATAATAGTAAGGACTGTACTTCTGATAATAAGATTTAAAATAAATGTGCAAGTAGTGTTAATAAATGTTGCAACTGTATAAAAATAAATAGTGAAATTAATTTAAATTTGGATATTAATCATTCTGCTTTTGATCATGGATGTAGTGTTTTAAAAAAGACAATTGAAATTGAGAAGCGGAAAATATTTTAGCAATTAGAAGAAAATAATGTTAATAGAATAAACGGTTTGTATCTTAATATTCAGGGATTGTTGAATAATTTTAATGACCTTGAAATAATTGTAAAAAATGAAAAATTTGATTTTATATGCTGTGATGATGACAGTTTGATATTCATAAATAATTATAGCATAGTTAGAGTGGATTCTAATTCGAGGCACACTGGTGGCTTAGTAATTTATATAAATTCAAGTTGGAATTATAAAATTAAAAAAAAGTTAAATACTGGTTTAAACTTGTGGTGGTTAATTATAAAAATGTATAATAAAAATTGTATAATGTACATAGCAAATCTGTATAGATCGCCGAATGTAGCGTATTCTGGGTCAACATTTTGTGATGATTTTTCAAATTTAATGAATGATTTTAATGACATAAATAATGATATCATAATCAGAACTGGCTTGAAAACAATTTATACAAAAATAGAATTAATCAAATTATAGTTGATTCTGCGTTTAGGCAGCTTGTTGAAGAGCCAACAAGAATTACTAATAGTAGTAGAACTTTAATTGATTTTGTTATTACCAATATTTATAATATGATTAAAGTGAAAGTGGATAAAGGTATTAAAATAAGTGATCATGAGAGTGTGAGAATTGTAGTGGAAAAAAACAGTAATAGTGGGAATCTTGTAAGAAAAATAAGATTTTTGAAGTATAAGAGAAATGATTTTATTGATCAAATTTGCAGCAGCCAATTGTTAACTTATCATTCTGTTAATGTTAACAGTAAGGCATGTTTGTTTAGTTCTGAGCTTAACAAAGTTATGGATAAATTTATTTTTACAAAACTGATTCGTGAAGATAATAATGAGTGGTATACATATGAATTTAAAAAGTATGAAACTTCAAAGAAATAATTGTTACAAAATTGCAGTATGGTCTAATAGTACCAGTGATTGGAATAATTATAGAGCTATAAGAAATAATTATAAATTGAGATTGGATAGGACTAAAAATGAGTTTTTAATAAATAAAATAAACAGTGCTAATGATCAAAAATGCATGTGGAAATTCATAAAATCATATATTTTAAAAAAAACGAATATTAATTTTATAAAAGAAGTTGAATTTGGTAATGTGAAATTGACTAATAGTATCGAAATATCAAATGAGCTTAATAAGTATTTTATAAATAGTATTAAAGATTTACATGATAATATACCAAAAATTTTGTATCGTTAAATTTAACTTAATAACTAATGATCAATTAATGGAAATACTTAAATCAATGAATAATAAAAGTGATGTAAACTTGGTGAATGTCCAGATACTTATAGATACTTTTCTATACATTGGTGATTTTATGGTCGATTTAATCAATGGATCGTTAAGTATGGGTGTTTATCCGGATTCCTGGAAAGAGTCAATAGTTGTTCCAGTGGAAAAAGTTAAAAATACAACACTTTGAAAAAGTGGTGTATAATCAATTATTTGAATATCTGAATAGTAATAATTTAATTTTTGAACATCACTCTGGATTTCGTAAGCATCATAGTTGTGAGGCACTTCTTAATTTAGTTATTGGGAATTGGAGAATTGCAGTTAGTGAGAGCAACGTTATTGTAGCAGCTTTACTGGATTTACGACGAGCTTTTGAAACGTTTGACCGTGAGATATTAATGGTTAAATTTAACAGTTATGGAATTCGGGATCTTGAGGCAAGCTGGTTTAGTACTTACTTAAAAGATAGAACTCAGCGAACTAAAGTTAATAATGTAATGTCAGATGCTATTAAGTTTACATTAGGGGTGCCTCAGGGAACAGTTTTGGGAGTTTTGTTATTTACGCTATATATAAATGACATGGAAGGAGTGCTTGAATTTGTGAAGCTATATTTGTTTGCTGATGATGCGTTGTTATATATAGTGGGGAAGTCGGCTGAATATTGCATTAATAAATTAAACTCAGATTTAAGCAACCTTAGTATCTGGTTTAAACAAAATAAATTAATGTTAAACATTGAAAAATCAAAAGTTATGGTTTTTAATGGTAACTTAGTAAATAGGGTGGTTATTGATAATGAGCCTCTTGAAGAATTTAAGGAAATTAAATATTTGGGTCTTTTTTTATTTTTTTTTGTTGTTAAAATAAATTTTATTTATTTATTTAATGTTATTACAATCTAGTCTCCTGGACTAATGAGCAATTTGTTTCTGACTTAATTTACTAACTTAATATTAATCTATGGCTTCTTCCCATTGGCGTTCCATAGAGTCTGGTAAATTGAATTAAACCACATCTTTGTAGTGGGCTTTACACAGCACAATGCTGTTTAAGCTAACAATTACACCAACTCAAAAGGTTTGGTTCTTTTAAGTCTACGTATTAAATTCGTGTTGCTTAGAAGCTGAGTTGCCTCAATGTTCACATGATGCCGGAGCCTCTCTTCATGTCACCGCGCTTTCTCCAGAATTTCATTTACGATGAGGTTCACTTTAAGGTCCCTATGGAGATCATTGTTCCTGACATACCAAGGTGCATCAACGATGTTCCTTAATACCATATTCTGAAATCTTTGGATGATATTTACGTTGCTCTGTTTGGTACAACCCCAAAGTTGAATACCATACGTCCAAACGGGTTTCAATATTTGCTTATAAAGTAGCAGCTTGTTGTATGTTGATAAAGAAGAGTTCCTTCCCATCAGCCAATACATCTTTCTGTATTTAATTCTTAGTTCTTCACTTTTCTTCTTGACATGTGCTTTCCATCGCAGTTTAGCACCCAGGGTCATGCCGAGATACTTAGCTGTGTTCGCATACGGTACTATTTCTTGATTTATGGTAATCGGGATATGTTCGAATCGCCTGTTTGTAAAGTTAATGTGAACTGATTTAGTTTCATTTAGTTTTATTCGCCAACTTTTTGTCCAATTATAAATTTTAGTTATTGCTGTTTGTAACTTTTGTGTTGACTCTTCGTTGCTTGTGCCAACAGCTAAGATCGCCGTGTCATCTGCAAAAGTCGCCACTGTATTGTTTTCTAATACAGGAAGATCATAAGTGTATATTAGGTATAAAACCGGCCCTAATACTGCCCTGTGGAACTCCTGCGTTGATTTCTTTCAATTCAGAGAAAGTATCATCTAACTTAATCCTGAAGAATTAATCTTTCAAGTAAGATTCCAGTATATTAGCAAATTGGATTGGTAGAAGATTTCTTAATTTATGGTTAAGTCCTTCATGCCACACTCTATCAAATGCTTGGGCAACGTCTAGAAATATTGCTGAACAGATTTTTTTCTCCTCTAGTGCTTTCTCAATTATACTGGTTATTCGGTGAACTTAATCAATTGTTGAGTGTTGGTTACGAAAACCGAACTGATGATTTGGGATTAAGTTTTTACTCTCGATTATCGGATTTAATCTTTTTACCAGAAGCTTCTCAAAGAGTTTGGACATGACTGGCAATAGCGAAATTGGCCTATAAGATGAGGTTATGTGTGGTGGTTTCCCAGGTTTTGGGATCATGATTACTTCTGCAATTTTCCACAAACTTGGTACATATTTGATTCTAAATGCTGCATTTATAAGATTGGTGAGCTTTACCAGAGCTTTCCTTGGCAATTCTTTTAAGATTTCTGCTGTAATAAGATCGTAGCCAGGAGCTTTTTTCATATTCATATTAGTTTTTATCTCACACGCGACTTCTTTTGGTGTTGTCGGTAGGATTTCTTTATTTTCTTGCACAGCTTGTTCAGATATTATCTCAGCTTCTAATGTTTCATCTTGATGTGGCTGGAATATTTTTTCAAGATGTTCAGCAAATTCTCGAGCTTTGTCTTCATTATTCCTAGCCCATTTATCACCTGCTACTCTTATTGGAGGGTTCTGTATTATTGGTCTTTTAATTCTTTTGGTTGCTTTCCAAAGAGAATAATCAGTACTGCTATCATTAGTTAATTTTCTTAAATAGTTGCTGACTGATTCATTTTTCAATTCTTTGATTTCTCTTCTTAATTGTTGAGTGAGATTGTTCAAATTAGTTTTATCTTGAGGGGCCCTTGTTTGTTGCCATACTCTTCTCGCTCTTCTTTTTTCTGCTAGGAGTTCCCTAATTTCCAAAGGGTAGTTGTTTCCCTTGATTTTCTTTTTAACCTCAGGGGTATTTTCCCAAGCTGATTGCTGTATATCGTCTACAAATTTGTGAACTTCTTTGTCTAATTGCTCCTCGGTCTTTAATGGAACCATTAAGTTAATTTTTTTCTTCTAGCGATAGTCTAAAGCATTCCCAATTGGTATGATTATTTACTAGAAAAGGGTTCCTTTCTTTCTGAATAATTTTTTCACTTAACGTTAAAAGTATCGGTGAATGATCAGAGTTTAGGTTGTGGCTTTCATCTACTTGTATATAATTTACAGATATCTTCTTTATTATAAAGAAATCAATCAGATCTGGTACTTTATTTGGATCAGTAGGCCAGTAAGTTGGTTTTCCAGTTGAGAGAGCTTCACAACTGCATTTCCTAATGGCTTCTAGGAGTTCTTTACCCTTAGTTGTTGTTAATCTGGAGCCCCAGTGGACATTTTTGGCATTAAAGTCTCCTCCAAGTATAAACCGTTTCCCTAATTTACTGAGGAACTCGAGATAATCCTTTTCTTTCAACGAGTGCTTCGGTGGGCAGTACACACCAGCAATACAAATAGAACCATTTTTGGTTTTGACGTTAACAGCAGTTGCTTGTATTTCTTCTGTTTCATATTTTAACTCTTCATAGTGATGGATACTATTTCTGATTATAACCGCACTACCTTCTTTAGCAGTGTTTTCCGGATGAATGGTATGATATATATGATAATTTTTAAATTTAATGATTGTTTGTCTAGTGAAATGTGTTTCCGTGATGAGACATACATCGATTTTTTCTGTGTCCAGGACCACTTGCAATTCTTGTTGATGTTGCATAAGTCCATTGGCATTCCAACATAAGATTCTAAGATCACCTGCCATTTTTCTGTTTAGGGATGGCTCCCTTAGTGCTGTATTCTAATTTCTGTAATCGCTCATCAAATGTATTGAGCCTGCTTAAAATTAATTTAAGTGTTTGACTTATTTCGTCATTTTGACCAGTTTTCCCTGGATTTCCGTTACTCATCGTTACTTGAGCATAAGTCATTTTACCCAATTGTCCATGAGTAGTTCCCAACTCTCTACGATTTACTTCGGGTTGGATCATCTTAACTGCCTGCTGCCTGAATAATCTTGGATTTTTAGCAATCACATTCCTATTTTTGATGTTTTGCAGTTCAATGGCAACGCTGCATCCTCTATAGTTAGCCGGATGGTTTTCTCCACAGTGAACACATTTAGGCTGAACATTTCTATCTTTTACACAATCTTTGGTATGATGTTTACCTAAACATTTGACACACCTGGGTTCCCTGCTGCAATATTTTTGTGTATGTCCATAGGCTTGACATTGTTTACATTGTGGTATAAGTTTAGACCGTCTTAGAGGCTGAATAACTACTTTGCACCCTAAGATGTACTTAATTTGATAAATTTTTTCGATATCTTCATCATTATCGAAGGTCAACATAAACATGTTGAGAGGTACTTTGCCTCTCCGTTTTAGCTTAATTGATGCTTCAGTAGCCTTAAATCCTTTTGCTTTCAGATCATCAATTATTTTTTCTGGTTTACAAGTAGAGTGTAGATTTTTAGCCATAACCCTTATTGGTCTGGTTTGTTTATCTTCAAACGTGTGCCAAGCATGGTTTTCTTCATTTAACATACTTGTCATTTTTCTGTAAGTTTCACCATCTTCCAAGTTTATTTTGATGGTGTTTCCATTCATCACCTTTGCATTAAACTTATCAGTTGTAGTAATTTTTTTTAATTTCTCATAGAGTAGATCGTAGTCTTTGACTTCATCTATTACTATTGGTGGTGGTGGAGGTATTTTTTTTTATGGTTTCTGGATAATATTAGGAACATCATCCTTTAATTGGGGTGGGGAGGGCGTATTATTCAATTTTCTTTTTTTTCTTCTAAGTCCTTTAACTCTTATCCACTCAGTTTCTCGAGCTAGTTCGTCTTCATCCGTATGGTACTCTTGTTCAATTGTAGTCTGGCTAGGAGTAGGATAGATTGCCTCCTTTGGCTTAAAAGCTTTAACTTCGTTTTCAAGCATTTTCATACGCTCCTGCATCAATGCAATTGTATCATTCAATTGCTTGTTAATATTGTTGGCTTCAACTAGTGCATTATTAGCTCTACATAATTCATTGTGAAGCTTTTCTTCGTTTGTAGAACGAATGTTCTTGCTACTGGCCCCAATGGAAGGACTACGGCCTCTTATCGGAGAATACGATACTTTATTACTCCTATCGAAGGGATTTATAATATTATTTTCTGATTCGCTCAGTTGAGCTTGTTTATTCACCAATATATCTTGTGATTGGTTAAAATATTTGTAGTTTAGCAATGGCTGGTCTCCCCCAGAATCCACGAGACCGACCTCCGAAGAGGGTGGATTTACCTGATTAACAGGTGTACCACCTGGGGTATTATTTTCCATATTCGTTCCGCTCATTGCTCATTTATAGTGTACTGCACTCGCATCTAGTATTTAGCCGACGTATTCACATCGTTGCCCGGGTGTTACCACTTGGAGGTATACTAGACACATTTGGTGGTTTCTACATAGTTGCAGCGTTGGAATATAGACCACGAGATACATGGCTATAGACGGTCAACCCCTACCCTATTGAGACGCACCCAACACCCGGGTCTTGTAATTGATAATAAATTAAATTTTAAATTAAATTTTCTAAAAAAATTTACTTTTTATTTAAGATTAGGAATCAGTTATCTACAAATAGTACAATACTAATTTTTAATACGATGATAAAACCGCACTTTGAGTATTGTGCAACAGTTATTGCCTTTTCGTCAAATGAGCAAATACAGAGATTACAAGTATTACATAATAAGGGAATATGAGAATAATTCTAAGATGTAATAGATATACCTCAATAAATTTAATGTTAAATACATTGCAGTGGCTCAGTGTATCTCAGAGATTGAAATTATCAGTTTACTTGTTTGTTTTTAAAATGAAAAATAATTTGTTACCTGGGTATTTATGTAGTAGGCTTGTATATGTTGGAAATGTTCAACATTACAATTTAAAAAATTTAATTGATTTTAGATTATATTTTGTACGCACTGAAAATGCCAAGAAAACAATATTGTATAATGGTCTTAAAATGTTTAATGAATTACCCATTGAAATTAAAAATGAGAATAATTTTGTTATATTTAAAAGAAAAATAATTGAATACGTAAAATGTACTTTTGATTAATTATTTTTTTTATTTATTTGTATTAATTGAAATTAATTTTTGTATGTAGTTTTAAGGATAAAAATTGTTTGTATAATAGAAAGCATTTCTAAATAAATTACACAAAAAAAAAAAAAAAAAAATTTGTTTAATGGAAATAACTTCAAATCTAATTTAATGCTATCGTAGTTAATGGTGACAAGTATACTAATACCTCAGATATAGTGAACTTATTTAATGAATATTTTGTTAAAATAGGCATTTCACTGGGCGAGGCAATTGGGAGTGATAAAAATATTCATAAATTTAATACGTTGCCTTCGAATTCTGATACAATATTTTTGTCCCCCACTACACCAGCGGAAGTCCATAATATTATTTGCCTGCTAAATAGTAGTAGGGCCAGATATTATTCGTAATCTGAGTTTGAAGCGTAATGCTTCCTTTTTCTCAGAGGTCTTTACTGAAATGACTAATCATGGTGCCTGTCTTTAAAAGTGGTGATAAAAGTCTTATTGCTAACTACAGGCCCATCTCTACTTTATCTGTATTTAATAAAATCATACAAAAAATAATAAATATTCGCATAAAGAATTTCTTAAATAGGTAGTTCGAATTTGTTCTATGCTTATCAATATGGAATATGTAGGGGCATTGTTTCTTGATCTTAAGAAAGCGTTTGACACAATTGATCACAAATTACTTCTTGGTAAGTTATATTGTTATGGATTTCGTGGAATATCATCTAGGTTAATCAATAGTTACTTGAAGAATCGACAACAATATGTCTCGATTGATGGAATCAGTAGTAACGTTCTTTATGTTAACTGTGGAGTGCTTCAAGGTAGTGAATTAAGTCCTTTATTTTTCCTCATATTCATTAATGGTATTGCGTAATTGCCCCTTATTGGACATATTAGAGTTTTTGCAGATGATACTGTAATTATCTATGAAACAAAAGATCCTTCTGAAATAATTAGTAACATGGAACATGACATGAAACATTTTACTTGAATATTTCAAGTCTAATATCATTTCATTGAATTTATCAAAAACTAAATTTATGATCTTTCACTCACCGCATAAAACTCTAATTTAAATATTTAGGAGTAACATTTGATTCCCGAATGTCTTGGGATGATCATATTATAACAGTTTGTAGTAAGATGGCTCCGTTGGTTGGACTAGTAAGAAGACTTTCATCCTCGAATTCTCTATGGGATTATTGTATATGGAACTGCCAGCTACACTCGATTAAAAAAAGATTCAGATATTTCAAAACAAAAGTTTGAAAGCTATTGCGAAACTACCTACACGATTTTCCACGTTGAGTTTATTCGAAATTGTATCCAAAGGCATTTTAACTGTAAGGGCATTATATGAATACCAAGTATCAATATATATGTATAAAACGTTGAATGTATCTTCGGTCCTCTCTAATTTACAATTTTATTACTATAATCACAATTATCATACCAGATTTTCCAATAATATATTTTGTGCTTTTATCACTAATGAATTTGGACGAAAATCAATTAGATTTTCGGGGCCTTTTATTTACAATAATTTACCAGATTTTATTAAAACTTCAGTGAATTTTTATCAATTTAAGAAAAATTTGAAATCATATTACCAGATACTAATAAATAATTTTATTACTTTATTACTTTATTAACTTAAAAAAAATAAAAAAATAAATCTTCAATTTCAAATTTCAAATTATAAATTTTAATTTTAAATTTCAAATTCCAAATTTCAAATTCCACATTTAAAATTCCAAATCCCCAAATTCCACATTCCAAATTCTCAATTTCAAATTTCCAATTCCAAATTACAACATTACATTCTAAATTTAAAATTTCCAATTCCAAATTTCAAACTTCAAATCCCACATTCTAAATTTCAAATTTTAAATTTCAAAATCCAAAAAAGATTTCCTAAAATACCAAAATTCAAAATACAAAATTTCATGTTCCAAATTTAAAATTTAAAATTTAAAATTTAAAATTTAAAATTTAAAATTTAAAATTTAAAATTTAAAATTTAAAATTTAAAATTTAAAATTTAAAATTTAAAATTTGAAATTTGAAATTTAAAATTTTAAATTTTAAATTTTAAATTTTAAATTTTAAATTTTAAATTTTAAATTTAAAATTTTAAATTTTAAATTTTAAATTTTAAATTTTAAATTTTAAATTTTAAATTTTAAATTTTAAATTTTAAATTTTAAATTTTAAATTTTAAATTTTAAATTTTAAATTTTAAATTTTAAATTTTAAATTTTAAATTTTAAATTTTAAATTTTAAATTTTAAATTTTAAATTTTAAATTTTAAATTTTAAATTTTAAATTTTAAATTTTAAATTTTAAATTTTAAATTTTAAATTTTAAATTTTAAATTTTAAATTTTAAATTTTAAATTTTAAATTTTAAATTTTAAATTTTAAATTTTAAATTTTAAATTTTAAATTTTAAATTTTAAATTTTAAATTTTAAATTTTAAATTTTAAATTTTAAATTTTAAATTTTAAATTTTAAATTTTAAATTTTAAATTTTAAATTTTAAATTTTAAATTTTAAATTTTAAATTTTAAATTTTAAATTTTAAATTTTAGCAATGATTTTATCTGTTCTTTTATGGATTTTATGGACGATATTTTCATATTCAAATTGGTGAAATGTTTTGGACAGATGGAGTTGTGTATTATATGCCTGTGTTGTTAAACTGTTCATTTTAACTTGGAGGCTTCTGATGGACTGTTTTAACCATAATCTTTCTGCCTTTCGTTGCACATATTTTGCTATGGCCGATTTGCATCTGGTTGTCACTTTTATATACGATGGCGTTATTTTCTTTCTGTATCATTTTTTGTTAAAGGCCAAGTTTACACGGGCCTTTTTTAGCTTCAGATTTAAGTTTAGATATTTTAACACTAATTTGGTCGATTCACCATTTTTATTACTGTTTTGGAGGAGATCCATTTATGTGTGCACTTTTATCACTTATTTTATTAATGAATTTTTTTATTTGAAGAAATAAAATTAAATAAAACACAGAATATTTTTATCTTATAGTGATAATTTAAAATTTTATATTTTATAAATATTTACGGACTAGTTTCGAGCAACCAAGCTCATTGTCAACAGTCTTAAATATTCTAAATTTTAATGTTGAAGATTTGCCCTATTTATAATTAGCTCGTATATTGCGTTGAAAGCCATTCGGTCATTGAGTACCTGGAAGAAAAATTCATCCTAAATCAGTTAAACACTTCAAGAAAACACATAACATATTGGTACAGATATGTTGATGACATTTTAATTCTTTCCACCGGTACCACAAGACAACTAAAAACATTACACAACTACATAAATAATCTCCATCCAAACATTAAATTTACTTTAGAGACAGAAGACAACAACCAGATAAACTTTTTGGATATCACCATCACCAAAAACAACAATAATCACAATTTCAAAGTTTATCGAAAACCCACCCAAACCAACCACACTATCCATTATACATCGAACCACCCCCAGCAACACAAAACAGCAGCATATCACCATATGATTAACAGATTAAATAACATTCCTATGAACCACACAGATTACACAAACGAAATACAAATTATAAAACACATAGCGACCAGCAATGGATACAAAGAAAACATGATTGATGACATGAACAACAGATTCAAAAGAAAAGAGTATTTAAGATCGCTCACAACATTGATCACGGAGAGAGTAAACAACCACAAATACATCACATTAGAGTATGACACAACCACATTCAATATAACACGCAGAATTTTCGGACAACACGAATACAAAACAGCATACAAAACATTGAATAAATTAGAATACCTCATTAACACCAACAAAATTAATAATGAACATCAATCAGGGGTATACAAATTAAACTGCGACGATTGCAACATGTTCTACATAGGCCAAACTGGACGAAATTTCACCACAAGATTCGTTGAACACATGAAACAAATAGGAAAACCTAACATAACGTCGAATTTTGCATAACATTTGACACAAAAACACCACAATTGTTCCAGCTTTGACAATAATGTAGAAATTCTACACAGAATGCCCAAAGGAGAAAAATTGATCAGAGCCGAAGAGTTGGAGATTTACAAACACAGGCGAAATCCACAACTACTCAATGACCGAATGCCTTTCAACGCAATATACGAGCTAATTATAAATAGGGCAAATCTTCAACATTAAAATTTAGAATATTTAAGACTGTTGACAATGAGCTTGGTTGCTCGAAACTAGTCCGTATATAGTTATAAAATATAAAATTTTAAATTATCACTATAAGATAAAAATATTCTGTGTTTTATTTAATTTTATTTCTTCAAATAAAAAAATTCATTAATAAAATAAGTGATAAAAGTGCACAGATAAATGGATCTCCTCCAAAACAGTAATAAAACTTTAAAATTTAAAATTTAAAATTTAAAATTTAAAATTTAAAATTTAAAATTTAAAATTTAAAATTTAAAATTTAAAATTTAAAATTTAAAATTTAAAATTTAAAATTTAAAATTTAAAATTTAAAATTTAAAATTTAAAATTTAAAATTTAAAATTTAAAATTTAAAATTTAAAATTTAAAATTTAAAATTTAAAATTTAAAATTTAAAATTTAAAATTTAAAATTTAAAATTTAAAATTTAAAATTTAAAATTTAAAATTTAAAATTTAAAATTTAAAATTTAAAATTTAAAATTTAAAATTTAAAATTTAAAATTTAAAATTTAAAATTTAAAATTTAAAATTTAAAATTTAAAATTTAAAATTTAAAATTTAAAATTTAAAATTTAAAATTTAAAATTTAAAATTTAAAATTTAAAATTTAAAATTTAAAATTTAAAATTTAAAATTTAAAATTTAAAATTTAAAATTTAAAATTTAAAATTTAAAATTTAAAATTTAAAATTTAAAATTTAAAATTTAAAATTTAAAATTTAAAATTTAAAATTTAAAATTTAAAATTTAAAATTTAAAATTTAAAATTTAAAATTTAAAATTTAAAATTTAAAATTTAAAATTTAAAATTTAAAATTTAAAATTTAAAATTTAAAATTTAAAATTTAAAATTTAAAATTTAAAATTTAAAATTTAAAATTTAAAATTTAAAATTTAAAATTTAAAATTTAAAATTTAAAATTTAAAATTTAAAATTTAAAATTTAAAATTTAAAATTTAAAATTTAAAATTTAAAATTTAAAATTTAAAATTTAAAATTTAAAATTTAAAATTTAAAATTTAAAATTTAAAATTTAAAATTTAAAATTTAAAATTTAAAATTTAAAATTTAAAATTTAAAATTTAAAATTTAAAATTTAAAATTTAAAATTTAAAATTTAAAATTTAAAATTTAAAATTTAAAATTTAAAATTTAAAATTTTTAAAATTTAAAATTTAAAATTTAAAATTTAAAATTTAAAATTTAAAATTTAAACCATTAAAACAATGGTTGAAAATCTAAAGAATTTAAACCGAATTTTCCAAATTTTCAATTACTAAATTTAAGATGATAGGACTTATTGGTTAGCCCATAGGAGAGCCAAAAATTTTGTTGTCGAAAGAAAATTCAGAATTGTTCAAAAGTACATATATCTAAAGCAATAAAAAATTGTATTTTACTTAATTTTGATTTAGCATTTTCTTTATATTTCTCCAAATTTGACTAATAATATTTTTAATAATATAGTATGTATCGCCTTATAGAAGTACTTCCTACAGTAAACAAGTAGGTGTAGGAGCAAAAACCCCGACTCGGCTAGTAAAATTCACAACCTGCAAAATTTCTGGCATTAAACTTTGCTTTACAATACTTAAATGTTCAACCAACAGCCCATGAAATCATTTCGACTTGCGTTCAGGTATTGAATGCATTGTCGGCAACACAGTTACAATATGAGCTCAGTATCATTACGAGTTTTTGGAAACATAGAAACGGCCCACAGCACAGAAAACATGTAGTTGTGCTTGTAAATAGATAATACCACTATTGTTATAGTTACATTAATAGGTTATTATGTACAATTTGTTTGTAAAGAGTGTAAAGTTCGTGTTATTATAAGTTTTTTTAATTTCAATTTATATGGCGTAAATATAATTAACTAGCTGAGGTACCGGCGTTGCTCGGGGTAAATAAAATATTTTTATTTTAGCAAGGATGGCACCAAAATCTCAATTTTTTTTTTTTAATTAACATAGGTATATCATTTTTCCAGTGTACTCTTCAAAAGGCGGTAAAACATATTTTAACTCCCATAAATCAAGAGAACGGCCCATTCGGTTACGAGTATACGATTAATTTCATTTAACCATTTATATAAATTCAGTCCATATATGTATTAACAATAATGGCATTCATAACATTTTCCGACTTGTTAATCAGAGAAAATTAAGAGGCAAATCATTCATTTAAAATACCCCGTATACTTTAAAAAATACCCCGTATACTTTAACCCAAGAGTCATACAAGCCGAACAAGCGCAGAACACATGAAACCGTTATATTCGTACGATGGCACAGACGACAATTATGCAGAGAATGATCACATATTAGGTGCGACTTATCGAGGTCCAATACTAGTGCAGGAGGGTCGTTATGTTTTGCTAATTGAAATTTGCATCTCAAAAAGTTGTGGTTTATTTAATAAAATCCCATATTTACTTGATTTCCAGTACTACAGATTGTATTTCAAGTAAAATTACCAGATTTTATTACAACCAGAAACCTAGTATTTTTAATTATTTTATTATTTTTCATTCAGATCGAACCGAACTTGTACCTCTTAATAATTTCGCTCTTCGTAAACAATAATTATCTGGTTTCAGAAGAACTATAATTACATTTTTAATTTTACTTGATTCAACTAGATGGCCTAGAATATTCACATCTAGTGAATTTTTATTTACCGTGTACATAAGCAGGGTTGTGGAGTCGGGGAAAAATACCCGACTCCGACTCCGACTCCGACTCCGACTCCGGTAAATATTTACAAGTCGACTCCGACTCCGACTCCGACTCCGACTCCTACAGAAGTAACGAAAATTTGTTAGAATAGCTGCAATTAATAGCGAAAATTTGTTGTTTCTTGCTCAGGTTAGATTAAAAATTTCATCACCATTCAAATTCAACAGAAATATAATTACATCTGAAGTGTTCTTTCTCATTTCGCTCTATCGCAAAATAAAATTTAAAACAATATAGAGAGAAAGGAACAAAGTGTCAGAGGATTGCAAACTATGTATTAACGTTAATACATATTTCAGTAGAACATCATCTATCTATATATATAAAAATGAATTCCTGTTTGTTTGTTCCGAATGGGCGTCTCAGCCGCTCAACCGATCGCCATGAAATTTTTACCATGTACAAGTTGCATATCCAGAACCAACCTTACGATATTTTGGAAGGGGCTGGACCCCGGGGTCTAGGGGCTGCGGTACAAATTTTTTCGAAAATTTTAATTTACTTTAAATTTTTCCACGAAAATGAGTTTACGGGGCTGGTTATATGAAATTATTGACATGTTCGAATCCGAGGGGCCCAGCCCTGGATCAAAAATTAATTTAAATATTTGATTATTTCAAAATTACTTCTCAGTCGCTCAACCGATCGCCATGAAATGTTTACCATGCAAATGTTGCATGTTCAGGACCAATCTTACGATATTGTGAAAGGGGCTGGACCCCGGGGTCTAGGGGCCATGGTACAATTTTTTTCAAAAATTTAAATTTTTTTACGAGAATGGGTTTTGGAAAGGGGTTATATGAAATAAGAGACATGTTCGAATTCGGGGGGTCCGCCCCTGGATCAAAAATTCATTTTTACATGTAAAGATACAATTATTTGATTGTTCTGAAATAACGCCATGGCCGCTTTACCGATCGCCATGAAATTTTTACCATGTATATGTTGCATGTTCAGGACCAAGCCCACGATACTTTTGAAGGGGCTAGACCCCGGGGTCTAGGGGCTGCGGTACAAATTTTTTCGAAAATTTTAGTTTTCTTTAAATTTTTCCACGAAAATGAGCTTATGGGCTGGTTATATGAAATTACTGACATGTTCGAATCCGAGGGGCCCAGCCCTGGATCAAAAATTAATTTTTACACAAATATTTGATTATTTCAAAATTACTTCTCAGTCTCTCAACCGATCGCCATGAAATGTTTACCATGCAAATGTTGCATGTTCAGGACCAATCTTACGATATTGTGAAAGGGGCTGGACCCCGGGGTCTAGGGCCCATGGTACAAATTTTTTCAAAAATTTAAATTTTTTTACGAGAATGAGATTTGGAAAGGGGTTATATGAAATAAGAGACATGTTCGAATTCGGGGGGCCCGCCCCTGGATCAAAAATTCATTTTTACATGTAAAGATACAATTATTTGATTGTTCTGAAATAACGCCTTAGCCGCTTTACCGATCGCCGCTTTACCGTTGTACTCGATTAGTTAGCTATATTGCAATAAAATAATTGTTGGTGATTATTTTCCAGGTATTAAATATTATTTCAAGTGAATATACATTTTTATTAGATTTAAGTTTTCAGTTTATAAACGTGTTAATCTATGATTACTTTTTTATTGTAGATAACATTTGATTTTGCTTAAAAAAAATTCCGTAAACACATTTTCAATCACAGTTCGCGGTGAAACGTATCGAAGGAAACATTAAAATCGTTTTGATAAATTAATACTAATTTCTGTTTTGAATGCCCGTCATTCCTGATTAATTAGCTACACGTTTCATTTTTGCTTAAAAATGCTTCCGAAAAAAAGATCAATTGGGCAGGTAACTGCAAAGTCGAAGAAGATTAGAGCCGCAAGGGTGGCTGAATCATGCGAACAGCGTGAAGCACGACTTGAAAATGATCGAAGCAGTACGTCTTCTTCTAGATCTAATGAAACAACTGAACAGTGTGAAACACGACTTGCAAACGTTCGAAGCAGGATGTCTTCTTCAAGAGCTGATGGAACAACTGAACAGTGTGAAACACGACTTGAAAATGTTCGAAGCAGGATGTCTTCTTCTAGAGCTACTGAAACCATTGAACATCGTGAGGCCCGGCTGGAAGTCGATCGGTTACGATAAGGACGATTAATACAAACTTTTAGAGGTGATTTAAAGTTAGCAGCATTCAATTACGAGAAAGACTATGATTACAATGTTTCAATTCGGCAAATGGAAAACATTTGTTTGTATTGTCATGCTTTAAAGTTACACATTGAATCGCCTGGAATGTGTTGTTCAAACGGAAAAGTGAATTTGCCTTCTCTGGATGATCCACCTGAACCTCTTCTAGCTTACGTCTCCGGAACTACTGAGTTATCCAGACATTTTCTACAAAATATTCGAAAATACAACTCATGCTTTCAAATACAGCGATGTAGAGAGAGAATTCTTGCATAACAATCAAGGTATTTGAATTATATACCTCCCGAGCAACGCCGGGTAACTCAGCTAGTTATATATAAAAATGTTAATTCCCTGCGCAATAGTTTTCTATTTCTTTCTATTTTGTTGTAACGTTTTCTCATTTCTGTTATAGTTTTTATATACATTCATATACAACAAAATAATTCCTACGCATGCATGAAGTTATAAAACGAATTAGTGTTTATTTTTGTTTTTTGGAGTCGGAGTCGGCTCAATTTTGTCCGATCCGACTCCGACTCCGACTCCTGCAAAAATCGATTAAAACTTGACAAACTCCCGACTCCGACTCCCGACTCCGACTCCGACTCCACAACCCTGTACATAAGTATAAAAAAAAATCGAGACAAACTATCACATTATTTAATCGATACAAATTATTTAATATTTTATCTGTGTCTGTAAAATTGACGAAACAATTTTTAAAATTAAATCTCAATTTTCCAGAATATTTTAAAACTAATTTCATTGTTTTAATTTATCTATTTATAAATTTGTGGCCACTTTAATAATTCTGTCGCCCAAAATGTTTATTTCGATGCCCAAAAATAACATTTTGTGTTCCCTTCCAATAGTTCCAACAAATTATAAATGATACCTATTTGTTTCAAAAAATTAATAAAATTTAATTATTTTATTGCCAGCCTTTTTGAATAGGGCAAAAAATTCGTAAGTGTCAGATAATTATTAGATATTGTTTTCGATTAAATTCAAGAATATGGGCCCAGAAGCGGTAAATTGCTTTGAAACTATGTATGTATTTTACATTTCAAGACTGTATTCAATTTATATTGTAATCAACTTTATTTGAATTTAATTCGTGTCCAAAAACCAGTTGCGAGCATTCGCTCATTTTCAATTTTTTATTTTTTTTTTGAACTATTCGAATACTGGATCAGTTGAAAAGAAGTTGGCAGTGAGCTTTTATGTTTTATAACAAAAAAAATAAATAATTTACGATTATTTTTATAAAGCGTCGCATACAAGAACAAATAATTTGCGCAACGAAGAAGGTTATACACAAATATGTTGATGTGTTGAATTCAAACATGTTCGAAATTATTTGTGCAACAGTTGCTCTTGTGCAATCTTTTGGACTGTACTAACTGTTCTATAAAAATAAATATATACGTGTTATGGTTAAGAGGGTCTCGCTGTAAAACGGCATTAGGGGCAAACTAAAAATAAATTAATTAAAAAAAGTAACAAGAGATTATTCGAGAAGACACGGTAGAACAAAGAGGTTGAATTGTAAACGTTTCTGTTGGAATAAATTTTTTAAAAGAAAACAAAAAAATTGATTACGTGTTTTATTAAATGTGGATGCAGATAATTAGAACACGTAAATATCGATGGGTGTTGTGCCTTGAGCATTAATAACTTCGAAAAAAAAATTTCACAACTATTATTGTTGCGTAAGTATTGTCCAAACAAGCGTATATGGGCGAGACAAACCATTTGCGCAAGCAGTAACACCAACATAGCACCAAAAATTTAATCAAAAATTCGGAAAATTTTATTTTTGTTTTATTCACTGTATTGAAAATAAATTGTTATTCTCATTTTATTTTATCTTAATCGCCTGAATGTATATTTGATTTTAACCATAAAATTAATGAAACAATATTTGTATCAGAATGAAAAAATCAGAAAAATTGTATCAAAATTGTAACAGAGTCGCCAAAGAAGACGTTGGATGTGGAAGAAACCAAACAAGAGATAACCGGGAGAACGTGTTGGGATTTGAATGAAGAAAGGTTTTAAATTAAATATTTATTATTTATGGTAAGGCATACATACAATCAAACTATTTACGCAACAAACAGTGTTGTGCAAACGTGTTGGACGTATAAGGCATGCATGATGCTGATTGTGTTGTTGCACTACAGTTTGTATACATTTGAACACGTTATTCATTCAAATTATTGATGCAACTATTTGCTCTACCTGGTGCATTATTAACTTGGAAATGAAATGAAACTACTATAACGGAAAACGTATTGCATAACAAAATGTTGTACAACACTAGTCTATTGCAGAGATTTTCAAAGTGTGTACCGTGAAATATTTCACAATTTTCTTTATTGTTTCATTTAAACTTTAATTAAAGAAAATAAAGAATGTGTGTGAGAATAGCAAAGAAGTTTTTCTAGCTGCAGCTATTTATGACTTTATTGAAACGAATTTCTCTAACGAATCAAGAACTGGATTTTAAACCACTTATCACAGGAATGTTTCAAAAATTTTTTGCAGACATATAACACAGAGATGTTTAGAGGGGGGGTCAATACTAAAATTATTGTAAATTGAAATAACTGACTTGTGGATGCGTCAATATGAAAAGAATATCGTTTGCTGTATGTTAAAGCTCAGCGAGTTTTGATTTCATTTGTAACAACTTACTTGTGAGCGGTTATAAACATAAAATAAAGCTCAATAACCAATAAGGGATGGTAAACATGAGTAGTTTTGTCCAATTTAGTTTCTCAAATTCATTAAATTGTGTGGAGAACCTCAAGTTCATACATCCAATGAAACTAAACGATTGGTTGTTTTAATTCAAATTTTTGTGATCTTGAAATATTATTTTTTTACAATATATCTAAATGATAGTTTTTATAATAATTTTACTTAGCTTTTAATTAAATTATTATTTTTTCTTTAAGTATCTAAGGCGATTAATTAAAATAATATTTATATGGGTGTTATTCTTGGTATAGTGGTAATCTAGTCGTTCGGTCGATATCGCTTTGGAATATTTAAGATTAATTTCAAAAACTTCTTTTGAATAATTTAAATTATCATCATGCGAGTGTTATAATTATATTTGAAAATCTTTTGGACTGTTGTGCACCACACACCGCATAATGCATATGACTCTACGAAATGTTTTAATCTGTTACTGTGGACTATTTTAAGTTTTCGATTCATTTTAATTTGACACTTTTCTGGGGAAATTACTTTAACAATTTCATAAGCCCCGAACCAAGGAAGTTCAAATTTAGATTTGGATTTTTGTTCATTTGTAATAAGAACTTTATCACCTACACTAAATGTTACTTGCCAGTAATTTTGAAGACGATTCTTATGTTCTGAACTATCTTATAATTGGAAAAGTTATACAATGGTTGCGGATCTTTTTCTAGTGAATTTGGAATATTTGGCTTATACCTAAATAACAATTCAAAGGGAATATAATATATTCAGTTACACAGTGGGGTGTTGAATTGTAACAAAATATAGCGTAAGGAATCCACTCATCCCACTTAAGATGATCGTTAGAAGTGTAATTTCTTAAATAGTGTCCGACATTTAAATGTGACTTTTCCAAAGCACCATTTGACTGATTAAGCAAAAGTATTAATTTGAACAATTGTCTTAAGGATACCAAATTTGCTTTCAAAATTTTCAGTAAATGCTTTGGTAACTTAATGTGTTTACTGCGACTTCAATGGAACAGCAGCGGTACAAGATGACCCACAATGTCAAGGAAAAGTTTATCAACGGGCTCAGTGGATATTGTCGTTACTCTAATTGGCATTTTGTTGCGTTTTCCTGCTTTGTTTTTTTTTTTTTTTTGACATAAAATACATTTTTGAATAAATTTTCTGACGCGAGACTTCATTTTTGTGGGTAGACGATAAACGTTCGAAGGATTCGAAGGAAAGACGTGTTTTTGTCTGCTCCGTAAAATAAAATTTTTTTTAGTGTAATTTAATTTTATTTTGGCTAATTTAAATTATTTAATCAAGTTTTTAGTTAAGTCTAATTTTAAATTAATTTTCATTATTTCATTTTTATGTGTTTTTGTGTTTAATAGGTGATGTAGTGTAATTTGAATATGGAAAATGTAATACACCGGGATGCATTTATCAGGCAATGTTTTAAATTGATAGTGAAAGAAATCAAATTTCTTGATTTCTCGATTAATTGCATGATTTTGATTTTAATGTTTGTGAGATTGTACATAAAGTCTAAATACAAGAGTCTCATATTTTAGATCGAATTAGAATTAAAATTAAAATTGACTCAATTTTGTACACAGCGATATGTCCCCGGCTACGCACATGAGCAATTATTCGATACCTTAGAGCACATAAGTGTTATGTCAATATTTTGAATGCCCGAAAGAATGTCTCAAAATTCGAAAATATTTGAAATTTTCTGTATGCAGAAAGCCTTTCTGAAAGCCTATATTTGTATTTACCACAAATTGTAAAAATGGACTTAGCACGTGTGTGCTCTAAGTAGAGATTAGGATTTCCCAACATATTTTGTTTCTCGAGAAATCGAGAAATTTTTTCCCGACCTTTTTTACTTCACGAGAAATCGAGAGTTTTCAGTAATTTTTTCGAGAGTCTCGAGAATTCACGAATGCCCTTTGTATTTTTGGACTGAACGACCTTCTTGAAAAGTATTTTAGTCACAAATTTTTGGACTGGAATACCATTTGTTTGGTTGGTTTTTTTTTGACTGAAATGCCTTCGTAGACCTATACATTGGCTCAGGGGCCCCAGTCAAAGCAGTTCAGTCAAAAACAGAAAGGAAATTCAGTCAAACAATTAAAAAGGAATTCCAGACAAAATTGTTCTTACGAAGTTCAGTCAAAAATAATTCAGTCAAAAAAGAAAAAGCATTTCAGTCATAAAATTTCCCATACAAATATTATGACTAAAACTCCTTTAAAAAAAAAACTTCAGTTCTAAAAAAAGGTATTTCGGTCAGAAAACAGTTTGACTGCAATACCCGTTGTGATTGGACAAATTTTTGGACTGGAATACCTTTTGTTTGGTTAGTTTTTTTGATTGAAATGCCTTCGTAGGCCTATATATTGGCTTCGGCGCCCCAGTCAAAAGCATTTCAGTCAAAATTTTTACACTGGAATGCCTTTTCAGAAGGAAGTTCAATCAAAAAAACAAAAAAGGCATTCAAGTCAAAATATTTTTTACTGGAATTTCTTTTGGTTTAGTGACTGATCGTTCGATGTTGAAAGTCCGAATGTTGGAAGGCCGAATGTCGGAAGGCCGAATGTCGGAAGGCCGAATGTCGAAAAGCCAAACGCCGAAAGGCCGAATAGGTCGGAAGGGCGAATGGGTCGGAAGGCCGAATGCCGAAAGGCCGAATGTCAAATGACCGAATGTGTCGAAAGGCCGAATGTTCAAAAACCGAATGGGTCGAGAGGCCGAATTTTTATGAAATTTTCTTTCACTTAATTGATTGAAATGAATATTTAAAACCATTGAATTTATTTCTTAATGTAAAACAATTTAAATAAATTGAAAAGACGTGCTAATAAATCCTGTGCATATTATTGTGATCAAATTTTGTCGAAAAAACAAATTTATTTATTTATTTATTTTTATTATAATTAATTAATGGGATCACTACATTTGCCTGGAAAAAAAATTCCAGAAATTTTCAAATCCAGAATAGTTGAGATGTAAAAATCCAGAAAAAAATAATTCCGAAAAAAAATCTAGAAATTACCAGAAAAGCAATCCAGAAAAAAATTCAGAAAACATTTTTTGTTTAAAATAAATGGAAAAAGAATCAATTTTATGGCCATTTTTAGGGGATCGGGATATTTACCTGCAAGACAAAATCTTGTTTTGCCATTCAATCTTGTTTTTTGAATTCTTTGCGTATAAAATTCTTACCGTAAAAATTGTTTTCCGAAATAATTATTTTGATTATTTTATAATGAATTAATGAATATTTAGTGAAATGGTTTTTCTGGGATTGATATAAAATATGTATTGCATTTTAAAATCTTGTAATTGCAAAATCTTACATAACAAAATGGTACAATTATTTTCTTTTTAGTACTTGTAATTAATAGATTCTATATAATATGCTCCTAAGTGCGGCACGCAGTGCCAGATGTTTGCTGATCCCGGCTCCTACGTCCCCCGAAGTTCAAATCTAAAACCGCTCGAAGGTCTAAGTGGGGGGAAACGCAGCGACCTTCCGCGTGCCCGTGAGAGTTACAAGATTTTTTCCAAAAAGATTTTTGGTGGCAAGATTTTGTAAAACAAGATTTTGGAGAAAAGATCTTAGAAACAGTCTTTTGTAAACATTCTTTTGAAAAATAGTGATACTTGGCCAACCCCATTTTTAGACTATCAGTACGAGCGATATGAGCGTTACGATTACTTTGATCTGTGTCTGAAAGGTTGACGAAGCAATTTCTATTATCATAAATAATAAGAACTTTACGAAAAACTCAAATTTGATAGACATTTTATTAATTTTAATCATAATTTGGTCCGCACTTTGGTAATTATGTTGCTGGATTTTTGTTTTTCTGAGTATTTTGTTTCAGGATTTTTTTTCGGGATTTTTAATTTTTGTATCTTTTTTGTAGATAAGGTAGCCAACCCTTAATTTTAATATATAAGGTGATTTACTATTAAACATTTTTATATACAAATTTTGATTAAAATATAAATTTTGAAAATTTTCATTCAAACATGATGAAATATTGAAATCAATTTCGATACAAACAACCTTTCAACATTCAGCCTTTCGACACAATCGACCTTTCGACATTCGGCCTTTCGACCTATTCGGTTTCTCGATACATTCGGCCTATCGACACTTTCGGCCTTTTGACGGTATTCCGACTAATTTAACTTAGAATTATATAGGCTAACGGCTTCGTTAACTCTCACAGGGCACGCGGGAGGTCACTGTGCTCCCCCCGCTTAGCCCTCCGAGGGGTTTAGATTTGAACTTGGGGGACGTAGGAGCCTGGATCAGTAAACAAGCCGCACTTCGTGCCGCACTTAGGAGCGGATTATATAGAATCTATTAATGACACCTTATGATCGCCTTATGATCAATTGTCCACACGATCAATTGATCCACGATCAATAGTTCATACGATCAATTGTATCCACGATCAATTGTTTCCACGATCAATTGTATCTACGATCAACTGTTCACGTTCAATTGTAACACGATCTATTGTTTACGATGCAACTAATAAAATAAACCAAACAAAAGGTATTCCAATTCAAAAATTTGTGACTAAAACACCTGTCAAGCAGGTGATTCAGTACAAATGCACAAAGGGCATTTCAGTCAAACTGTTTTCCGACCGAACTACCTTTTTTTCGATTGAAGTTCCTTTATAAAAGAAGTTTTAGACATAATATTTGTATGCGAAATTTTATGACTGAAACTCTTTTCGTTTTTTGACTGAATTGTTTTTGACTATATTCCCCAAGAACAATTTTGTCGGGAGTTCCTTTTTAATTGTTTGACTGAATTACCTTTTGAAAAGGTAATTCAGTCACAAATGCAAAAGGAATTTCAGTCAAAAAAGTTTGACTTGAATGCCTTTTTAGTTTTTTGATTGAACTTCCTTCTGAAAAGGCATTTCAGTCTAAAATTATTTTGACTGGAGTCCCCTTTTAATTTTTGACTGAAACACCTTTCCGTTTTTGACTGAAATACTTTTGACTGGGGCGCCGGAGCTCATACATATAGGTCTACAAAGGCATTTCAGTCGTATTCCAGTCCAAAAATTTGTGACTAAAATTCTTTTCAAGAAGGTCGTTCAGCCCAAAAACACAAAGGGTATTTCAGTCAAACTATTCTCTGACCGAAATACTTTTATTTGGACTGAAGTTCCTTTTTAAAAGGAGTTTTAGTCATGATATTTGTATGTATGTATGTTTTTGACTGAATTCCCGGAGAAAAATTTTGCCTGGAATTCCTTTTTAATTGTTTGACTGAATCACCTTCTCAAAAGGTATTTCAGTCATAAATGCGAAAGGAATTCTAGTCAAAATAGTTTTGACTTGCATGCATTTTTAGTTTTTTGATTGAAATTCCTTCTGAAAAGGCATTTCAGTCTAAAATTATTTTGACTGAGTTTCCTTTTAATTTTTAACTGGAATTTCTTTCGGTTTTTGACTGAAATGTTTTTGACTGAAATTGCCGGAGCCGTTTATTTTTATTGCTAATATATTTTTAGATAAAATTTATATTAATTCATTTTTGGATAAAATAATTTATAATTATAATTTATAGTAAGAAATTCCAATAAAATGTGCAATATTTATTTCATACTTTTGTTTTTAAAATGAAATTTTAAAAGGCACAAGGTATTTATGACCCTATCTGATAACCGAATTCTTTTTGTAGATACAAAATGCCCTCAAGTAGAAACATTTCTTTCATTCTGTGTAGAAGTTGGCCGCAGAGTAAATAAGGAATTTTTAAGTAAATCTAAATTTGGAGTAATTTGTACATTTATCGAAACTTCTAGCTTTCCTTTCACTGAAAGTGAATTATTTTTGAGTGAACAATCATTTTCGATAGAATTGATATTAACATTTTTGGTCGGATCATCTTCTTCTTCGCGTTCATTAATAACAAGCAATATTTTCACCAAAGACCTCCTGAAATAATCTGCAGACGAACTACCAACAGTTAGGCTGCAAGGATTATTCAAAAACTTCAAAAGTAAAATCACAGCTAAATTTCGTTCATTTTAACTAATAATAATTTATACTATCAGTGCGCATAATAGGTTAGGTATGTATATTGCTTTTATCACAGATTCACAGCACCATCGAACGAACTTTAGAAATTGTATGTAACTAACACATATGTCAAAAATCAAATTCGCTCGGTACTGCAAGATATGTATACTATAAAAAACAGCAGAAAAAAAATACTAGATTACAATTTATTATTTAGGGTTTTTATACAACAATTTTTTATTGTAATTTTATAAAAAATTAATGATTTTTAAATTCTCGTGAAAAATCATATCATAATTTTCTCGGAAATTCCCGAAATTGGTGAAAACGAAATTCCCGAGAAACAATACTCTAAAAATAACCTTAAATTCTCGAGAATTCTCGAGATAGGAATTCCCGAACCCAATCTCTAGCTCTAAGGTATCGATTTTCTTTATGGATGTGTGTTTATGGTTTAGTATTGTAATACGATTCTAATATTTTTTTATCTGGTGTTGTTTTCACTCTCTGTGTTCTATCTTCTATGTATACATGTATCATTTATATTTCTCTTTATATGCCATTAGTTACACAAACACAACACAAATTTTCATGTATGGATATGATTCAAATAGGATTCTTATTTTTCGTATAATCAAGTAGTTTGAGTCGACTGCCATAATATGTAAACATATAAAATTGTTAGGTAGGATTGTTATTTAGGTAGAATTAATTTTAATATGGGGCTTAATTAGATAACTTGTATTAAATTCATTTAGATTAAATTAAAAGAATATTAATTAAATAAATTATGATACATAAATAAAACCAAATATTGCAGTTCTCACATACAAATGTCATACAATGTTTTTAAGAATATGTTTTTTCAATTTCCTTTATTTAGTTTTTAATTTATTGACTGTATAGTAAATTAATTCAAATTTCTTGATTTCTCGTTTGGTAGCATGACTTTGATGAATTGTGTGGTTGTTCATGTAATTTAAATACAAGAATTCTCATATTTAAATCAAATTAAAATTGTCTCAATTTGATATAAATATTTAACTTGAACATTATTAATTTCCTTTTTTCTAGAGCTGTAAGCATTTGATGATTAGTTTAAATTTAATTTTATGGTTAAATATTTATTTTTAACTTTTTATTTTTTATTTCATTTTTTTGTAGCTTAGAATTGAGCAAGTCTGCACATTCGATTTCATAAAATGTTAATTTTTTGTAATATTTAATATATTGTGTTTATACTTATTTATTTTGTTTATTAATGAATATTAATTAATTTAGTTTAAAGAATATTTAAAGGAGTCTCTTCCTAAATTTGCTAAAAAATAATCCAATTTTCAGAATATAACATAGCAGAACTAATCATTTTTATAAAGGTTAAATTTAATCCTGTTTTTCAGAATAAAGTTATAGCTTGAATCAACTCTCCAGGAACAATAAGCAGTTAAAAATCATGTAGTTTAGAAATTGTGCCGTCTTGTGCTGGCTTATTTATAATACTAACTATCAACTACCTAGGTGTTTGGAACAGGGTTGATTCTTTGTTACTAACATACCTTTCCTTTTCCCTCGATTTTGTTATTCGTAAAAGGGTGTACGGTGGGCCCGGCATATTCCGGGAAACTTGCCTTAGGCTTGGTCGTACACACTAAATTAATAAATCAATCAAAACTTCATTTTTGGCGAAATAGTAATAGGATTTTATTTTAAGAACTGTTCTCAAAACACCTTGATTCCCATCTAACTGTGCGCAATGAAATTCTTCGGTAATTCGATTAATTTCCGATTCCGATTCAAGTTTTATGCTGATATCGGCAATTTAGAATTTGAATTAGAAATAGGACTAGTAGAAATCGCAGAGTTACGTATTGAACGGAAGGTATTGTAGGAGTGACTGGAATGGGTAAAACTGAATTTGAAGAACTGGGACCAACCGAACTATTATGGACTTCCGCTTTTGCTTGAGCTCTCTTGATTACAAATTTTCTTCCATAAATGTAAGGATGGAAATGCTTAATGGCCCATACATTCGCTAGTAATTCCTTTCCGATGGTAGGGTAATTTCATTCGGCTGAATTTAAGCAAAGTATTTCACCAATTGCAAAGTCACTTTCATCTGTGGTCCCAATAAAAGTTTCATTAAAATCTGGATGGATTAAAATCAGCGGATAAATGAGCTTTTATTTTAGTGAATCGTATGAATTATCATAAAATGCATCCCAAGTAAAAATTACATGTTTTCTTAATAATCGTTTAAGCGGTTCGGCAAGCTTTGAGTATTAACTGATGAATCTACGATAGTAGCCAGTGAGGCTCATAAATGACTTGACTTGGCTTTGATTATTTGAGGTAGGGAAATTTTGCACAGCTTCTACTTTTGGTGGGTCGGGTTTGACTCCGTCACTCGAAACTACTATATGGCCAAGGTATGTCACCTCATTTCGAAGAAAATGACACTTATTTGGTTGCAGTTAAATATTACAATTTATTGAAACACTGTTGTAACACTAAATAACTTGCTTTCCCCGACTGATCCAGAATTTAGAAATATTGGGTAAAGGATAAATGTCATCAATTGTTATTTTATTGAGTCTTCTGAAATCTACCACCAATCGCCATTTTTTCTCACTGTTTGAATATTTCTTTTTTTTTGAACGATGATTTTTTTTAAGGACTAGAACATGGTTCAACGATTTTATCTCTGAACATTTGATCTAACTGACTTTTCATTTCGGTGTTTACTGCCTCAGGATACCTGTAATTTTTAGTGTGCACAGGGCGAGAATTAGGATAGAGGAATTTCCTGGAACGCAGCGTTTGTTGTGGTTAATTTATCTCCTGGGAGATGAAAAACAATATTAAACGAATAGCAAATTTTTAGAATTGAATTTTTTCTTTTTCATTCAAATGGCTCGTATTCGTATCAATTTGAGATTCCAATAATTTTAAATAGTTTAAGTTTTCAATTGAATTGTTAATATTATTTAAATTAAACACACCAAAGTCACTTAAATGTTGAAATTGAATAGATAAATAATGGATTTTTGTGGAACTGTTCTTTGTATTCAAAATACTCTAAGGAACAAATTAATGTTTAGGATTTACGATAGCACTTGCCACTAAAACGCCAAGGAACATTTCTTTTGATGGACACAAATAACCTCTATCAAAAATTTCAGAAACAGGCACCCTAATTACTGTATCCACTCTAGCTGGCACTATTAAAGAAATTGAATTTACAAACCCTTCACCAATAGGAATGTTGTAAAATGGAATAATAATATACGAATTATTTTTAAACAACACTTTAACTGTTTGGTCATACAACCAATTATTCCAGCACACGGCAATGGAAAATCATTTGGGGCGACATGAAAATCTTGAGAAATTTTTTTGTTATTTGACAATTTTGTTACAGAATGACATAAGGCTAATGTTAAAATGCTTTCCGGAGATATGCCTTTAATATAGCAAGTGCTCATCATGGATGCAGTCGCGTTTAATTAAATCGATATCTGAACCCGTGTTAACTAAGAAATGATTTTTAACGGATTTTAAAATATCTATCGATAATGCAATAAATTTATTATTAACTGAATTAGTATCGTCGAACATTGGAAGTTGGTATAATATTTCGAATGATGGAGTAGGATTTGTTTGTAGAAGTTCCTTAAATATTTGAAATTTGTTGAACTTTTGAACAATCGCTTGAACTCAGATTTAAATTTCCGAAGCCCGAACGAACCACTGCATTCGACTGTAGTTTATCGACATGGAAGGTGGAGTTTGGTCTGAATTTTCTGGTTTCATTTATTAGTTTGAAAATTAACAGATTTTTGATTATTAAACTCGCGTTCTCTGCACTCTTTTGATGTTATGAACAAAATTTTTGCAATAATTGCATTGAATTTTATTAAAATTTTGATAAGAATTTTGATAAGACGATAATTTATTTTTGAAAAATGTCGATTATAATTAGAAATTTGATTTAGAGACGTATTTGGAGTGTTATTTTGTCTTTGATTTAGTTTATTAAATGCAAAACAAGACTTAGCAGAATGTCCCATTTTTGAACATAATTGACACTTCTCTGGACAACTATTAAGTGAATTATTAAATTTTTTTTGAAACATTGCATGCGCCTCGCTAGTATACACTATAATTTTCCCCTGATCATAAAGATCAGATCACAGCCAATCAAAGAGTAACTTTGAATGGCTTTAGATGTATCTATACCTTTACAACTTCAAATTGGGACTAAACAATTTCAAAATTCGCCTTTGGTCGTGGGCAATTACTTATCAACTGTAAGCAATACCTTTAATTTAAATATATGATTTCTTAGGTTGGTCCTTAGGATTAATGCCTCATGCATAATGTTGTCGCAATGACGTCATCAAGCGGCAAGGCAAGCCGCGCCGCGAACCTCTGATTTCGCTCAATTTAAATGTTTGAAAAACTGTAGCGAGAGAATACCACCATTAAATGGGATTCTATAGAGAGTTTTAGATAAAGTTCTGGAATATGGTCAACTAGGAAGGAACTTGGTGGTTTTTAAACCAATTATGATGAAATTCACAAAGGATGATGGAAATGAGATTCTAAAATGAGTTTTAGATAATGTTCTGTAATATGGCCAATTAGAAAGGACTTGGTCATTTCTTAACCGATTATGATGATATTTTGTTCTAAAATGATTTTTACATGAAGATCTGCAATAAATCCAATTTGAAAGTTACTTGGTTGTTTCTTTACCGATTTCAAGGCGTATTAATCCAATTTCATTATAATCGGTTTGGAAACAACCGAGTTTGTACATAATTTGCCATATTCCAGAACTTTTTTTAATATCATTTCATAGTCCTATTACTTCGGTCTAAAAAGACCAAAGTATTGAAATCCTGTCAAAAATGACGAAAAATTTGGTTGGTCCAAAACAACTTTTCTCGACGTTTTGAAAGTCCCTGAGTCTGAAAATGCAAAAAAAAAAATGTCCGTCCGTCTGTCTGTGTGTCTGGAATCTGGATGTCTGTGTGTCTGGACCCATGGTATCTCGAGAACGGCTTGTCCGATTTGGATTTTTTTTTCGCCAATCTGTTTCTATGGTCAAGGCGGAGATTTGAAAAGCTTTTGGATACTGTACGTCAAGGGGGTGGGGTACCTACCATACGAATTGACCCAAAATACCTGCTTTTATAAATATTTACGATTTTTTTGTATATGCTTATTTGATTATTGGATTGGGCGTTGAATTGGGAATTGATTTGAAGGTTCAATTAGGGGTCAATTTGCGCGTTGAGTTGAAGTTGAGTTGAAGTTGAGTTGGGGTTGGATTTGGATGTAGTGAATAGTTAACAAATTTTTTATATGATGGAACTTGCCTATTTATCAACCGATGATTATGAAATTTGACATTTGTGTTGGAAATGGGATTCTAAAATGTGTCTTGGATGAAGTTCTAGAATATGGCCAAGAATGATGGAACTTAACTATTTCTCATCACATGTGCGTTGAAAATGGGATTCTAAAACTGTTTTGGATGAAGTTCTGCAATATGGCCAAGTAGGATGGAACTTGCCCATTTCTCAACCGATTACGTTGAAATTCGACATTTGTATTGGAAATGGGATTCTAAAATGTTTTTTGGATGAAGTTCTGGGATTTTAAAACGATTTCTAGTTGAAGTTCTGGAATATGGCCAAGTATGACGGAACTTGTCTATTTCTCAACCGATTATTATGAAATTTGATTTGTGTGTTAGAAATGGGAATCTAAAATGAGTTTTGGATGAGGTTCTGGAATATGGCCAAGTATGATGGAACTTGCCCATTTCTCAAATTCGACATTTGTATTGGAATTGGAATTCTAAAATGTTTTTTGGATGAAGTTCTGGGATTCTAAAATGAGTTTTGGATGAGGTTCTGGAATATGGCCAACTATGATGGAACTCGCCTATTTCTCAAAGGATTATTATGAAATTTGACATAATGTGTGCTAGAAATGACGATTCTAAAATGAGTTTTGGATGAAGTTCTGGAATATGGTCAAGTAGGATGGAACTTACCCATTTCTCAACCGATTACGATGAGATTCAACATTTATATTGGAAAAGTGATCCTAAAACGAGTTTTGGACGAAGTTCAGGAATATGGCCAATTATGATGGAACTGGGCTATTTCTTAACCGATTATAATGAAATTTGATATTTGTATGGAAATGGGAATATTTGATATGTGTGGAATATTGCCAAGTAGGATGGAAGTTAGCTATGCCTTAACTGCGGTTATCATTAAATTAGTCATGTGTGTTGGAAATGGGATTCTATATGATTTTTGGATAAAGCTCTGGAATATGGCTAAGTAGGATGGAACTTAGTTATTCCTCATCCGTTTGTTATGAAATTTGACATGTGCTGTTCTGGAATATGGTCAGTTAAACGGTTAGAACTATCAGTATAATTTGTTATACTACTTTCGGTATAAAGTTCTACAATACGATTTTTCGTTTTAAATTGGATGCCTGTACCCATGTTACTGAAGCTTTTGACCTGTTTGGCTGTTGTTGTTTAAGTAAATATATGTTGGTTAAAATGGAAATCAATAATGTCAAAACTGTCACACCAACTTTATGACATTATTGAAGATACCAAAGACTGAAGTTCTGATCACCTCGTGAGGTTTCAGCCCTTTATATTTTTTTCATGGTACAAATCGCGTTTCGCCATAATCGATTAATTCCTTCGTAACTGACTATACTCCACAACTTCTCCTAAATACCATTTTAGAGCTCCATTTTCATCATACAAATTGAACTACATAGTAATCAGTTAAAAAGATTTCCATCATGCATCCCGAATTTGACCACAGTCGCTTAAGAAATCACCCAGTTCCTTCCTAACTGGATATTTTCCAGAGGTGTATGCAGAAATCATTGTATAGAATCCCATTTCCGAAGTGCATGTCGAATTTTACCTTCATAGGTTAAGAAATATTCAAGTTCCTTCCTGATATGCCAAATTCCAGAACTATATCTGAATCATTTTAGAATCCCGTTTCCATCGTACATGCTGAATTTTATCAAAGTATGATAAGAAATGGCCAAGTTCCTTCCTAATCTATGTATTTCTCGCTACAGTGCTCTCAAGCATTGTAAAGCACTATTTTGTAGATTTAATTTACATTAAAACTAATGTGGAAATTAATTATTTAATTTAAAATTAATTAACCACCACTATTTCTTTGCGCCAAAAAGTTGACTTCAGAATTCCTCGGGTCGAATGAGGCATTCTCTCACTACAGTTGTTCAAGCATTTAATCATGCGTAATCAGAGGTTAGCAGCGCGGCTTGCTTGTTGCCTGATGAAGTCACTACGATAATATTATGCGTGAGGCATGAAGTCTAAGGACCAACCTAAGAAATCGTACATTTAAATTAAACGTAATGCTTACAGTTGTTGAGTAATTGCCCACGACCAAAGGCCAATTTTGAAATTGTTTGTTTCATGTTGAAATTGTTTAGTTCCAATTTGAAGTTGTTTAGTCCCAATTTGAAGTTGTCAAGGTATAGTGCATATACGGAACTAGAATTTCTTTACGCTTGTTTTCTAAAAAAATAATAATTATAAATTATTATAATTATTTTTGTTTATAATTATTATAATTTACAATTATGTATTGTATTGTATGTATAAAAAAAAAAAAAAAAAAAAAAAAGGGGTGCTTGTTGACAGCCTCCTCGTGGCGCATCCTGGGCAATGTGCTGTAGATCGAACGGTTGTGGTATCCAATCCCTACGTAGTAGAGAAACAGTATAGCAGATAGTCAACAAAAAGATGAAATGTCGGGTGTAAACAATAATGTACTCCAGGTGGGTCAGAACTTAGATTCTAAATCCCGCCCCGGTTTACCGGGCTGCTCCACGGATTCTGGAGGGAGCAACACGACATTGCAAGGGAAATTGTCGGTAGGCAACCAGGCTGACCCTTTTCCTAGTACTACTGGAAGCACGGAACAAAAAATAAATGTATGGCCCTTTGGTGGAAGAAGTACGGCACTTCAGAGAACACCGCCGTCAACTCCATCATCAGGGAGCACCACACTATTCAGTGAATCTAACAATGAGAAGGAAAATACCTCTCCTATGAAGCAATCAGTAGTCAATCAAACTTCTGAAGTCGTGCAAAGTGCACAAACTGATACAATAAACAACGCGGATTTAATAAGTAAATTTGAGCAAATGGAGAAGTTAATCGCGCAGCTAAACAATGAAGTTGTCGTGCTAAAGAAAGAAAATAGTATGCTAAAGGAAACAGTAAATAGAAGTAACAACGCAGGAAACTCAGTATTAATGAACAACCAATTTCAAGTACTCAGAGAACAAGAAGAATACCACACTGATGAAGATGAGCTTGAAAGAGAAACAAGCTGGATACTACAGAGAGCCAGGAGAGCAAATAAGAAACCAAGAAAAGAATCCAATCCAATTTAGAGGAAAGCTGAATCATCACCAGAAGTTGAACCAATTCAAACTCACTCTAAAACTACCAATGCAATTACTGCACCTAAAGTGCATGAGCCAGAAAAGAAGAAACATGTCCCACCCCCGATCAATATTCTAGGAATATCAAATTACGGTAGTATTCAGAAATTGATGAAAGAAGTAGTACGAAATGACTACAAAGTAATATCGCTCAATAATAATATATGAAAAATTAATACAACAGAGCCTGACGACTATAAAGCTCTAGCTAACAAATTAAATGCTGATGGTCTCCAGTGGTACACCTACGAGGATAAAAATGATCGATCAATTAAAGTAATGGCACGAGGTCTACACCCAACTTGCTCAAAAGATGAAATCATTAAGGACCTGCAAAGCAAAGGCCTGAAAATAGTTGATGCAGTCAACATCATTAGAAAAGAGAGAAGAGATAACAGGGAGGGAAATCTTGAAATCAACAGAAGAGGTCTCCCACTTTTTATGCTAACCTTCGACAACCAAGAAAAAATAGAAAGTATCTATAATATTAGGGCTATCCTTAACCTCAGAGTTAAAATAGAAACACCGAGAAAGGTCACTCGACTAATACCACAATGCAAAAACTGTCAAGATTATAATCATACACAGAAGTACTGCCATCGAGAAGCAAGATGTGTTAAATGTGCAGGAAAACACGCAGGAAATGATTGCATAGTTCCCCGAAATACAACACCGAAGTGTATAAACTGTAATGGCCAGCATCCGGCAAATTACAGAGGATGTGAAGTTGCAGTAGAACTACAAAAAATGAGAGATAAATCACGCAAACCAGTTGCATCAAGAAATGTACAATCTATAAAAAAAACCACGGAGCCAAAATGGTTGACTCCTAATCCTAACGCACAAAGAGAGCCAGTAAATGAAAATGTTACTTATGCACAAGTAGTTCAGCAAACAGAGCAGAAACAGCTCAAAGTGGATCTTGTTTTACAGGACATACTGAGAAATCTAGAGAACCTCAACAAAAGACTTTCTTCACAGGAAATGAGCCTGCAGAACGCGCTAGAAGAAATGAAATCACAAACTAGTTTCAATAAAAAAATTGAAGGAAACTTTGATCGAGTGTATCAAAATATAAATTATATAAAATCGAATTATAAAATAAAGAAATGAATAAAACATTACGAATTGTAACCTGGAATGCAAATGGGCTATTGCATCACATTCAAGAACTAGATATATTTTTAAACATGTATAATATAGATATATGTCTTATATCAGAAACACATTTCACTAAAACTTCATTCTGTAAAATAAAAGGATATTATTGCTATCATGCATTACATCCAGAGAACAAAGCTAGAGGTGGATCAGCTATTCTGATAAAAGATCATATACAGCATAACGAAGAACTTAAAATTGAGAAGCTTTCCATGCAAGTCACAACAATCAAAATACAATTGAACATTAATAAAACGTGTAGTATCTCAGCAATCTACTGCCCCCCAAGATACAATCTCAAACAAGGAGATTATACTAATCTTCTCAAAATACTAGGAAGTGTCTTTTTAATTGGAGGTGACTTTAATGCAAAAAATACCTATTGGGGATCACGGTTAACGACCACTAAAGGAAAAGAACTTTTCGCAGCAGGCAAACAACTAAAATGTGAATTTCACTCAGGCGGTACACCAACCTATTGGCCCTCGGATATCAGTAAGACTCCAGATCTTATAGACTTCTTTATTACAAGAGGAATTTCAGATAATTATACCCATATAGAGAACAGTGAAAGTCTATCATCAGATCATTCACCAGTTATTATGACACTTAGCCAAACAATTATTATGAAACAGAGCAACCCGAAATTAACGAGCTTCAAAACCAATTGGGATCTCTTCCAAACACGGTTAACAGAAAGAATTAATCTGCAGAACCCAATTCAGGGATCAGTCCAATTAGAAGAAGAACTAGATAATCTCATCTATAATATCCAAAGTGCTGCGTGGGAAAGCACTCCTAATAACAATCATGAATTGAAGCGCAATGCTAGCTATCCGGAGGAAGTAAGGGAACTACTTAAAATCAAAAGAAAAGCACGGAAGAATTGGCAAAAACATCGAAACCCGGAAAATAAGAGAGTATTTAATCACTTGTGTAACAAATTAAAATATCTAATAAAAGATATTAAAAATCAATCAGTTAATAAATACCTCAGCACTCTAACTGGGCAAAAAGATACTGATTACTCATTATGGAAAGCAACTAAGAATCTTAAAAGACCCAAACTTCAGGTTCCTCCAATTAAAGATAAAGACAATTGGGCTCGAAATGCTAAACAAAAAGCTGATTTGTTTGCAAATCATCTTGAAGAAACATTTCAACCTTACCCAAAACAAACTGAAGAGGAAAATATTACCCCGATAAATAAACAGGATGAAATAAAAATTACACCAATAACATTGAAAGAACTAAAATGGGAAATCAAGAATAATCTGAATGCGTATAAGGCTCCAGGATATGATCTTATAACGGGTCAGATAATAAAAGTGTTACCGGAGAAAGCATTGAGGAAACTATTGCATATAATTAATGCAGCATTTCGACTAAGATATGTACCAAGACAATGGAAAGTTGCAGAAGTAATTATGATACTTAAGCCGAACAAACCTCCGAACGATAAAGCTTCATACAGGCCGATTTCTCTGCTACCAACATTATCGAAACTATTTGAAAAGGTTCTTCTTAAAAGACTAAAACCAATTATCGAAGAAAGGAATCTTATCCCCTCACATCAGTTTGGATTTAGGGAAAAACATTCTACTATAGAACAAGTACATCGAATTACTGATGTAATCGAGAAATCACTTGAAAGCAAACAAATATGTTCAACTATATTCCTTGATGTAGCGCAAGCATTTGACAAAGTATGGCACCAGGGGTTAGAATTCAAACTTCATCGAGACCTTCCAGAGCAATTTTTTCAAATTCTAAAATCCTACATATCAGAGAGGCACTTCCGAGTAAAGTATGAGAATGAATACTCCCAGCTAAAACGAATAACAGCAGGAGTTCCACAAGGGAGTGTTCTTGGACCAATCCTTTATCTCCTATATACTAGAGATATACCAATTATAGAAGCAACAATGGCGACTTTTGCAGATGACACGGCAATACTTGCAACAGCAAAAAACATCAATGAATCCACTAGTAAACTTCAGAAGGCTACTAACCTGATATGTAAATGGACAGAGAAATGGCGAATTAAATTAAATGAAGCAAAATCAGTCCAAGTGAACTTTACCAATCTAAAAGTTAATCATATACCAATAATGATAGATGCTAAACTTAGATGGAAAGAACACATAAAAAAGAAGCGAGAAGAACTAAACATAAAATTTAGAAAGATGCATTGGCTCTTAGGGAGACAATCTGAACTAGCGATCCATAACAAACTGCTGTTATACAAACAAATCCTTAAACCTGTATGGACGTACGGTAGCCAACTCTGGGGTTGTGCCAAGAGGACAAATATTAAAATCATACAAACAGTTCAAAATAAAATCCTGCGATGTATTGTTAATGCACCGTGGTACATTCGAAACGACAACCTCCATCGAGATCTAAAGATCGAGCTTGTCGTGGATGAAATTAAGCATCATGCAACAAAACACCTACAACGTCTGCACCAGCATGAAAATCTGGACATACGCTGTATGCTGACTACTACACCTACCAGAAGACTGCAAAGAATAAAACCATTGGACTTATCGCGACCAGGAGGTCAGTAGACTTGCTGTGGCGAAAATCCAGGGGATGAGTTACACGAAATGGGGGATAATCTTGTGATTGTGCCGACTAATCAAATACTTTATAATGCAATGTAAATTACTAAATGGGTGTAAGACTCAGTCGTAATATAAATAAATAAAAAAAATAAAAAAAAAAAAAAAAAAAAAAAAAATGTATTAAAAAAAAAAATTTAAACAAAATAATTAAATTTTAAAATAAAAAAAAATGAGAACAAAAAAACTGGTAAACAAATTATTTTGTATCCATCCCCAATAATGTAAATTGACTTGGGGCTTCTAACACAAACTCTCTAGACTCTGGCTAATATAGTATTGTATAAAAATTAGGGAAACCAAATAAGTGCCTAGTGAGTTGCTTTTCGCAGCAACATCTAGATAAATCTATGCACGGCCTCTCTGTATACCAAAAAGAGTTTTTTTTATTTCACTGTTTACACAAACATTAAATATGTACACTTTGATACATAGTCATACGGTAGATAGCCGTAAAGCAAGAAATGAACAACAACAAAAATACACACACACACACGGGTTAGTTTAACTAATTAAAAAATTATTCTACTTCAGATTACCAAGTGCTATACAGTAGATTATTTAGAAACACTTTTCTTTTAATGTAATTTTTAAATGGAAAATTTTCATGAAAAGAAAGAACAAAAATTATTAAAAAAAAAAAAAAAAAAAAAAACTGTAATGAATTACGCCTACTTAATTTTGGAAATTTCCAAAAACGATCGAGTGCATTGTTGTAACAACGTTAAAAGTATTTTAAAAAAAAAAAATTAAGTTTGATGAAGAAATTCTTCAAAATGTATATGTGTAGTATTTACAATAAAAAAATTAATCGCTTCATTCGATAAGCGAGCTTATCGAACGAAGCTAAGTGCTCCAATTGTACCGGGAAAAGCAAAATGAAACTTACCGGCGCGTTGCTTTTTTACGTCTTTCTAAAATTTACTACGGTTCCTTGATGAAAGTAGACCGTACACGAATTTTAGGTTCTAGTTTTAAAATTGAATCGTTTAGTCTTGAAAGGGCTCATGTCCACTTTTCCAAATTATTCAGGAAATAAAAAAAACTTTATATTATCAGCAAAAATAAGTTTTGGAGGGAATTTGAGTTTGTTGATGAAAATGTGAGTCGCTATGGAATTGTAAGCTGAATTTTGGGGTTATTTTTCAATTATCTAGTCTAATAGGCTCATTTTTAAAGCATGGACATGAGCCCTTTCAATAATAAATTAGATAACCTTTAAAAAGGAAAAGTATGTGTATATTTTAAAGACTTCAGTATTCGCCGTCCTCACTATTATATTCCAGTCCAGTTGGCCATAGTATGAAAGAAGGTTGTCCACAGATACAAATCTTAGAGAAGGTTATACAAACTTTATGCGTTATACGAAGAACTTAAGCACATGGAAATTTGAATCAATATATTACCTTCCACTTCACGCAGTGATGAAGTCAGGCAGTACAACTACGAAACTAATAGTCATGTTCAATGGGTCGGGAAAAACAACGTCCGGCGTTGGAGAAAACATCAATTTATCAGCCACTAAATGACATAAGACTAAAAAGTCTTATGTCAATTAGCAAATAATGAGATAAAAAATTACCCAGTCGCCTTAATAATCTTCTTTCAGGAACGGATACATTAGAAGAGACACTAGAAGCCCATTCAGAGCTCATAAAACTGCTGAAAGCAGGAGCTTTTAATTTAAGAAAATGGGTAAGTAACAACATAAAATTGACAACACATCAACCTAAAAACGCTCGCGAGGCCATTAAAATCGACGATACAATAAAGACACTCAGAATTATCTGGAACCCCGTTTTATACAATTTTGAATTCAAGATTTCATCGTCCGAAAATATGCGAGAGCCGACAAAAAGAAGCATATTGGCAGAAGTTGTAAATCTATTCGATCCGCTAGGATAGTTTGGACAAAGTAATTAATCCAGAACCTATGGATGGCTGGTGTTGAATGGAATAGTGTTGAACTAAACCAACAATGGATTAAGTTCAAAGAAGGTATGAATGAGATCGAAAATATTACCATATGTAGATAGATAGAACACAGACAGAGCAAGAAAAAAATGAACCCCATGGATTCAGCGATATATCAGAGAAGGCATTTTCAGCACTGATATAACACAACAAAAATCTCCGAAGGCACACCAGTAGTTTATCTAACAGCAGCACAAACCAAAATTGCTATATTAAAAACAGAATATTATTGCTAGCGGTAGAATTATGGGGTGCCGTGCTATTGGCAAAGTTATTAAAAAAGGTTCAAAATGTCATGCATTTGAAGTACGCTTCTACTTATGCGTGTACGGATTCAATTGTAACGCTTTGATGGATGAAAGGCAATACCAGCAAATACAAAAATTTTATAGGAAACCAAATAGGTGAAATTCAGTCACTTATGCTACCAAGACAATGGCATTATGTTAAATCCAGTTGCAACCCCGAAGATGTTTCTTCACGTGGAATGAACGCTCGACAATTGCGAAACAATCAACTTTAGTGGAAAAGACCAAGTTAGTTAAACTACTCAAATTACCCTCTAACGCTTGAACCACAATGAAGAAGCAGCGCATGAAGAGTTAAAAACAAATTGCTTGCTTACCAATGCACCTCCTCAACCAGAGTTAGTAGAGTTTTCATGATTTTCATCAGCTCTTAAAATCAAAATAACTACAGCGTACTGCTACAGATTTATTACTATACCATTAAAAATCGAACACATGAAATTCCTGGAGACTAAGTTTTTTATCAGTAGATGAACTGACCAGATCCTAATCATAAAAATAATACAAGAATCGGAATTCGCAGCAGACATTAAATCCCTCAAAAACATCAGAAAGCCAAAAACAACAGCAAACTATCATCACTGAATCCATTCATTGACGAAAATGGTAGAGTTGAGCTTGAGAGTCGGCGGTAGATTACAAAAATGTCAGCTTAAGTATGATCAAAAGCATCAACTGATTTTACCTAAAGATAATATTTACACAAAACTCATCACTCATGAAGCACACCATCTCCGTGTTACATGGAGGCATACAAGAAACCCTAGCACAAGTACATACAAAATATTGGGTAAGATGCTTTCGATTCAGGAAAGCAACATCAGAACAATTAATGGGTCTGTGTTCAGAATCTAGAGTGACTCCATCTGCCCCTTTCTCCAATACGTCCATCGATTACGCAGGTCCATTTGCAATCCGTGTATCCAAAGGAAAAAGGAAATAAGTCCTACAAGGGGTACATCGCATTATTCATTTGTTTCTCTTCTAAAGCAATTCACTTCGAACTGTTAAGTGAGTTAACAACAGCAGCCTTCCTGGCAGCATTTAAACGATTCACCTCAAGAAGAGGCCTCTTACATATATAGTGACAACGGTATCAATTTTGTTGGAGGCTGTATAGCAAACAAACAACAATGCAGCTGATGAAGCAGCTAACTATGGAACAAACTGGCATTTCTTTCCGCCCGGTAGTTCCCACTTCGGCGACATTTGGGAATCTCCCCGCTTTCAAAAATGACTCAAGTATTTTGGAAAACATGGTCTAAAGAATACTTAAGCAGTCTACAATAAAGGTCCAAATAGACACTGCCGAGAGTAAATTACGAGATTGAAAGTCCTAAAACTAAATGGGCAGAGTTGTATAAAAAAAAACACCTAAAAACACAATCTTCATGAGGCCTATTACAAAGATAAGTCCTCTTCCAACTGAGGATAATCAAAATTTAACAAGGAAACCAAATGAGGATGCTGCAATAGGTGACAACAATGGTATCCAGAGTCCGCATACTTGTCCGAATTGAATAACCTATCAGCCATTCATCCATCGGCATATGCTGTTCAACCTTAGATTAAGGTTTTTTGTGAAGGGTTTCTGCTTTAGCGCCGTACTTGAGCCTGTGCCAAATGGACTCAGTTACTAGTGGTTGCCACGAGGAGTTATTGCAAGGCTACGGAGCTGGTAGATTAATCTACTTTAGCCCCCATCCCTCCAATAGACGCTGGTTTCGGTAATATCTCACAGAGTAATATAACTTAGATCATTTTTTATAATTTCTTGAATTTGACAGTTGAAAAAGTTTCCTTATTAGAATCATATACGGTTATCATCAATAGACTTTATAAGCCTTAATCGATTCATAATCAATCTTAACAAATTATATTTCATTTTAGTGACAATTGAAGATAATTTGATATTTGGGGCTTATTTGCTGTTATACTGCTATACTCCGACGTCATTACGATTGTTGTTTGGTGGAAAAATTTTAAATGTATTTGTGATAGGATTCGAATATGAATAATAAACGCTACGTTTTGCTTTATTGTTAGGGATTGTAATTTTTTTTGTAAATTACGTTGTTGTTAGACCTTGCAATCTTATAATTGTAATAATTGTCGTCATCAGCACGACAAACGTCACTACAAAGTCTTTTAAAAATAAGTTAGAAAAATCTTCTTATTATGTGTCCGAATTCTGAAAGAAATATGTAAGTGTTCTGTGATAAATATAGCGGTGTACTGAATGCAACCAAATTCTCACAGCAGCAATATGCTATAATTTTGACATATGTGTTGTAATTCTTCTTTCGCTGCACTTTGTGTGATATAAATAATTAATTATATTGTGATATATTAAATGTGTAATAAATTAGTGTTTATATTTAGAAATATATTTATTATAATTTACAACAAATGGCTGATAAATATAAAATGAGTAAGAAACACGGAATTATTGGTTACGTTTTTTGTCTAACAAATTTCGTTTATTTTTATAGTGACTGAAGAAGAAATTAAAAGGGTGATAAAAGCGAGAATTGAGCATGATGGATTATTTGAAGGAAAATTCTACAGACAATATAGAAATTGGGCGTAAGTTTTTTACAATCTATAATTAAAATTTAATTTATAACGTAACAATTTCAGAATTATTAGAAACATAGCAGAATTAGGCCAGTTTACTCCGGAGCAACTTCGAATCAAGTGGAATTATTTATTAAAGCAATACAAAGTCAGTAGTATAACCATAATATTTTAATTTGCTGTATACTCATTTAGGTTTAATTAATTTTAGGAACTGCTCAATTCACCCAGTGGCTTGTAAATAGAAAATTGGGAACTTACCGCTGTCGACTGACCGTATTTCGATCTCATGCCATCTTATAGGATGGGTTTACACACAATAAGCCGACTCCTTCTTATGAGCAGCCGCCGGGGCATATATGTGGAAAACCCTGTTAATTCATTTATATGGACTAAAAAGTCTGACTGAAGAGACTCGCAGCCGCCTGTGCACCTGGTACATTATGTTCTGTTTGTAGCAGAAATACTGGCGATCAATAATTGGCTAGAAATTATACCGCATCGAAACCAAAAAAGACGAAAAACGGCCGAAGATTTGTCGGCAAAATTTGAAAAAGAGTGCGAACGCAACAAAAAAAAATACTAAACGATTTTTCCAATTTTTGGTAGGTTTCGCCCAACATATCGGAATGCCATTCGACAAACCAACTAATTCTGAATCTTCGGATTCCGATTAAAAATATCAATTAGAAATGATTTCATAAGTACATAAGTACATAAATATGGATTTAAAAATGTTATTAAATATTTAAAATAAGGCTTCAATAGATTTTATTGAATTTTTTAATAAAAATATAAAAACGATATTTCTATTGTAAATTATTTATAAACATATTATAAAGTTCCTCTCTGAACTGAATACCATTTGGTTGGTCACCATTTGACGCACTAGCGATTTCTTCTTCGAAAGACTCATTGGTACTTCGTATATCTACTTCGATTAATAAATTAATGTTGTCATTATTGGCCAGGATTAGTAAAAAGGAATCCTATTAACAAATTATTTTCATTAATTTCTTTTTTTAATTGAACTATATGATCGTTCTGAAAATAACGAAAATAATAATTCATTCATAAAACAACTAAAAAATATTAATTCACTATTCGAAAAAAATAGTAAAGTAAAAAAAAAAAAAGTCAAGTTAAAAATTATTAAAAAATCATTTTCCAATTCATTTTCGCAGTGCCATATTGTGAGCTACATATGTATATGTATTTTTTAAATAACTAATTTTATCCATATTCTGCCTTTGTTAGCTTAAAGCTTTTTTTTTAACTTGACAAGGTGCTCCGGCTAGTATTTGCTGTATTTGTGTTTTAGCTGGTATTAGTTCCTTTCCTAACTCAGTTACAAGTTGGTAAAGCCCAATGTGTGATTTCCCAATTACTACTTGCAACCGCTGATGCCAAATTTTCACAGAGCTCTGGGTATGCGGGACATTTCTGTTAATATCATCCGAAATTCTCCAAAAATTAGGCGAATAAGCGGGTTTCCGTTCTGGTCTACTCTTGGTTTTTATCCCGGGTAAATAGTGTTTTTCGAACCATATCCCTTTTTTCCGAGCATCCGAATCCATCGATCTTTTACAAAAGCTAAACTTTTTAGCATTCAAATTTGTAGAGAAAAATTTTCGTCGTTCCCATATTTAGTAACAAAACCTTGCGCCTGAACCTAGCGCCAAATTATCTGTCCAAAATGGAACAAACATCTTTTAAATTGAGCTTCTGGGAAGAACATTTTTAAAGCCGATACGCTTGCCTTTTCGCAGTCTGGTATTAGTCATAATATTTGGCTTCAAATGTATGTACATTCCATTCGCTTGCTAATTTACAAATTTCAGTAAAAGTCTCGAAATATGCGGCTTCAGTTTTCGAACTCATCACACAGAACAATAATGGCACAATTCCATGTTGAATTTTGCCATGAATGGTAAATAGTTGGCGCATAAATACTGGAACCACCTCGGACGTCCCATTCATAAGCAAACATTCTGCTTCTCCCAGGAGTTTAAGGATTGCGTTCCTAACAAAATAACTTTTTGATTATCGAACATCTTTTCCGAAAGTACATATAGTTTTCCATCCAAATATTTTAAATTATCCGGAATGCTTATATTAAAAATACCATCAGGTTGTGCTGTCTGCTCGGCAAGTAAACGCGGACTTATGGTAAACATTTAATGACATTATCTCGAATAATTTAAGAAGCAAATTAGTTGAGTTTATTGCGTTATTCTTCACATTTCCATTTGTCTCGAAAACCGATTTCTCATAAGGAGACGGATCATAGGTATGTTTGAATAGTCCCTTACTTATATTATATGAACCATTTGTAATCGCGGTCACCACTCTTCCCTTCCATAGCAGAGATTTTGGGCGCACATCCATTGAAAAGTATCGCTTTTTCTTTGTAAATGGTATGCATATTCGTCGATAATTAATTTTCTCTTCCCTTTGTTTGTTTTCACATTGGGGATATTCATCATGAGAACTACTTCAATAATACTCACGAAACTTTTTTCCAATTAACTGACTTCACTACCATCAATAATAACTACCTACTATCACTTGTTTTATTTATTTACTATCACTTTACTACTATAACTGGTATCCTTGGTTTATTTACTTATCACTTATATATCACAAGCAAACAATATAATAAACGATTACATTTCGTCATTTTTTTTTTCTTGAAATTAGGGTGTTTGTTTGCTGCCCAGACCACTGCGACCGTTTAGGCCTATTGTGCGTCCCTAGAGGTTTTTAGCTGAAATGTAGGTCTATGTCCCTGATATCCAGTGGGTCGGCATTAGGCCACTGGATTGTGTGCGCATTGAGAAACTTGAATCTTTTTAGGATGATAGCATCGCATGTGAAGAGTACGTGTTCCGATGTCTCCTTACCGCAATTACAAAATCTGCACTGGTCCGTAAGGGACTTTCCCATTTTATGTAGATGGCCATTAAAAGGGCCGTGCCCTGTTAAAAACCAGTTAAGGGATCTTAAGGGCTGGCGATCCATCCTCGGTGCCTCTTCCAGACGTATAATATTGTAACTGAGTAATTTCTTGGCCTGTCTCATCCCAATGGAGGACTCCCAGAGTAAATTCCTATAGTTCTGATCCCAGTCCATTATACCCTCTGCCAAATGGGTTTTTGAACAAGCGATACTAGGACTGGGACCCAGGAAATCCCGGCTTGCTCCCGTTTTTCACAACGGTCTTCCCTTAATGGTGGAGTGGCCCGGAGACCACAAAAGGGTGACTTTGTTTACTTTACCCATTTCCAATAAATTTCAGTAGAAGCTCCAGATCAATTTCGAGTTGAAAACTGAAGCTCCTAAGGCTAGCAGAGCTGCCTGGCTGTCCGAATTTATATAGATCTCGGTCTTCCTATATTTCTTTTTGAAACATTGAAGCCCACATACCTTAATAGCAAGGGTCTCTGCCTGAAAACAGTGGGGGTGCTACCCAGCGGTATGCTTAGTTCTAGGTCAGGCCCGACTATCCCTGCACCGGTACCCCCGTTTGTCTTTGACCCATCCGTATACCATACAGAAGCATGGCGGGGGAGGGAGGAGATAATATTCTTTACCAGTGCCCTATACGGCAACCTGATGGTAAAATTCCTCCGACAATCGATTGTCCTTACCATCAAGTCTGATAGGTGGATCAGTTCCTCCTTGAGATTTAACTAAGGTAGGATATTGTTTTGTTGTGCCCTGGCTTCATGGTTTTAATTTTTTCAGTAACTTTCAGGCTCAGACCTCTTGAACCGGCTACTTTTTTATTTTGTAGGTGCAGTGGTAAGAGCCCCAGTATTCTCTCAAGGGCGGCTGTTGGACAAGTCCTCATTGCTCCAGTTGCATCCACACAAATTAATCTCTGAATCTTGTCCAGTATTCTCCATGCACCACCCTGCTCCGTCTTAGGCCACCACAGCCAAACCAACATTTGTGGGCTCAGTCCCCACGTTTTGCCAATCATTCTTTGGCAGGTGAAGTAGGCCTTATTGGCCTTGTTTGTTATATGATTTAAGTGGGGATTCCATGTCAGTTTCTGATCAAGTTCGACACCCAGATATTTACCTCCTTCGACAGTTGGAGAGTTACCCTCAGACCCCCCCCCCCCCAAGGCTATCGGCGGGAGGGCAGTTTTCCTCCGGTTAGTAAAGAGAGTGCAGCTGACCTTATTAGGATTTACCGTAAGGCCCACCTCCGTGCACCAATCAGTTACTACCTCTAGGGCTTGTTGCATTCTTTCCCCTACTGTATTTGCGAATCTACCCTTAACCATCAAGACTAGGTCGTCCGCATAGGTAATGTTTGAGAAGTCTAGATTTCTCAGTCTGGTAAGTAATTGATCCATCACAATCAGCCATAATAGGGGAGAGAGGACGCCTCCCTGGAACAACCCCTGGTGGCCGCTATAATGATTGTCTTGTCTCCAAAGGAGGCCGTAATCCTCCTGGTTTTTACCATGTTTATTATCCACCTTACGGTGGAGGGGTCTATGCCCATTGTTAGTGATTGTTTCTGAATTACCTCGAAACTATTATTATCAAAAGATCCCTGGATATCAATGAAGCAGCATTGTAATAATTCTTTATTTCGGAGCGTATCTTCGAGTTCCGATGTCGGTTCGTGAAAAGCTGTTTCTGTTGATTTCTCTGCTTGGTAGGCGTGCTGCCTAGAGTCCAGAGGGTGACTTTGGAGGATATTGGATCTAATTCAAAGTCCCAGAATCTTCTATATGGTTTTCAGTAGAAAAGATGTAAGGCTAATAGGTCTATAAGACCTGGGATAAAAATCACCCGAACTTCCCTCCAGCATTTTGGAACATATTCCAAGCTGTGACTATCTCTGAAGAGTATAGTAAGATAAGGCAGCAAAATCTGCATGCCATGCTATAGAAAAGCGGGATATATGCAGTCCCCTTCCGGTCATTTAAAAGGTCCAAAGGATTTGACTGCCCAGCTTATTCGTTCTGGCGTAAAAAACTGCCTCGAGAACTGCTGAGCCCCCCTTGGAACCAGATATGGATGTATACAACTTGCGTTGGATTCCTCCTGATCCCTCAGAATAATACATTCTGGGAAGTGACCTCTCACTAAACATTCCAGAGTCTCTTCCCTGGTTGTGCTTGTCTCTCTACCTGGTTTCCTTACAGACCCCAAGGGATTTCTGTGCTACAAGGAGAGTGCCTTCTGTAGTCGACACGCCGTAGGTAGCTTGTCTATTTTCTCACAGAAGTCTCTCCAGCTTAACCTTTTGCTCTGCCTGAGGGCTATGTTATACTGGGTAAGGGAGTACTGATAGGTAGTCCAATCGTTCGTCCTCTTAGCCATATTAAACAGTTTACGGACATTTTGTCTCATGTTTTCCAAGTTTTGATTCCACCAAGGAACATCCCGTGTGCCTCTGATACGCAAAAGTGGTGAGGTTGAGTGGTAGGCATTAATTATTGCATCTGTAACTTCATTCGCTACTCTGTCGAGGTCTTGGACAGAGTTTATCGAGGTCTGCAGACCAGTTAAGTTATCCAAAAGTCTATCGTTATAGACTTGCCAGTTGATGCGTTTGGGTATCCTTACCACAAACTCTTGTCTCGAAGGGATTTTGATATCAAACCTGATTACATATGATCTGAGAGGCATGCTTCCTTGGACACATGCCAGTCGAGAATTGCACTGGAGGTACCTATGTCAGACAGGGTAAGATCCAGTACCTCTCTCCTAACTGCATTCACAAAGGTCGCATCACTCCCTTTATTATTTACTGCTAAGTTGTTACTAAGACAGAATTCGAAAAGTTGCCCATCTTTTAAATTGGTGTTGCTGCTTCCCCAGAATACGTGGTGTGCATTACCGTCGTAGCCAATGATGAATTTTTCGTGATGAATTATGCAGTAATTCACGAAGCTCTGTATCAATGCTGGAGGGGGTCATCCTCATTCCCTGGAAAATATGCGGAAGCGATGTTAATCACCCTCCTGCCACCTTTGGGTAAGGGCATTTCTATTGAAACAGCCGTGATATCCCTAGAAATAAATTTATTAATAGAGAAGATATTGTGCCTTGAGCGACATAGAATTGCTGTCCTCGGCCTATCTGCAGCCGTGTCGTAAACTAGCTTACCTGTATTCGTCACTTAAGTGAATAGTATTACATGCAAGAAGTAAAAATATTTTTATCTTGGGAATCCCCGACATTCAAATTTTATATAGTTAGGGGATTTCCCTACTTTTCGCGCGCCCCATACATTACATGCATGAATTAAAAATGTATTTCCTGGGAATCCCCAACATTGAAATTATATATTGTATATTTAGGGAATTTCGCTTTATGAAATTGCTCATATTATGTTATTCATTTCAATATTATTATATTTTGTTGTTATTTTTAGCTTATCTCACTCATATCAGATTTAAAATCTTGATTTTCAAAGTCTTAGTTTTGATAATGCGCGCGCCAGAAGTAATAAAAATGGCATTATCAAAACATTGATTTTGTAAAGTAAGATTTATTCCCCAACTCAGAATTAAGAGACCTTCGTTTATTTCTTTAAGGTACAACGAATTCCTGTTCTAATGTACAAGAAATATTTTTGTAATCATCATTGCCTTTGAAATGAGCGTTTCAAAAATTTAAAACTGATTTTTTCTTTTGTTTAAACTATTTTTTGTTATATTATTAGTTTACATCATATTGGTTGTATTGTGTAGTATTTTTTTTTAACTATTATTATTCCAATCATTTTATTTTATTATTATTAGTTAAGGAATGCCTGCTACTGACCTTGTGGGTCAAAAGGCACTTCCTTATTTATTTCATTTTTTTTTTCGTATTATGTATGTGTGATTATAGTTCGTATAGTTTGTTATACTTTTGTAATGAAATAAATAAAAATAAATAAATAAATTATTCGAGTTTGTTCGAGATATTATTTAAAATTTTAAATTTTTTTCGATTATTCGAGTTTAGTTTAGAGTTCAATTCAGCGTATTATTCAGTTTCGTGATCTTACAGTGATGAGATTCTAAATTCAGATTTTTGAATTTATCTAGATTTCCAAATATAAATAGCGTTGAGTGGCTTATGACAGCAAAATTATAATTTTCAAGATCCTTAGTAGTTTCTTATTTTTCAAGATTATTATAAGATCCTAAATTTATTCGAGATTTCTAGAAATGTTAGATTACTCGACCATTGCGAGATTATTTGATCATTATGAAATTTTTCGGGCTTCTCGATATATCTTGAAATTACAGGGGTTTGAGCTCCGTCTTGTTACATAATTAGTGATTTTTTACGAAATTTTTAAAGCATTGGGCTACTGAAAAGCTTAGAGGATGTTGAGTTACAGACACGATATTTTTCGAGAATATTTCAAATTTTCCAGGGGTGCTTATTATCGAGATTATTATGGAATACTAACTTGTTGAGATTTGTAAGATTTTGAGATTAGGCATTCGGTAGATTTTCGCGAGTATTGCAAATTTTTCAAATTGTTCGAGAGTTTTTGTTTTTACTGAAATTAATTCAAAGTTCCCAAAAGAAAAATGTTCAGAAGAGCAAAGTTGTTATTGGAACAAAAATTTTGAAAACAATTTGTTTTTCACCACTTTTCATCATCTGCGTTTAAAAAAATTTACTCAAAAAGCTTATATACATATGTGCCCTAAACATTACTGCTACAGGATTTTGATCGAGGTGACCCACATAACGTGATTTCCTCTTATATTATATTTTAATTTGCATGGTCTATTAAAATAGCGTTTTCTGCATTCAAACAGCGACCACATACAAGTTTTGCTTATGACGAGGTAGTGAGATGAACGAAAATAAAACGAAAATTTAAGTTGCCTTAAAATTCGTAGTTGTGTTAGAACTTTGTGCGTGCACGTAAAGATACAGATAAAAAGAAGAATTAGGGGTCGCTCAAAAGATGATGATGAAGTTGTACAAATATTTTTGCTTTACGCGTTTATTTTTTATTAAAAATGGACATTTATGGACCAGTCGCCTCTCATTGGAGTATATAATGAAAATGCATAAAATGATAGATACACTGCATTGAATTCATTTTACCGGTAATCTGTAGAAGGACTAAAATGTTGGACTTTTTCCATACATAGTTTATTTATTTCATCACCTCTTGAGTCTAAGAAACTCATCGCATGCTTTTACGTTTAGTAAAAAATTGTTAGTAGGTGATTCTAGATGTTAAATAATAATACATAAAGCTCGAACATATGTACATAAAGCTTATACAGAATAATGCTACTGGATGTACTCAGAAAAAATGAAATGTTAAATCAATAAAACGAGGCTCTGAAAACTTTTTAATTTGAATGAGAACAAGGTAACAAAAACGTTTTTCTAATTCTGTATTAGAATTTCCTTAAATTTTGGATCTACATTATACAATTCTAATTAAATCAACTTTTATACACTTTAAAATAAAATTATACACAATATCGAAATAAACTGTTTTTCCAAACGAAATATAAGCATTTTAAAATAGTCCTTTCGGCCTATTCGAGTTAATTAAACGCGAACATTCTTTTTCTTGTTTAAGCACGATTTGAAATTAGCATGGTTAGTGTGCTTTTATAATATGGTGACCAAATAAAGTTGTTCTTCAGCAAGTGGTATAGGGTTGCTGTTCAGTGAAATAAGGCTTCGGTAACAAGGCGTACTATGCGTAACGAAAAAAATATGAACAGCTTGTTCGTTAGGAAAGTTTAACGGAACCTTTTTCAAGACTGCAGAAATAAATTCTAAACTAAATTAACCGCGTATTGAAACCTCCGTTGGAACTTTCTAGAAGTCCGCGATCTCTGGATGATCTCGCTCGGTGGAAAGCCACCGAATTTAGGCCATTTTTATTGTACACGGGAATCGTAGTTTTAAAAAATAATGTTGATGCCTGTGTATATTTTGCGTTTTTGCTTTTGCACTCGTCAATACGAATATAATCATATATGAAAGAAGCACTACAAGCGATATTGAATGTGCCAACGAAATGTTACAAGAATTTATTAGATTGTCTGTTTGTATTTTTTATCAACCAAAAACATTTGGTCCATTAGACAACTTTTGTTGCTTAAACGGCTTGTCAGAAAACCCTCAAATATTTTACAACAATTACACAATATACATATTAAATGAAATGCAAAATGCTAATAGTAGTAACCAATAATATAGAGGAAATTTCAATATCTCATTTAAAAAGGAACAGGAATACAGGGTTCATTTTGACTTATAAAAAATAAATTGCCTGTTAAAATAATATAGGATTTGGTTCCCAACGCGAGGGGAAATTGTAATGACCCATAAATTTAAAATATATTCACCAAATATTTAAAGCATTTAATCATTAATATTATCAACCTATTTATATATAGTAAAAAATATCCAATATAACCGCTCATTCGCCATCATTCCGATCAACGAAAATTACAACAGCGAAAACGTCACCGAAGGATTTCTGTCTTCCACGCCGAGAGGAGGAATATTTTAATGATGCACAACCAAATAATTTTGAGAATAAGACGCTACTCAATTTAGGTTCACAACAAAATAATTACGAGGGACAATCCGGAGAATCAGATTATTTGGAAGAATCGATTTCTAACAGATATAAGAGTAAAGACACAGATTATATCACTGAGTTAGATTTACCTCTAAATAATGAGACTACCAGACAATGGGAACATACAAATGGTATGTTTATTTTGGATAAACTAAGTTATATTAATCTACTAAGAATTACATAAAATTATCAACAATCAAATGCCTTTTTTAAAAAATCAGGAAACAATAATATTAAAAACCGTAAATGATATGCAAGCACAAATGAATTCAATCGAAAGAAAGGTAATGAAAATCTGTGATTAATAATTTGCTCGAATTACATCTCACTCTGCTCCGGAATACCACAAACCACCAATAGTAATATGGAATAATACTATTGCTTTATTACTTTAGATAAATGATATAACTGAAAATAAAACTCCTGGCCCATCCGAATTAGCCACCAATAAATGAATAAGAGAAGACGTAGTTTATAGCAAACGAAACTCAAAACTGTGCTGCTGATGCAGATGCTGCGTTTAAATATATATGTAGCTCTAGACGAAATTTATATAGATTTTAGTTTGCAAGGCGTTGTTAATAAAAAATAAGGAAAATCCATTACAGAATGTAATCGCAATACCGGCATCTCAACAATTTTTTTTTTTTCGCTGGCGCTACATCCCATAGAGGGATTTGGCCGCTTCATTTTAAAGTTTCGTAATCATTTTTTTGTTAACGGATAATGAGTGATTAATTCATTGATCTTACCCTTAACCAGCCGTGATTTTTTCATCACCCGCCGGGAATCGAACCCGGGACCTCCGGAGCGTAGAGCAAGTATGCTAACCACTGTGCCGACGGGGCGGCAATCTCAACAATGCCGTCTATATATATATATATATACATATATATATTAGGGTGGAGTGAAAAAATTTTTTTTTTACAATTTTGGTATGGGGGCCCTTCAGAAAGTTACTTTATAGTGTCGTTAATGACTGGTTAAAATATTTTTAAAAGCCATTAAAATTTAGCGATGGTATTTTCCAATTGAAATTTTTCTTTTTAGCCGAATTAAACTAGACTTTCATTATACAAAAAATCCTGAAGTACATGATTCTTCTTTAGAAACCTATAGAATACCGTTGAATAATTAAAATTACTAACTTCTCGAACGCCACTCTCTGAGATAAACGCCCAGTCGCCCACTATCCACTTTTAGGGAGAAGAAACAACATTTTGGCCAATCACTTTTTACTTTCTTTTGCGTAAGTAAAATAAAGTATAGTAGTCATGAAAATGTTGAACCTTGACATTATTGATAATTTATTGATTTTGGGGTCCTGTGAGTCCGGAAAATTAGGTTTCGAAGTGATTTTTGTTGGTGTTTAAGTTAAAAATCTGCATTAAATTAAAAAAACACACTTTAAATGGAAAATACCACCGGTAAATATTAATGAATTTTTAAAATATTTTAACCAGGTGGTTTTGGCACTAAAAGGTAACTTTTGGAGGGCCCCCCTAATTTTTGTTTTTTTTTTCACTCCACCCTATATATATATATATATATATATATATATATATATATATATATATATATATATATATATATATATATATATATATCACGAATTCCACAAAAAGGTAACCCTCAAACTTGAAAAATGGAATCGATAGATGATAATAACAGCTATATTGTTTAGAAAAGAAATATTTCGACATTAAAATATGACATAATTTTTCATGTTTTTGCACTTGCACAACGAATTGCACTTGAATAAAGAATTAAAAAATTTTCGCCATAGAAAAGTTTGTATGGTGTCACACGTACGTTATCCATGTGACATGTACGTTATTTAGTGAAAAATTGAAAAGTCAGTTAGTATTAATTTATTCTAAATGAAAACAGCACTAAAATGTTTTAGCATATCTCCCTCTATTTAGATAAAAAAATTGATTTTCAGGTCCAAACCAATTCGCAAGTAATTTTATATAACGTACACAACTCAAAATCAGAGGAAAAAATTTGTCACATGTACGTTATACGTATTTTGTTAAATATTTTGGTAATTAGTAATGCGATTTTTAAATATTTAATATATTCTAAATGAAGAGATAAATTGGTCATTATAAATCATAAAGAATTGTTTTAGAAAAAGTAATTTGTTATTAAATTTTGGTAAAAACATTCGCACACTGTCACAGTACGTTCCATGGAATTCGTGATATATATATATATATATATATATATATATATATATATATATATATATACCATTAGGCATGAATCCTACATTAAAGAATGATAAACAAAAGTTTTATATTACGTAATAATTGGACTTGGATGTAAACTACTTTATATACATTCAGACTTAATCAATTTTATTCATTCAAAAGCAATACATAGTTATTTACGTCACAAGGGTGGTAAATAAGTTGTTACAGTACGAGTTCGATGTTTATTCGAATTTTGAACGAGTGATTCAATTTCATGATTTTGTTCGAATATAGTATTCTATTATGTATACTTGTATCGTTTTTGTTTTTTACGTGAATGTATTGCAAAGGAAATATTTACGCGTCTATAACTTTCTAATCTGACTACCTAAAGACCTTAGCCATAGCAAGATTTTTCTTATCTGATCAAGGTCTATAAGTCTGTCTTTGCTTCATAAAAATCGGATAAGTACTTTTCGAATTAATATTTGTTAACAGACATCAATAGCGGGCATATTGCATATACGGCATCTGTCTCGCTTTAGCGCTTTGCTTGAGTGGAAATATAAATGTTTCGCTTAAAATAATAACATCAACTTTTTCTTTAATAGAGTACCTTAGTGCATTTTTTTTTATTTGAAAACATCTTTAGCGGCAGGAGTAAGTAAAAAATTGTATAGAAATCGGGTTACGGAAACAAAAATGCCGACCAAAAAATATTGCTGGTATGTGTGAATATCGTTAAAAACAAAAAATAAATAAAACGTAAAATCAATGCCTTCTAGATCTAGAATACACAAGCCATACTACTGCAAGCAAAAATTACTTTTTTTTTATTTCATCGACATAGAACAGATGGCGATTCACGTTCGAAAAATGAAAAAGTATAGAGAAATAGAGAATAAAATATTTGAAATATAAAAAAATAATTCAGTATTATCTCATGCGTGCGAAAGGAAGGTTGTACATAATTTTATTTCCGGTAATTTTCTGCAAAATTCAAAACTAAAAAATTTTTTAATAAAATAATCATTTAAATATAAATAAATATTAACTAAAAATAGAAAATAAGTTAGAAAAATATATCTAAACTATAATCCCATTAATAATTTCAAATTATGAAAAAAACACACGACGTACATACATCCTCCCTTTCTTGCGCTTGGTTTAATAAAAATGTATTTCTTATACCTATACCAAGAATGATATATTACAAGATTGTCCAACTCTTATGGAGAGTAAACATGATGGTCCCTATCCCTACGCTATATTTTCTCTTGGATTTTTATTTTCTCATTTGCATTTATATACTATACGGTAGTGATATTAAATATTGCACTGAAGCGCATCATTTTGCTTTCATCACACTATGAGCAGAACGTTTATTTTGATTTTGACTGTAGAACAAACAAAACTAAAATAAATTGTATAATGATTTTGTGTGAGTGCTACAAATGTTTAATACTATGGAAAGTAAAAGAAAGATATATATAATAGCACGTGCACTTGTATTGATCGTACGTTATTGATTTTGTATTTCATTCATTCATTCAATCAAGCCGATTAGAATAAACGAAATGATAGATGAACCAGCTATGAGTGAAATAAAATCGTATTACGATACGAAAAAAAAAGAAAGATATAGAGACTGGTCCCTACGCTTTATTAAATTTGAAAAAAAGAGAGTAACGTTTTTAGAGTTGAATAATCTTGTAATATATCATTCTTGTACCTATACTTTTCACATGGCCCTCTTCGTTTTCATGTTTTATTTTCTTTCATTTTTCTAATATTACTGCCATCTACAGAAGAATAATGGAACTGTCGACATAAATTGAGTGACGTAGCCAGCAGTATGGCTTGTATATTCTAGAAGGCATTGGTAAAATAAATGCAAAATTTACGCATATTCAGGCAATATACAATATCATCCGGCATTTCAAAAACATCGTGAGCCGAATACATCAAAAAAAATTTAAAAAAACCGCCTACTTTAATTTATTTTGTTGAAAAAATATCTGCTATATATGGCCGCAGCAGCAAGTGTTTTTGAAAATGAAAATTACATACGAGTAAAAGGACCATAAATTATGCTTAAGAAGTGTAATAGTTATTTACGTTACAAGGGCGGTAAATGAGTTGTTACAGTACGTGTTCGATGTTTATTTGAGAATTTTGAACGAGTACTGTAACGATCATTTAACGCACGTGTAACCTAATTTTGCTTTGTTCAGTGAGTTTGCCGTGACCATTAAATACTATGGAGGTTTAGGTGATTAACTTAACAGAACTGTACTTTGCTCATGCTTAATTATTGTCAGTAAGGTTCGTCCTCCAAATTCAAAATAGAATTATAACTTACTGACTTTTTGAACCAAAATTTAACTTAGTAAAAATACTGAGCAAACTACATCCGTCTTTATGGAGGGGTTTCTGAGCCTTAACGAAATAGCTTGAAATGATTCAATAGTTATACAAAAAAGTTTTCACATAAATCTTTTGCGAGTTGAGGGTGAACTCGCTCGTTGTTTTTTTTTTTGAAAATAGGTATACTATAATGTATACTATAATATGTATTCGTTTAGAAATGAGTTATTTAAAGTTTTTGCTATTGATAATTAATATTTTTTGTACCATTAACGTATTATTAATATTTTTGTATTGCTTTGTAATTTCTTATTACCGATTGTACTTTACTGTAGGTTTAAATAAATAAAAATAAAATAAAAATAAATAAATATAACTTATAATTAGTAAATTTGTTAGTAGTATATTGTTAGTAAATTATTTGACACAAGATAACACAATTTCAAGTTCATTTACTGTTTAAATTCCTAGAAAGTTATTTCAGGTTCTTTAATAAGTTCTTATATTTAAAGTCTGCATTACTCCATTATAATAACTATTCATAAATTAATTATGTATAATTATAATTCTCTGAAATAAATTATAAATTAATCTTTATGTACTACAAATAAATTAACATTAATAGTTTGTATAACAATATGTAAACCAATTGCCACCACCCTGCTCGAAACAAACTACCACCGAACATTCGACATCTGAATTCAAAAAGACAGCAAATTAATCACTAACTAAATAAACTACAATTCGAGATGCATAAATATTTTAATTCTAAATTATGAATATTTTAAATACTCAATATTAACTAAATACTAAATATTTTTTTTTTTAATATATTATATTAAAATTCTAAAATAAGTAACTAAAAATCTGAAACCCTATAAAATTTCTTTCCAAATCTATATCTTAACTAGCAATTGACCCGGAAATTACCTCTAAAATCAAAATTAAAATTAATAATTGCTTATGGTTATTCTGCTTAAAATCCCACTGCACAAAACAAACACAACACAAAATATAAAATTATTCCCAATTAACAGTTTTATAGGCGCATAGAAAAAAATGATTAATTGTGTATCGTAATTTCCAAATGATTGCAATAATTTTATTACTAATTTAATAAATTCGCATAAAAATGATTTCACGACTTCACGAGTATAAGACACAAAAACACGAACGACATAATGAATTTGATCCGTTATGAATTCAAATATTCATCATATATTACCCAATTGAAATCACATTTAAATTTCACTTCTTACCCTTCATGTAACCGAGAAAAGATTGTCTGACATCAACCACTGACTAATGTGAACAGCCACACATTTCATTTTATTCAAATATTTTATCGAACACGGTCAACACGGCGACACCAACTCGTTGATGGCCAACTCTGCGACGTTCAACTCGGCGATACTAACTCGGCGACGACTAAAAGTATTGCCCCATGCAGGAACGGCAAACCGGCATTTCAAACCGTGAAACGCAATTATTGACAAAATTGTTTGTTTTCCAATATAAAAATTATTAAAAAATAGTTCGAATCTCTAATTTCTACCTTATTTGTAAACATTTTTATTAAAATTGATTTAATTTCATTTAAAAAACTCTAACTTTATATTTTGACGGACGGACGGGTTTTTGCTTGACGGCCGGCAAAACATAAAAATGGAGGTTTTTGAATGAAATTAAATCAGTTTTTATAAAATTTTCTTAGAATAAGGTAGAACTTATAGATTAAGGCTGTATGGTACTCAAAAAAAATTCTGTTTTGGTATCGATATTTAATTGTCCAAAAATGGGTCTAAACTGTGTCTATTAATAATAAAAAAAAATATCGTTTTGGTTTTTGTGCTATTTTGATGTAAAACGTACATTATGTCGACTTTGCTTACTTCTCTTTCTTCCAGAATAAAATTATATACTATTTCGGTTATTTATTTTCGTTGTTTCTATGGCAACTGAGTATGTTAAAATATATAATCTAATATAATAAAATGCTAGCGTGAAGCAGGAACTGAAAATGTGTACTGTTTTCCCTCTTTCGCAATTTATAATTTTTTTTTCGAATTTATCAAAGCCTGCTATATCTATGTAATCTAATAATCCAGCATGAAAATAGGACAGCAGGAACTAAAAATGTGTACTGTTTTCCCTGTACTGCCAAAATGTGTACTGTTTCCCCTGTTGTGCCAATCGTAGAAACCTCAACGTCCTCTATGCGAATGACATCTAACACAAGGGCATCTATCTGGTGTTGCTATGAATGCTGTCGAGAAGCTTTGTAAAGAAATAATGAAAAACCAGAAACCATTTGGCGGTAAAACAATGCTACTTGGTGGAGATTTTAGGCCTACATTACCTGTAGTTCTACATGGTAGTCAGCCGGTAATTGTTGAAAATTGCATGGTCTTTGGAAAAAGTTTAATGTTCTCAGGCTCTAGAATGACGTACGTTCAGTGGACCCACAATACAGCAATTGGTTACTTAAATTAGGCGATGGAACTTTAACCAACAATCATGGTCTTACCGACAAATTAATGGAAATTTCGAGCAACCTCAAAGTTCTATAATAACCGAAATCTATGGTGAAACGTTGTCGCCAGTTGACGCCGAAACATTTTCAAAAATGGCAATTTTATGTCCAAAAAATGCAGATGTGGACTTGATTAACGACGAAGTGTTGACACGTTTTGCGGAAAGCCCCGTCACGTATTATAGCATTGACTCGATCGATGATGCAAAGAACAATGAAAGAACTCTTAAATAATTTAACGAAATCTGGGATGTCGCTTCATAAATTGAACTTAATTGTTGGTAGTATCATAATTCTATTAAGAAATCTTAATACAAAGTGTGGTCTTTGTGATGGAACTCGATTAATTGTTCGACAGCTGAAACCAAATTTGATAATTGCTGACGTTTTAACGTGAAGTGCAGAAAAGGAAACTGTATTTATTCCCAGAATTGATCCAGCCCCGATCACCGCTTATTTTACGACGAAGACAATTTCCAATTAAATTGGCATTTGGAAATGACAATCAATAAGTCTCAGAGAGACACATTAGAAAAAATGGTTTTATTCTTACCGGAACCTGTGTTTGGCCATGATCAATTATACATAGCATTATTTCGAGTCCGGAAATCCACGGATGCAAAAGTTAAAATTTTAGATGGCCCCTATCAGGAAAGCTTATTATCGGGATCAAATGCAGTTTTTACCAAAAATGTTGTGTATAAAGAAATTTTGTCCACGACTAACGTATAATATGCTCATTATACGTTTGTTTCATCACTTATAATGATATCCATTATTCACTGCTAGTTTATCTAGTAGTCTTTTCTTTCATTATTCAATACTTCCAAGTAAATTATTTGATTTTTGAAATTTTATCTAGTAGTCTCTTGCCATTTTCATTATTATTAAACTGTGACGTCAAAATGTCGACGAAAATTATTTGAAGAGTATTTAAAGGATTTGATTATAAAACAATGATATTTGTCGGTCGTGGACAAAGTATCGTATTCTACTCGCATATAATGGCTGTTATTCACTCAGATGATTTACGACACTCGCCTATCGGCTCGTGTCGGCAAACTTCATCTTCGTGAATAACAGCTATCATTATATGCTCGTTGAATAATATACTATTTTTCAAAATAAATATCATGTTGCTGTGCAATATCATTATGTTCTGTTTCTGCTATTGTTTACGCCCGTATTACGGGATTTTACCCTATAGTTTATTATAAAACGATAAATCCTGGACATTTATCAATTTTTGGGGTTAGCCATCTCGTAGAGTAAAAGGAAATCAAAAATTAGCCGAGATAATACTCCTTTTTGATAATAAAATATATATTAAATCGATACTCAATTTTTTCGTATCGATAAATATATCGATATTCTTAGTATTTTGATTATATCTTTCTTATTTTAATATTAATCTTTATAATCGTGAATTAATCCCTCGAAAATGTATAGGAAATAGGAACCGAAATATCTGAGACGACGTGATAGCAGAATTGGTTTGGTTATGGTATGGGAAGTCTGGGGTTATGATGGTCTAGATTTCGTGAAACCAACTCGGAAACAGGATGCTGCAAAATACAAGCAGTTGTTGGAATCACAAATCCACACAATTTCTGGATTAATGGAAGGCGGAAAATAGATATTTCAGCAGAATAATGCGCGAAATTCACACTGCAAGAATTGTAACGGAGTATTTTAATGGAAATAATATTGAAGTTTTGAACTCGCTTGTTTTAGTTAACTTCTTTGAACATTCCTTTAATTATCGAATATTTGTCTGAATTTTAGTTGCACGGTATGTGCAAATCTACAATATTTATTTCACCCAAACATTACTAAATTTTATTACCTATAACCTACATTTACCATGACAGGTAACGGTTATCAATGGCAGTGTCTTTAACAACAAAATCTTATGCAAAATTGACCGCTTAGAAAATGTTGGGAAGAAATTTAAGGTAATGAACCAATACAAAACAATAAATAACTTGGGATTGAACATTGAAATAGATCGAACCGGTTAATTCAATTTACGAAGGTTATTTTAAACACGCGAATTATGATTAAAAATGGTTAGCACTTTTCGTATACAAAGTGATTTTTTCATGTAAAATGATTTAAGTAAATAGAAAATTAAAATTCGTGTAATTCAGCCAATTATTATGATATGTACATAGATAAAATAAACACCAAATGAAAGATAACTTTGTCAAACTTTATTCGATGTATTATATGATTTTTTTTTTCTAGTTTCGTTAATATTTAAAAAAATATCATTTTGGATGGTAGTCTGTATGATTTTTTCCCTTGCCTATTTTTACTGGGTCCTCATATAAATTCGCCTCACGGGTACTAATAAATTAAAATTGTATACCGATCTTATATTTTCCTGTACAATTGCACACCTAGAATTTACTATCTTTCACAGTATTGATTAAAATCCAATTGTTACCTATAATCCTAGTACAAACTTCCTATTCTCCGAAACATTATATGGAGTTTTCTTAAAATACCAAATTGTCATCCATTCATGTTACATAATAAATAAGGATACTCGTCTATTAATACAAGAATAAATAAAACGGAAGAAAAGATCACATTTTGTCCCTCATTTACAATAATAAAAAAAAAATATTTTAATTTAATCTCTTAATCCTTCGAGAAATTGGTAAGCTTAATCTGTCCGCCTACTTGACTCTAATAGTATTAATGTTATAGACAAAAAACAAATATTACAGACTCTAATCACAGTAGGTGGTAGGATATATAAATAATTAAAAAAACACTGTTTGTATACCTAAACCGTCGTAAATGACAAGTAGTCGAGACTCGTGTCCCTTTCGTATCGTTTTCAACAATAAGATAAGTGTACTATATTTAGTCTGTACATAGACACTTGACTCAATAAATTAATAAATTCTTAAGTTAATTATTTTAAAGCCGGCGAATGACGGAATTTTTATTTTAGATGGTTTATGACAACCAAATGTGCGGACATAATTATCTCGTAATCTATAGAAGTCAAATTTTACAATATCGATTAATTTATGCTCGCGATGTCTGGAGGCGAGGGAAATCATTTTTCTTTTTTATTTAATAAAATATTAGTTTTGTGTGTGCGAGTTTGTGACGCTGTTAGCCAAATTTTTATTAGTTTGAAATTTTGAATGAAATGTGTTTTCAGTTAAATCAAGTTTTGATGGTATCAGTGAATTGCGCGTATTTTTTTTTTTCTTTAGCCGGAATATACCTTCCTATATTCTTTATGTACCTATGTATATGAAAATTAAAAAAATTAAAACAATTAAACAAAATCGCCGGGAGCATTATTTTTTGGGCCGTGTAAATTTGTATATAGGAGACAAAGGGAAATCAATTTACTACCTATAATGATTCATATCTTTCTATACAGTTAAAATTTTTTTTACGCCAATATTGCTAAAGAATTTAACCCTTCCTGCGGCATTCAGATTACTGTCACTATTTTATCATGCACCCAAGTAAATATAATCATAAGCTCAAATTTTGTGTGGTACGTTTGTCTAATACTCTAATCGTCTAATTTAAACATGACAAAAATATTTTGTAATTTATTTTCCACGTGCTGAATTTTATTTTCTATATAATGTGGATGACCCACCATAAACGTTGACTAATATATAGGATGAGGTTAATACACATTTGTGTATGTTGATATATGAAACATGCTTTACAAAATAAAATTTGTTATTGTTTTATCTGTTCATTGAACTATTTATTTTGTATATGAAAGTTATGTATGTACACTTTACTACTATGTACTCTGTATGCAGCATTTTTATTTTTTCAGTTTTAGATAATTTTTTGTACGATAACAAAGTTTAGCTATATAGTAAACGTATTACATAATATACAGAAAGGTTATTGAATTTTTACTGTTTTTACGAGTTGTGTGATTATTCGGTGCTGGAATTTCATTCTTGTATATAGAGAGGAACTACATATATATGTCATAAAATTAATTATACCAACAGCAACAAAACTTAATTTTTTATCTATGGAATTTAAAAACATTTCGTTTATCCCTTTATTCCGGGTGTCATTAGGCAAAAAAAAAATATTTTATTGAATGGTATAAGACCGCATCCTCCTTCTGACAATATTAATTAATTATTTTAGTTGCGTCGTCGACAATATTATACGTGATAGGTTGTATGAAAATGGTAAAATAAACTGTAAATAGTATATATGTCACAATTATTATTGACAACAGGTTTACAAAATATAAAAATTATTATTATCGATTATTGGAAATTATTTACATAGGTTGTTTTAGTAATTTGCGTAATAAGCAGATTTTTTTTTGTACACGTATAGTATATAAAATTAATTAAATTTGTTCACGTGTTTTGACCTTCCCGGTGTTGATTATTTTAGCATCGATGGAAATTAACTGTATATATATTTAGAAATTTAGTAGAATTATTCCATTATAATGTACGTAAGTTTTTATATTCGAGAAGTATTATATGAAAAAATGTGTAAATTATATATGTATAGTAAATCAAGTTATTAACGTAAAACACTGCATTTAGGCCAAGAAATAAAATACTAGGCCAATTAATTGAAATTTATAAAATAAAATAACTAAATATTAATTACCACACTAAAACTCGATAATAGGGGGAGTACGAAAAGGAACAATTTTTGTAATATTTCCAGAAGGTTCTAGATATCTACTGTATCTATTAAACTAACTTGTGGTTTCTGACAAATTAACAAAAATCTTTCAACAGCTAAATAGTCTGCTTAACCCTAAACTTGTGTAGAGGTGTCTAAGTAATATTGAGTAAAGCATTTTATTGTATTGACTGTGCAATATGCATATTAGCATAAAATGGGATATTCAGCATTACTTAGTCTTATTTATGATGCCTCGTATATGGGATATCATTGCTAGTCGGTTTTCTAATCTCAAACTCAGCATTAATGTGTTGGAAGATAAACCAACTTATTCCTAAATTAAAAGATTTAAAAGATCGTATAAAAATATTTTACACACCTATTAACCTTGGCTTTTATCCTACAAAATATAAATAAGTTTGGAAAATTTATCACCTGGAAAATTTAGAATTTTAAAAAAGGAATAGTTGTAAAAACTAATAGACTGGGAGCCACAGGCGAAGGAATAAAATGAAACTGAAAAGGTCATCAAAGCTAAACATATTATTCGTGTTAAAAAAAAGGACAACGTAAACATTGTTTCAAACTCACATTAATTTTTGTTTACTACTTAAAGAAGGTCGTTGACCAAAAAAATTGTATTGCTGCAAGGCTACAAGATCAGTGACGGCAAAAGTCACTATTGAAAACAATTCTGTGTTTAGCAGTTTCGAAAACAAAATTCTCTAATCAAATTGTTAATACCTTGAGAATTTTTTAATTACCAGAAAATTCCGAGTCTTGTCACTCGTTATCTTGTTTCCAAACCGAAAAGAAGACTTCATTTCAAAATCTAATAAACGGTAGTAAGATTTTCGATATACTTATCAACATTACGAGACTTGCATTGCAGTAAGCATTGGCGAATAAACGAATTTTTAGCATTGGTCAGTTAAATCCACGTTGGCGTTTAAAGAATATAAAGTATAATTGTTTTGAGGGAAGAATAGGAAAGCTATGTCGAAGTCGGATAAACGTTAGATGAGCTTAATTAAGAAAATTGAATTGGCACAATCCCTATAATTTATTTTTATCCAGGTGAAATGATATGTTGCTAATCCTGATTACAATTGTAAAATGCGCATAAAAATAGAATTGGTAACGGCAAGCGGGGCATTTCAATATGATAGGACAAGTATATAAACGATGAAAAAACGTGAAAGAGGTCAGTTGATTCTACAAATTTAAAAAGTAATTACTTTCCTAAGTACGTGAAATATGTGTTTTGTGTTGTGTAGGGCCATTCTTGAAGTATAGTGAAGAATTGTGTACTCAATTTAGTAACAAATTGTCTTGTGTATTGCTAAGTGTTTCTTTTTACGTGTTTTGACAACGTAGAATTAGTGATAGTAACAATCGTAAGAAAATGGTTTAAGAACATTTATTTTAATAGTGCCACAGAAAAATAAATGCCTCGCATAACGGGGTTTTCCACGAGGAAAGAAATCACGCCTAAAAATCTTTTACAACCCATTTCTTGTGTGTTTTGTGATACTTTTATCAGGAAACCTCTTTAAAACGGAAAATACTTACAAACGGGTAAAATCAAGACAAAGAAGCGAAAATAATTCAAGATAAACAGAAAATAAAGGAGTGTTTGTGTGTGTGATCGAGTAAGTGACGGTTTATGTGGGTGTGTGATGAATTCACATACATAAGTTCATACAAAAATCTGTGAACGGTTGTGTTGGTGTTATCTATACAATGTTGTACGACCGGATGCCAACGTCCGTTGCAAAAGCCGGCGGATTCATCCAGGAATATAGTTGAGAGAGTTTTAGGGGTGAGTATTTCAAAAAAATATCATTTTAATCAAAACGAAATCATGTTATTTGAAATATTGTAAAAGAATTCCGTGTGCGATAATTGTTCTTGATATAAAAACTATTTGTAGGAGTAAAAAAAATATATTTAACTAAATCGTATATAATTAAGACACTACATATTACAACTAATATTACGTTCTTGCTTTTATAAATGAATATTACGGTTGTTTGTAGTCACCGGAATATTACAAAAAATTGATATGATATGAAATCGAATCTAGAGATGATAATCTAGTGTGTTTCACAAGTTTAATACGCTGCAAAAAAGGCGTATATTTATATAAAATAAAAACTTACCCGTAAAATTTCCAAGAGTACTCGTGGCTCTTCTTTCAATGGTATTCTGAAAATAATAATCTGATGCTAACACACTCACTTACACACAATTTTGAATTTACTGTAATTTACGTTAAAATTTTAAATATAAAAAGAACCACAAATAGAAAATAGTTAGATAACTATTAAATACACAAAATTTAATAAAGTTTCTTAGATTAGAATTCACAATCACGGTAAGCACATATTCCCGCTCCTTTTAAATTTTTATTTATTTTCCTTTTCGTTTCTTTTGTTGGTTTCACCGCTACTCCTCCAGATCAACACTCGTAGATTTATTTAGTTTGGAAAAATTGAGGGAATTTAAGTTTGCTTAATTTGGCATTTTCGGATTTATTAATACAAACTGAAGGTTGATTTACATATGCGACGTGCGACGTGTGACGGGAGCTTCTAGCCAATTAAGGTGGGTTTACTTATCCGTATTATCGATGATTTACATATTCGATGAATTTTCGGCACAGTTTTTTCACACAAACAATATTTTGACACATAATTTATAAATAAAAACACAAGCAAAAAACACAAGACAAAGATAAAAAAGCATGCAGCAATTGCGTCGAGTGGATATTATTGGATTACCGGTGCTATACGTAACAACAGTGAATTATTAAATACAACCTTGCAGTTATTTACATCAACGAAGCTGATATTGAATATGTTTTTCAACTTAAATCGAGTGGTAGAGAAATTGTTGAATTTACTAACAGTTCCGTCCGTAACAGTGTTTTACAAGCCAAGTGTAAAACAAAAAATTTACCAACCGGGTGTTTAAATATGAACAGCGTAATATTCCAATTTTTGTAAATGAGTGTATGACTAAAACTAAATATAACTTATTCAAAAAGGCAAAAGAAATTAAAAAGTGTAAACATTATAAATATTTGTGGTTGCGCAGTGGTAAAATCATGTTAAGAAAAGTTGAAGGGGATAAAGTTTATGAATTTTTTTTTGCAGTTTTTATGATGCAATCTAATCGGGATTTTAAGATTCTTGGTGATCTGACTTCTTCTAGTTCTAGTCTTACTTCTAATTGCGGTTTTTCTAATGGGGCATACTTATAGTAACAATATTCGCCGCTATTTTTAAATGCAGCACCCTTGGTAAAGGTTCGTATGTCAAATGGTATTAGTGTTTTGTATACTGTGAAATTTATAACACAAAAGAATTTTTATATTTTAAAATGTTTATAAGTTAAAATTAAACGTTAAACATTATTGTAACCTTTATCATGACGGTAATGACATCTGATGTGCGGAAACAAAAACAAACTCGTTTTGCATGCCCCATTGGAAAATTAACAGTGTTATTGTTTCTGAATTGTTATGCATCAACACATTCGGAGTATGCGGCACAATTTTGGCACGCTCTTGTGTCATTCGCAATAAACATCCCGAATGCGGATTAATTATGGTCGGTGACTTTAATGCCCACCATAAACAATGGTTGAATCACAAAGATACAAATGTCGCTGGGCGCCATGCGGAATGGCTTGCCGTTTCGCATGACCTCACACAGATTGTTAGTGACTCCACATTTGAATGCCAAAATTCTAGAGGAGTTCATATTCTGTATCTCTGTCTGACACCAACCCCTCATTCCATGGAGGGACTGTTTTTATCATCGCTTATAGAATTTAGATAATGGGAATTATGGTTCGCAAAGAAAAAGAACTCAAACTTATTGTATGTTAAATTTTACAATATTTTATTTAATTTAATTTAATATTAAATTTTTTATTTTAGATATCAATAGGGGTCCGGGTCATAATGTCGACTGAGAAAAAGTCGACTGAGAAAATATCGACTAAGAAAATGTCGACTGAGAAAACGTCGACTGAGAAAATGTCGATTGAGAAAATGTCGTCTGAGAAAATGTCGACTGAGGAAATGGTGTCTGAGAAAATGTTGTCTGAGAAAATTTCCACTGGAAAAGTTATGCCTGAGAAAAGGTTGATTGAGAAAAAACTGCGCAACATTTTCTCAGAAAAACAGAAAGTTATAACCAGAGAAAATAACATTTGGAAATAATTTCTTAGCACCAATAAATATCTTCCGACCACCAATAAATATCTTGTCTGCTATTAAAAAATTCTCGGCTTCAACCTTTTGTAACATGGATGGTATTTCCAGTTCATCTAAATTGGTAGCTTCCGAATACAGCCTATTTGTTTTACGAGCATATTTAATTTTTTGATATTGAGCATTTTTCATTTGAGGGCGAATAAGCTCGAGAAATTGTTGGACACATTATTGTCGCTGATTGTAATATTTTACAAGGCTTTCTAATAGATTGTACTGCACTCTGTCTGTACTCTGTTACTTCATTAGCGTCCTTTTCATATGCTGGTGGTTCATGTGTATGTTCCTTTGCTGGAGATTTCACGATTATGTGTAAATTTGATGTCTTTCCTGTACTTGAAATTGTAGCGGGATAAGAATGGCTTTTACCTTTGAGTATATATATATAGAGGAATCACCCCAATTGTAATACTACCTCAATAGATAGCGTTACTTGTATGATTTACAAATTTTTTCTAATTTTTTGTGCATAATATATTTAGGTTGCAATGTATCGAAGTATACAGTAAGATTTGTGGTTGAAAATGAATATAATTTATGTAAACTTTTCCTCTTTCCGCTCGTATCATAGATGTATAATACAAATACAACAAAAACAACAATAAAACGATTTAAAAACTAAAATGTAGAATAATTTTTTTTCCGATTTTCTTCGTTGAATGTTTTGATCGTACAGAACAGTGTGAATGTGTGAGTGATATTTGTTTTGTGTTGATGTTGTACAAAAAGATTGTGTGGGTCATGTGATTTTTGATTTTTAAATCTGTTGAAATTTAATTTTGAAACTATGAACTTAAATACATTTTAAGATTTCTGGAATAAAAAATCAAATGAACGTTCTTGTAGGGATATTTTTACCTCTGCGGTTCTAGTTATAAGTAAAAGTATTTTTGTTTATTAACACGAATACGAAGGATGTTTAAATATTTGTATAAATGGAAGTTTTCTGTCGTTTTTCAATTTTCCTAAGTAGTGATAAAAAACGGAATGTGTGGATTAAAGATTCAGGCAACAAATCATTGAAAATAACCACAGAAAAGTTGAACACTCCCATAAAATTTTGCGAAAATCATTTCTACGACAACGATATTCGTATTTTAGGATCAAAAAAAATTATAAATAAAAATGTGTATCCCGTTTCGTTCGATAAAGAATATGAAGGTCAATCAATTGTTCCAAATATACAAATTAGAAAGACATTCAAAAGAAAAGCTACTTATATCACCGAAGAAAAATTGATTTTGCCAGAAGTTCAATGTTTTTCTGTTATAGATAATATATCCCTCACTATTTCGCCATTCCTTGAAGACTATCATTTATCACTGGAAGGAAATCGATCACCTGCCGGTCCAAATTTAAGAGGAAATATTCAAACCGTATAACTAATATTTGTTTATCTAATTTTCATGATAATGATGAAAGAACTGAAGATCAATTTCCTGTCATGCCTTATATTAGAAGAAAAAAATCCAATATAATAAATTCAACGAAAGTTCCTAGATTTATATTTAATTCACCAAAACAGAAGAAATTAGATTTCTTATGCTCAGATAATTTAGTTAAAGAAACAATTAATGAAATGTTTAGTGAAAAAAGTGATCCGGTAAGAAAATTTATTTTGTCTCAGTTGCATCATAAAGCTAATGCTCATTGGCAAAATGTCGAACGAGATTTATATTTAAATGTTTACTATAAATCTCCATCCCATTATAATTATATGTTAGAATTAGAAGTTTCATTGCCTGCGGTGTCAACCATCCAAAAATGGCACTCAAATGAAAAGTGTCGCAAATATGTAGCAGACCAAGAGAGAGTGCACTTCTTTCAAAAATGGATAAATAATGTGTGTTGTTATTAGACGAAATGGCAATCAAACCGGAATTCGAATATAATACTTCTGAAGATATAATATATGAATTTTTAGATCATGGTCATTTAGGTCGAAAAAATATCATTGCAACTCATGGTTTGATTATTATTTTACGTGGTTTAAACAGTAATTGGAAACAAACTTTGGGAATTTATATCGGTAATGTCAAAGGTGATGAGTTGCATCAAATTTTCACTTACTGTATTTCTGAAGCAACACGAATCGGATTTGATATATGTGTTGTGAATTGTAACCAAGGCAGTAACAAAATAAGTGCCTATAAACTGTTAGGAGCTTCGGAGCCAAAGCCTTATTTTTTCTTAAATGAAAAAAAATCTTTTTTATGATACGCCACATCTGATTAAAAGTTTAAGAAATAGGTTAATTAATGCTGATATAGTTACACAGTTTGGTAGAGTTTCTTGGAAAATTTTAGAGAAAATTTTTGATTTTAATGAAGGTACAATTAAAATATTTTATAAATTAACGAGGGAGCTTATACGACCAAATGCATTTGAGAAGTTATTTATCCGTAAAATTAACTACTCAAGTGTTCAGCAACGGAGTTTATATGGGAATTTTTGCGGCAATCGCAAATGTCTTTTTCACATAAGCTGAAAAAACAGCCAAATTTTCAAAATATCCAGATAAAAGTGCAATTTCCAAAGAATTAATATGTAGGCATTATCGAAAATTTAACAAATACCGCTTTGGAAATCCGATGGAAAAATGGCAATATCTTATTGTTTTACGGGTCTCCAACTAATCATTTTTTTTTTTCGCTGGCGCTACATCCCATAGAGGGATTGGGCCGCTTCCTTTTGAAGTTTTGTAATCATTTTTGTTAACGGATAATGAGTGATTAATTCATTGATCCTACCATTAACCAGCCGTGATTTTTTCATCATCCGCCGGGAATCGAACCCGGGACCTCCGGAGCGTAAAGCATGCTAACCACTGTGCCACCGGGGTGGCAAACAAACATTGGGTTTGAAGAGTTGTAGTTTATAGAACACTTAGCCAAACAGAATGTGATTTACTGTGAGAAAATAAAATGTGGACTTCATTATATTGGATTGCCAATTGAACTGGTAACCCTGTTATGTCCAAATTAGTGTGTTTTGGCATTAATTAGAAAATATGGATAAAAAATGTGATATTACATTAGCAGAGAATATCAAATAGGGTGCTTACTTCTTCCCGTAGTATTCTTTCGGAAGATATAAAATTGTATACGGTTGTATAAATCACAACACTTCAAGGTCAATGTTAAATTTCAGTTTATTGAATGAGGTAGTTTTCCCAGTTGTTCAAAAATCAGTCGGCCCTTAATTTGCTATTTAGCGCAATAACGCTCCAATACAAAAGAAGTAACATTGCCTCAAAATTATATAAAAATATTGAACATAATTAGTTGCCTAGGCCAAGGCAGAGTTTTATTTGCCCTTGTTGGGGTTTAAATGAACCCGGAAGATATTCGCAATCTAGCAAGACTAAAAATGTATTATGGGGTGTTTATAAAACCGTGTGGGATAAGATTCCCTGCGATTTTACATAATTTTTGGGCCACTTCCGAGACGTGTTGGAGGCGTAATAAAAATGTTCCAATGGTTCACAAATTATAAATAACTTAATTATTATTTAATTAGCCAAAAATAATTTTAAATTTAATTAATTTACTAATTATTTTTAAATTTTTCTGCATATCACAAATACTTATGCATCAAAAATATGAATCACAAAATGCTTTTCAATCAAGTTTAATTGAATTTATTTGCATTACATTATGAATTTATTTATGAAATTTATACCAAATAAAACGTTATTTATAATTAAATTAAATAAGACAAAAAGAAAATCCAAAAAAATAATTTTCATTGGTTTTATATTACAACAAACATAAACGTTACCTAAAATTTTCTCATCACAATGACTAATGCATCAGATAGTAGTTTTTGTCAATTAAATAATGTTAAATCATAATGTTTATTCTTTTGTAATGTTAAATAAATTTATATTAAATAAAATAAAATTATAAGATTGTTTCATTTTTTTTAATATTTTGAAGTTTTCTAATGTTTTTTTTTTTTAATAAAGAAAAGCACTTTTTTTAAAAACGGCTAAGCGGATTATGTTAATTTTTATCTTAAATGATTCTTGAAAGGTCCCCAAACAATACCCAATTTGAAATTTTCGAGTATGTATGTTAAAGTCGAATTTAAAGTTCATTCAGGAACACCGTGTAATGCTATTAATTTATTGGAACAAACCTCATCTACACCATTTTCAGAAACTGATGCAAACGAACACATTGATGAAGAGCTTGATTTAGAAACTGTGGAAGCTGCAATGCTCGATGATGAAGAAAATGACATAAAATAATCCTTCAAATCAGTAATGAAAATACAATAATAAAATGTATTTCATTAAAAAATTGTGCAAATGCATACGTAGCTGTTTTTTTGGCACAAAAATTTATTCTTAAAAATAGAGACGCAAAATTTCAAGAAAAAAACAGCAAAACTAATAAAACGTGCTTACCATTCAAATTATACGGAACAACAACTACCTTGCAGAAGTTTGACTACACCATCAATATTTGTAAAAGATTTAAAGGAAATTGTCTCAATATTTGATAAATTTTTCAAAAATTTTAAAAGGAAACTGATTGTATTGACAAAAATGGCTTCCGTAATATTTTAAAAGCAAAATTTCTTCTTCCATTGTGAATCTCACAAAGATGAAATAATGAAATAAATCAATAAATAATCATGTGAATTAATCAAGTTTTAAATAAATTTATTTGAAATATTTTGAAAAACAATATTTTTTTTTAAAATTACCTATAATATACACAAAACATTTCTTTAATAGATGCTAAAGTTTACTTATTAGCTGTCTTCTAAAAAACTAAATGTGATTCTAGCCATTTAAATTTGCGCCGCCAGCACGAATTAAATCTAAATCCAGCAACAACTCTGTGACAACAAAATTTACCTAACAAGTGATTTTGTTTAATCTTCAACTCAAGCTGGGATTCAAGAATACCCTGTATTTTCTTTGTTACTAAACCAACTTTAGTCTGATATGTTAAGCACTGATTGTACTCATTATTATTTCTATATTTCACAGTAAATAAATTTCACTTGTTGTCATCTATAAGGAATTATTAAGGCTCTACGCACAAATCCCAAGATTAAAATATACCACAATAAACTGCAGACACTTTGTTTTATTCGTCTCATGACTAATGAAACATTTTATTGTAACGGAAAACCAAAAAATTTATTTAAAAAATGAGAAACGACAATAATAAGTGTATTGCTTTGGTAAATTTACAAAGAAATACAACAACAATTGCATTAAATAAATCCAATAAAGATTCAGCTAAATCCAATTATTTTTTGAATTTACGTAAATCAAATCCGATTTTTAGTTTCAATACCTACCACTAGAATTTGCTTCATATGAAACACATCAAACAAAAATTAAATTCAAAAATAAATCTTTGCGGGTTGCTTTCTGAAATTTTAAATCCAAACCTAAATCTAATCCTTTTTTACCAAAGCAATACACTAAATATTGCTTATGTTTGGTCTTGGATGAGTATGGATAGGTATAAATATTAAACAAATTGACGATTGCAACGGTGTCCCCAGCGGGCAATAGTGAAGTATGTGATAGGCTGTAACAAAAATTTGCTATATGAAGTTATATGGAAATATTGTCTATTTAAATTACATTTTTATTTATGAAAATTGTAATGATTTGAAAATTAAATTAATCCCATATGAAGTTTAAATTGTGATTTTAGTATATCTGATTCATTTGGGACATTTTATTCATTTTAAATATTAGAAAATTGTACTTAAAAATTGCAGAAATTTAATGTTAAACTCACTATAAATATATATTTCGGCCACTAAACAGTTTTGGATGTTTATTAGACCACAGTTGCTACGCTTTAACTTATTAACATAATCTACAATTTAATATTTTTAAAACATTTATGTTTTTGGTAACACTAGTTTATTTTGAAATTTCTGCAATTTTTAAGTACAAGTTCCTCATATTTAAAATGATAAGAATGTCACAAATAAATCAGATATACAAAAATCACACTTTAAACTACATATGGCATTAATTCAATTTTCCAATCATTACAATTTTCATAAATAAAAATGTAATTTAAATAGACAATATTTCCATATAACTTCATATAGCAAATTTTTGTTACAGCCTATCACATATTTTACTTTTGTCCGCTTAGGCGCTTTTTAAAATTTTGCATTTGTCAATTACATACACTAAAAAACAAGGTATACATATCTTTACTCTCAAGGAAAAGTGACTTGTTTCAAATTAGCTAATTTTTTAGAAGGTTAGTTTAATATTCTTTTAACGATGGGATAAACGTTACAAGAGATATCTCTTAATAATTTCATCTAGCTTGCACATTTTTTATTAAGTATTGACACATCGGAGTCGAGGTAATATTCAAATAATTGAAATATAGTGTCAATTGTGGACTAAAATCTCTTTTGACAATCGATTTAAGTCACTTTAACTTGAGAGGAAAGATATGTATAATGTATTGTGAAAATGAAAAAAAAAAAAATTTAAAAAACAAACGAAAAAATGGATTTGTGTACCATTCAAGGTTATTTCTTCGTTTCATTATTATTATTCATTCTACTTGTATTACATATTTATAAAAACATGCCGATTGTCGCGCTCTCATCTTGCAGCGAGGTAGTATTACAACTTTTTTTTCGGTTTGGTAATTGCTCTATATATATATACTCAAAGATACTACTTAAAAACTAATGAATGATTTATTCATACTGGAAAACTAGGTTACATGCAATCAGTATGTTTTTTTATTAGAGTGTTGAATAAAAATTGATAAAACCAGAGATCAGAATATAATGGAGATGAATCATACGGAGTATGAAATTGTTACACAAAATAATAACTGTAAATAAAAAATAAAAAAACTCGATTTTATTTCCATAATACACTCCCAATAATAATGTCTATTGAAAACATACACACGCGCAGCAATTTTTCTCTGTATAGATTTTAAATTTGATCACCAATTTAAATTTATTGCATTTGTTTTATTTCTATAGTTCATCCCATGATTCTATAAATCCCAGGTTAGCTCGATTTTTCATAACACGTGTTAGTGACGTCATGCAATTCTTTTTTACTTTTCGTTTTTTTATTTGTTGTTGTAATTTATATACGTATTGAGAATTGAGTGACGTCAAAAAAAAAAAGATAGCCATTTGTTTACATATTTCGAGCTAACCTTTTGTTTTATTGAATCATGAGTTCATCCAAAACCAACACAAATGTCTTATACAAGCCATAATTATTTCCGTGACGCACGCATATTATTAAGTCCAAAACCTACTATTTTCTATAAGTGTTAGTGATATTTTATACTGTTTTTGATACAAACTAAATTTTAAAATCAAAGCATGTAAAGATTATACTGTATTATGACGCTAATACTTACAGAAATAGTAGGTTTTATTTTGTGTTTGTATGGCAATAATATGGCTTGTATAAGACATTTGTGTTGGTTTTGGTTCATCCTATGTAAAAAAAATATAAAATTTAAAAACAATAAAATCGTTAAAAAACACAAACATCTGATTGTGTATTCGTATTTCGTACGTTTGTTTTGTTTCAATTTAAATATTTTTCAGCCAGTTTGATTTCATAATTAATGCTATAAGAATCCTTGTATACATACATTTGCTCCTGTTTTATTTTTCTACTTAAAATAAACCTTAAATTAATAGATTTAAAATCGTGTAGTGTAACAGTACAATATTTAAGTATAATATGAGTAACAATATCAAATCAGGTGTTACTTGTATAATATTGATAATTGTGAAGCTTCTAGAAGAAATTCACATTTTAGATTTTTTCGCTTTCCGAAAAATGTAGAGCAAGCTAAAGAATGGTTGATCGCTTGCAAAATACAACCAAAACCAATATTAATCGACAATCTCAGTAAAAAACGCATTTGCAGTCGTCATTCCAACCCAATATATATTGGTCAAAATAGACTTTTGAAGACTGCATTTCCAACCAATAATTCACCATCCGAAAATATAGTACCTCCTGAATCTCCAGTTCCAGCTCGATATGTTAACATTACAACGTATCAAAATAAGTTGAATGAATATCCGTCATCCTCTGGTGATAAACACATTCAGAGCTAACAAATTTCGATGTCCGATCATATAGCCGTAAAAATACTTGTATTGACAATTTGACTTGTGATACATGTGTCGGGTGTCTGTGTCCGATCAATAAAAACTATCGAGCAATATAGGAAATTAAATCATAAATTACTGATTAAATCGAAACAGTTAAATAAGCAATTAGAATATAAATCTAAGAGAATCAAAATGCTTACATCTAAAGTATTTATTTTGGAAAGAAAAGCTCGAAATTTAGTCAAGGAAAGGAAAACATCGTGGATTGAGGCACTTAATAAACGAAACGATATTGAACCTACGGCGAAATCTTTCGTTGAAATGAGGGTAGCGCCAAAAAAAAAAAATGTTTTCTCAGACCTACAAAAACAGGTAGCACAATCATTGTGTTACAAGTCACCAACTAATTATTTTTTTATGAGGAATAATTTAAATTTTAATTTACCATCGAAATCCTCTATTATTCGATGGCGACCTATTAAAAATTTGAGACCGGGCACAAATAATGTTTTAATAAATGGGTTACGGGCTACTGTAGAACATCTAGAACCAAGAGACAGTAAGTTTTGTAACACTCATTTTTGATGAAATAAAAATAAGGCAAAATTTATCATACAATGAAGTTCACCATGAAATTCAAGGATTTCAAGATTACGCATATGTAAGAGTACCTTCTTTAGCCCAAACAGTATGTGTGTTTATGATAAGAGGCCTTTTCTCGAAATGGAAGTTTGTTCTTAATTATTATGCCGCAAAATCAAATATTTCGGGTATTGATTTAAAAAAAATGATATATGAAAATACAGACATTGGCAATACCGTTGGCTTGACTGTATCAGCTATTATTTGCGACCAAGGTATTAATAATAGAAAATGTTTTAGCGCCCTAAATGTAACAAAGGAACATCCATATTTTTATTACGGTGATAACAAAATCTTTTGTCTATATGATATCTGTCATTTAGTGATGTCATTGCGCAATAATTTGATGAAGGTAACAAAATATATTTGTCCAGATGGTACCGTGTGTTGGAGCATAATTCAACAACTTTATAATTGGGAACGAAATTCTACAACCAAATTATGTCCAAAACTCACTTCCAAGCATATTTATCCAAATATGTTTGAGAAGATGCGAGTTCGATATGCTACTCAGATTTTTAGCAGGAGTGTTGTTGCTGGAATAAAACGGCAGTAGATTTGAAACTTTTCGAAAATGAAGCGTTAGCTATTTCAACATCAAAGTGTTTTGATCTTATAAATAAATTATTTGATTGTTTAAATAGCAGATCACCGTTTACCGCCAACCCTTATAACTGTGCTTTAATGGATGAAAACATAGCTTGCCAAACATTAAAAAGAGCATTACAATATTTTTCAAACACTTCCTATTGTGGTGCTAAATCAATTTATTGTATCGATGGGTTGGTCCAAACAATTACGGCCACCTTATTACTGGCTGGCGACTTTTTTAATAATAAGGAAAACAAAATTACTTTTATTTTAACAAATCGCCTTAATCAAGATCCAATTGAAAATCTATTTGCTCAGGTCAGGTATAAAGGAGGCAACAATAAAAACCCAACATTACAACAGTTTAATAATATTATATCACATATTGTTTCATCAAAACTGCAGTTCAAATCAAACTTCTCTTATTGTGAAACAGATGATGATACATTTTTAATTGGAGAGTTTAATGATGAATCAGCAAATATAGAAGCGGCAAATGATATAGAACCGTTAGATGATACTGAACCAAATTAGGGATTGTGCGAAATCGGCCAATCGATGAATGTTACAACCGATTTAGAAGAAAATTCAATGAAATATTTTGTTGGCTACGTAGTTTTTAAGGTGATGGGTAAGATTAATTGCCAAAAGTGTATACAAGAGGTGTTATCAAATAGTAGTGTTCAACTGGAAAACGAATACTTTTTATATAATAAAAATTATTATAACGATAACACCTTTGGATCGTTGAAATCTCCAGACCAACAGTTTTTTTTTATTTGTAAACTACAGATTGAACACTTTCGAACAAAGTTTAAGAAAAGATCACACGAAAGAAATAATAAAAGCATAATTGTGGAAAGTTGTGTGGAAAAAATAAATAGTTTAGCACAACATGCGGAATGGTTTTCATTAAATAATGAATGTTTTAACCATCGTAAAAAAGTTGTTAATTTTAGTACTCATTAAGAAACATTGTCAATGGTCGTTAAATAATATTCGAAAACCGCCAAAATTTAGTCGACATCTACGATTACGAATTTTACAGCAATAAAAATTCTTAAGGAAATCGTATGTTAAAACATATAGTAAAATATAATCGTATAGGAGTAGCATAAATGACTAGCTTTCGTAACAGGATCATGGAAGTAGTTTTTACAGCAGTATGTAATTAATCATATTCCGATATGGCAAAAACATTTGGATATCTAATAATATTAATATTACATAGTGCATTTATTGTTGTATTTAATGATAATTATTTGCTTTTAATTTTATTATTTGTATTGAATTAATATTTTTTGAATTCGGAAAATAAATGTACATAGAAAATAAAAATAAAATAAAAAATCCAAAAAAATATATATATAATCCGCTATCTTTATGCAATCCCCAATCCATATATCTTACTTACTCCTTTATTCTCATTCCTCCCACAAGATTTCTTGCTTCAAACATCCTTACAGTTTCCGTACTTATTATATACGGAAAACTTAACTTTGCGCGTAGTAATGATAAAATTAATAATACCAGACAGGGTTACCCATACTCGATTGATAACTTCAAGAACTACCAGACTATTGTGATTATTTACAAATGTGTTATAAATCGACGACCATATTAAAACATGTTTCAGATAAAGTACAGAAAATAGTTCATGAGCATAAATGAACTTTAACAATTTTTCATGACTTTGGAGTGATGAACGACCATATTGAATGAACAAAGTGTTCTGAATATCACAAATATTCATTGGAAATCGCATAATTAAACTGTTTCGGCTTGGAGGAGTTTGCCAATTTTTTTAATGGGGATAATAGTAATAATGATAATAATATGACATTAAAAAGCGATAAATTACGACACTACTTTCAGGGTTCGTTGCACCATTCGTTTTGGATCGCACGTATAACGAAACGGAGCCAGCATGGCTTTATTTCGAGTACGAGGCTGCATTAGACCCCTGAATTAGAAGGTAACAAGAACTCGGTATATGCCAGCATCGTTGTCTGTGGGCCCATAAATCTGAAGCATGATTATTATCTCAAATATTATCAGCCATCTTTTAAACTCACCATCAAGGCCCAGCTCTCACAGCCGTATATGACGGTATAATCAACATTTTCTACAATCTCAGCTTATTGGCGTTTTAGGGCATTGTAATAAAATACTGAATATTGCCAGCTGCAACTCTTAAATTTTCTCAAATACATTGTTATCATTCATGAGAGTCCAAGTACTTGAACTTCCTCACTCGTTCGAATATGTGAGTAGCACTACTAAAATCTATTGCGACTGTTTGTTATCAGCTCTCCTATCGAGGGCAGTTTCATTTTTTCTGTAGGCTACATTTTATTACTAAACAGTAAGATTACCTTATCAGATTAATCAATTTCATGGGCTTGTTTTACACTACACCTTTCACTGACTGTTTATATTAGTTACTAGACCATCCCAGTTGCAACATTTTGGATGCTCTCCAATTTTCCGCGATTTGTAGGCAAAATGCCAAGGTAGCTTTGCAACGACCAGCGAGTCAATTCCCTTCCCGTGACAAAATGAGAATGATAAAAATTATTTTCATTTATACCTAGTTAGCTTTTTTCGTGTCATTGTAATAATGTGGTTTGCTATGCTATCGATGTAAATAAAAATTATTTTCTAATTTTCATTTTGTCACGAGACGGGACTGCTTACGAATTTGGTTTCGGATCCATAAAAATTTTACATCTTAAACTACCTGTTTCGATATATTTGTAATCAACACGACGTCAATTTGGTTCCGGGAAGTCTTACTGGAATGTGTCCACGTTGCAAGAGGTATCCGTTTGTTTGTGCGGACGCCAATCTCGTATCCGAGTATTTCAGCTGGGGTTCGTTCTAAGTTTGGCAGTATCGCTTATCGCCTTCTTTACTCCTATACTGTGGTATAATTGAAAATAAATTCTGATTCAATTAATTACGTAATATGATTGTCATCAATTCCGTCATAGATTTGGTAACAAATTTGATTACATTAAATTTAAAAATAATAGAAGAAAATCGTATCGCGTGAAAAGAAGCTGCAGCTATAGCTTTAGGATTTAAGAAACGGAATTTTCGCATGGATCGCAAATAAACATACAACTTGAAAAGAAAATTGATAAGGCATTCTGAATAGTCAGGACAGTCTTCTTCGTTCTAAAAAAACACAATTGAAGAAAACAGATCATCATCAAACAGAAACATTCAAATGTTCTCAAATCGAAAAAATATTTCTAACATAGTGTTGTTGGATGAACACCGCTAATACTAAAAAGTATAAAGCATTAAAAATTGTTAGTATTGTACTAACATAAAAAATTTAAAAACCAAGAATATAAAATTGAAAAATTTCAAGCGAGAAAACATAATTACAAAATAAATTTACTATACATACCTAAATAAAATAAGTTACCACTACATAGAACGAAATAAATAGAAGAGAAAAAATTATACACAAGCAAACCAAGGTATAAGAAACAAAAACATAAATACGTGTAGTATGTCTCGAGAACCCAGTATTGAAATTCGGGAACCCAATTTTTATTTTTATATTTTACATTGAACGAGTTATCTCTATTATACTCTGATCTCTGATAAAACTCAATTAACTATTTCACTGATAAAATAATGCCTGAGAAAAGGTTGATTGCGCAGTATATTATCAGTCAACCTTTCATCAGACATCATTTTTTCAGTGTAGTGCAAATTTTCTCAGATAACATTCTTCCACAACATTTCCTCAGTCGACATTTTCTTAGACAACATTTCCTCAGTCGACATTTTCTCAGTCGGTATTTTTTTTAAAGTCGATATTTTCACCCAGTCGACATTTTCTAAATCGACATTTTCAACTTTATCGACTCACGCTTGTAATTCGCTATCGCTATCTGAAAAAAAACAAAATCAAGTATCGCTTGTGTTGCTCGGAGGAAAGTCGCTGGGAAAGTCTACTTTTTTTCCTTGTTAGTATTTTTTATCAATCCTCCACCGAATCCGGGTTGCTCAGGCAAATGAATAAATACATAGCTTGTTATTGTTGACTTCATGAACGCAATTATACAGTAAATTAGGGATTATGGTGATTCGCATACAAGATAAATATTTGTTCTTGATACATGATAATAAAATAGTTTCCTTATGTGATTCTATATAATATTAATGTTTACTAAATCTATATAGATAAACTATAGTTTATGTTTGGGTTGTTAATTTTTGCGTTAGGACTTTTACCACTGACCATAATTTAATAACCACAAAAATATCTGTCGAAACACCACTAGACAGCAGCCGAGGCGTCTTTGGCATTTTAACAAAGCTGATTTTGATGGTTTACGGTCATTTTTTCAACATTTCCCTTGGGAACGCCATTGCCTACATAACAACAACATCGACGACGCCGTTTCCAGTTTTACTGACACCGTCTTACATGGAATGACTAAATTTATACTCTCATCATTTTCCAATCCCAATCAAAATTTTAAAATATTTGCAAAAGAAAGCCACCAAAGCTGCCAAACAAAATAAAGCGACACACAAAAAAAATAAACGCAACGAAATTTCTTATGAGAAATACAAAACGATATGGAAAACCTGCAAAAAAATCTGTGGTAGAGAAGCAAAAATAGCCGACAGCAAGAAAGCCAATGTGGCTTCCGAGTTGAAAATCTCCGATCGCAACTTTTACCACATGGTTGCATCGGTTGCAAATATTTCGAAAACATCTGTTTCAGCATTGAAACGTACTGACGGCGCCTTGATGGTGGATCCATATTTACAAGCCGACTTATTGGCGAGCGTCTTCAAATCAAACTCGAAATTAGTTGTTCCAGATGGAATTGGACCTCCATTAATTCCATACTGTGGTTCTAAAATGAGCCTCGTCGTCATCTCGGAGGAAATTGTCTTTACTAATCTGAAGTCAATGAATGCAAACAAGGCCACCGGACCTGATGGAATTCCAGTTCGAATATTGAAGGAGTTTGCCAGTGAATTGGCTCCAATATTATCTAAAATTTTCCTACTTTCATATAAGCAAGGTGACTACCCGAACGCCTGGAAGAATGCAATGGTGCAACCCGTGCTGAAACGGGGTTGTGACAAAACTGACCCTTCAAGCTACCGGCCAATATCAATTGTGTCAGCCGTCGCTAATATATGTCAAAATATATCTCAAATATCTTGAAATTAGCAAACTAATTTCGGATAGACAATACGGCTTTCGTGAAAGCCGATCCACGACCGATCTCCTGACGTATGTCACGAACAAATGGGATATCGCCCTAGAACACCACGGAGAGGCTTTTGCAATCGCCTTGGATATATCCAAGTCTTTTGATAAGGTATGGCATGAGAATCTAATTTGTAAACTTGTGGCATACGTGCTTAATGGGAGATCATCATCGACGCACTCCCCAAATGCCGGAGTTCCTCAGCGATCACCTTTGTCACCGACCCTGTTTTTGCTATACATCAACGATTTGCTGGATAGCACTGTAAACCCTATCCATAGCTTTGCGGATGATGCCACATTGCATTCTTCTATTTCATTCGAGGCGGAGCCTAACATTACAGATCTAAATAATAGACGGTCAGAAGTCGTAACTTCTCTTAATTCCGATTTAAATACAATATTTCGGTGGGGTAACAACAACTTAGTACAATTTAACGAAAAAAAGACACAAATATGCACATTCTCGCGTAAAAAAAGTCGCAATGACTACTCATTTCTGGTAAAAAAACTTATCCTTGTGGGTTGCGACTCAATTCGACTGCTTGGTATTCAAATAAGTAACAAACATAAATGGAATGAACACATTGTTGCATTGGCTAAATCAGCTTTAAAAAAAACTCGGGTTCCTGAATCGATGCAGAAGGTTTTTCAAATCGCATCAAGTTCTCCAGATATATAAAACCTTCATCCGACCATGTATAGAGTATTGCTGTCAAGTTTGGGAAGGTACGTCTGGTATCACCCTCCACTTATTGGACAGGGTTCTACGTCGCGCTATCAGAATAATACGGAATCCCAGAATTACTTAAGAACTAGACAGCTTAAAGCATTGCAGAGATGTTGCAGAACTCTTCGTCTTCTACAGATGCTTACATGGTAAATGTTCTGCAGAACTATCGGAGAAAATACCACAATTCGTTACAACAACAAGAGTAACAAGAGGAACAACCAATGCACATAGGTTTACGGTGAAACTCCCGAAACCTCGAACTGAAGAAATCAAACGAACGCGAATTTATATTCCGAACATCAAAAAAGTGGAATTCTGGAATATAAAATGAATAAATTTAAGGTAGCTATTAATCTTTACTTGCAGGATCGCGCATTGGGTGCAGAAGCTCTGACAGTTGCAAGGAGCTAGGACCGCTAATAAGTCCGCTCTGCACTCAATTAAAAAATTGATAAAAAAAAAAAAAAAAAATCTTTAAAGACTTTCCAAATTTTATTTTTTTTCTGAAATTTCGATATCTGATCAAAAATTATCTCTTTATGGAATCGATGGGTAAAATCTGCATGCGAACTGTAATAATAAATATCGTGCTGGCGGAGTTGCAGTTTTTTTTCCTAATTATTTTAATGCCGTAAATACTAACTATTCTTTAAAAAATGCTGATATATTGTTAGTTGATTGTACCATTGGTTGGCTTAAATTTTCAATAATATGTGTTTATTGATTTCCGTGATGTTCTTAGGATAGGTCCCGAATGACCATAGTTAGTTGGCACCCGGTCAATGAATAAAAGCCCATCACATTGCCGATTTCGACGTTCGGAGGCATAGATTTTTAGACGTGCAAGTAAATCGGTACGATCGATGCGGGAATTGGTGATATCGCACACGAACAGCGCGGAAGCTACGTCGGCAAACAACGGAGCGCGAAAAGAACAAATTGTTTCTGAACACTCTCAATCCTCCCGTAATGACAGTGGTAGGATTGGGCCCAAACTGGAGATGCGTACTCCAAAATAGAACGAACAAACGAGACTAGAGTGATGTCAAAGTTATCGAGTCTCTAAAATCCCTGCAGTTTCGTTTAATAAAGCCCAACATAATATACGACTTTGAAATAATAGTGTTAACATGTCTAGTAAATGTAGCGTCGGATGCAATAATCACACCAAGATCGGAAATGAACTCAACTCGGTCAACGTCTACATTGTACAGTTGATATTGGTGAAAAATGGGTGTGTGGATACGCTTAAAGGCAAGAGTCTTACATTTGCTCACGTTCAGAACCAATCTATTGTTAATTGACCAACTGCAAAATCTATTTAAGTCCTACTGCAACTTTACGCAATCAGATATTCTAGCAACACGGGCGAAAATTTTCATGTCGTCTGCGAAGAGGAGACAGTTAGCAAATTCAAAGCATTGAACTACATCGTTGATAAACAATGAAAACAATAATGGGTCAATGGGACTACCTTGAGGTACGCCAGATGGTACACGATACAATTGGAAGTAAGAATTCAAGAATCTAACGGAATGCCCACGATCAGAGAGGTAGGACCGCAACCATTTAATAGGAATGAACTGGCAATTCAGACTATCTAACTTACTAATAGGAATAGAGTGGTCAATCATATTAAAAGCCTTGGCAACATCTGTATAAACAACGTCGAGCTGCTGTCTGGAATTTAAACTATCAAATAAATCGCCGCAAAATGAGACCAAGTTGGTTACTGTAGACCTACCGGGATAAAATCCATGCTGTGCCGGAGAAATGAAATTCTTAGTATGGAATTGCAAGATTTTGTGAACCATGGACTCAAACAGCTTAGGTAAGATGGAGAGAATGGGGATCCCACGGTAATTACTCAAATCACTTCTTCTACCCGCCTTGAAGATTGGATAAATACAAGAAATCATGGATCGTGGAAAAACCCGTGACGAAGGCTTTCATTAAATATGAAGGTAATCGGGAGGACCAAACTCTCAGCACAGCACCTAAACAGAATCGGAGGAAAACCATCATAACCCGATCTCTTTAAAACCTCAAGCTTGAGCAAACAATCCAGAACTTCTTTCTCGGTTAATTTGAAGTCATTAAATTGACCGAAGCTGGGGAACTGGTTTGTAAATCGACCCAAAAAAATTAGCAAACAGATTGCAGATATCCAAGCGCTGACTAGCGACGGAGCTCTTGTACGACATGGTAGACGGAAAGCCAGCCAGTTTTTTCTTACTATTAATGAACTTCCAGAACTCGTTAGGACTAAATCATAACTCTTCATCAATTCGCACTATATAGTTGTTATAAAGGAACCAGTTTAGGTTTTTAAATTCCTTGCGAGCTCTATAAAAATCAGGATAGTATTTGACACCATGTAGTCTATATAAGGAATGAAGCTAGCTTATTGCGGACGTTTCTCAAGCAACACCAACTGATGATTATACCATGGCTCCCGACGGCCCACTGATATTTGGTCGACGCCTCCTGCTCCCATCCTATCAGGTGTGGGCCTCGGTGAACATCTTCCTTCACCGCTTCTGACGCAGTTATCGACCGACAACATAACACCGACTATATCTCCTCCTTCCATCTGTCGCGGCACATCGTCTTGACTAGTATCTTGCGGATAAGATCACTTCAGTCAAGCGATCGCCACTACAGTTCGACTGATCAAACATCAGCCCCGATCACACCGACAGACCGAAACCAATCATGTTTCGCAGAGGGGGACAATCACTTGCGGCGGAGTCCTGTAGCGGTTCACTCAATGCAAAACAAATACGAAAGACACACAACACAATTACACAAAACAAAATAAAATATTTTTAGTCAGTCTGCTCTCAAATCACAACGTGGTGACATGCCGCCCAACTCGCGCGGGGTAACACTCAAAATGGTTATAAATAAATAAATGTTTATACAAAAAATTAATTTAATTTAAATTGAACTAAATTAATAAATAAATTTAATTTAATTAAATAAATAAATTGTTCTAAAATAAATAATAAAAACAGTATTTTAAAGGTCTTTTTGAATTCACAAAAATGACATTCGGCTTAGGAATGCAGCACAGACTTTTCAAAGACTGATGCATTCTGTATTATCCGGCCTCAATTTCTGTTTTGTCAATTCTAGTTGCATCCAAGACTTCCGACGAACATCTTGAACATCTCAAGATTATTTTTGAAAAATTATCCGAGCATGGTTTGATCATCAATTCCGACAAATGCATCTTCGCATTACTCGAAATCAAATTCCTAGGTCATCTAATCAAAGAACAAGGCATTCAGCCTCTTCCGGACAAAGTCAGTTTCATTAAAAATTTCGAACGGCCTGTAACTGTTGATCAACTCAAGCGTTTTTTGGGCATGATCAATTTTTATAGACGTTTTATCCCAGGCGCTGACCAAGCTTTGTTAAATGACTACTTGAAAGGCTACAAGAAGAAAAGCAAAACGCCAATTAACTGGGCTTCGGCACCTACAGACGCCTTCAATAATTGCAAGGAGAAACTATGTCAAGCGACACTACTTGCACACCCAATTCTAATGCTATCCATGCTATCGGGGCAGTCGTGCAGCAATTTATCTCGGATACTTGGCAGCCATTAGGTTTCTTCTCAAAACGTTTAAATAAGACGCAACAGCGCTACAGCGCTTACGATAGGGAGCTGTTCGCGGCTTACCACGGAATCAAACATTTTTGGCATTCCCTCGAAGGTCGTGAGTTTACACTGTTCACCGACCATAAACCATTAGTCTACGCCTTTTACCAGAATCCGGATAAAGCATCACCGCGCCAATTTCGACATCTCGATTTTATCGGTCAATTCACAACCGACATTCAACACATCTCCGGCATTGACAATGTCGTTGCAGATACCATTTCACGTATAGATCAAATTTCTCTTCCTGAAAACATTGACTATGCACAAATCGCGGATGAACAAACCAATGATCCAGAACTACGAGAACTTTTGCATGATGACAACATGTCAATTAAACTCAAGCAAGTTCCAATAATGTTTAATTCTGATAAACAAATTTATTGTGATATTTCGACTGGTACACCCCGACCCTTTATTCTGTTAAACTTCCGGAAACAGGTTTTCGAATCATTTCACAACCTTTCACATCCTGGAATTCAAGCCACTACAGACATTTTAACAAAAAACGTTATTTCGCCCTCTCTCAAGAAGGATTCGAAAAAATTTGCTCAACAATGTGTACAATGCCAAAAGTCGAAGGTTTCAGGGCATACCAAATCATCTCTCGCAAGTTTTTCTTTAGCTTCACAACGTTTTGCAGAAATCCACCTCGACATCATTTATAGCTTTACCGCTTTCTGGTAATTACCGTTACTGCGTTACGCTCATCGATCGTTATACACGTATGCCTGACGCGATTCCGGTTCCCGACATCACTGCTGCCACTGTCGCGTTCGCATACACTTGTTCCGTTCCAAAGCTACTGTGTCTATTTCGAACAGTTGATAATTCTCATTTTGGGAATACGTATTCAGGATTCATCGGTATACAATCTCAAATTAAATAAATAAAATACATCAGTTTAATTTTTATACTTTATTATTAGGAATATTTTTATTTTATTATTATAAATGTTACTGTTAGGGTAAACAGCATTGTGGTAATCCAAAATCCTGCAACTTATCAGACACTATGGCACGCCAATGGCAAGAAGCCTTTAAATTTAACCACTTTTTGTTACTGTGGAAATTTTCATCAGAATTAAATTCCGTTGACATACTTGGAGATTACAACCTAAAATGACCTACTGGTCATTTCCAACAATCACTAGGCCTATGATCACGTACGCATCAGTAGTATAGTGGCCCAAAACTGAGCAGAAGCCACCGCAAACTTTACTGAATAAAGTTCAGCGTATAGCCTACATCGGTGTCACGGGCTCAATGAGTACTGCGATGAAAGCACTTCTAGGACTGACTCTGTTGCACCTCCATATTAAAAAGGATGCTGCAATTATCACCCTAAAGATGTAGGCCTAAAGATGAACGAACTATTAAACCAGGCAATATGTTGGGTCATCTGGAAATCCTCAAAAAGCACTTAGGTCTTGTACTGTAGGGTCAAGGCTGGCATATGACTGTCTGAAGTTTACTAAACATCTGACAAGCTGATATAAGGTAACACTATACAGAAAAAGTACTAAACAGGCTAAGCATTTGGTTGTGTTTTATTTTATTTATTATTTTTTCTGTGTTAAAATTTTTTTTTTTTTTTCAAATTTTTATTATAATTTAATTAAATAAATACAAATATCATGTCTATGTGTAGTGTGTGTCAGCAAACAATAAAGAGAAATCATACGAATGCCAATATTTACTGTTCATTATGCAAGTGTGTCTATCACATAAATTGTGTTAATCTCGAAAAGATAGATGTCGACTTTTTAAAGCGAAATCGGGAAGCTTGGTTTTGTCCTTCCTGCAGTGAGCAAAAGAAAAAAAAAACGATTTTCTCAAGGCGATGATAGCGTCATCAATCTAAGTCCAGCAGCGTTTTTAATGGATGTTTTGGATGATAATGTTTTAAAAGAAGCAAATAATATTGATTTATCATCAAGCGCAATTAAATTGTTGAAAAGCTTAATTGATAAAATTGATAATGTCCTACATGAACAGAAAAATAATAATAAAAAGTTAAGTGATATGAACGATGTGCTAATATCAATTTCAGAAGAAAATAAAATTTTGCGTGGAGATGTTAAAAGATTGCAATCTGAAAACTGTAAAATCTTAAACGATTTTAAATTACTAGAAAATCAAAACATAAACAATTTTAAACTATCTAGGGAGTTGAAAGCTGAAAACAATATCCTGAAACAAAGCCTTATTAAAGAAAATCTGGAAATCGTTGGAATTCCTCAAGAACCTGATGAAAACCTTGAAGAAACCTTCATAAAGATTTGTTCAAAAATAGATGTTAATTTAAATAAAAATAATATTATAAATATATATCGTATAAAAACTAAACAACAAAGAAATGGTATGCCACCAACTATAGTAGTAAAGCTACCTGTAAACATTAGAGAAATAATTCTGGAGAAGAAGAAAAAGTTAAAATTGAATACAAACTTATTAAATTTAGGAAATATGGAAAATAGGAATATTTATATAAATGAACAGATGATTAAAGAATATAAATACTTGTTAAAGTATGCAAAGGATTTAAGAAGAAATAATAAGATTAAGTATGCATGGTATAAATTTGGTAAGATTTTCGTCAAAAAAAGTGATGGCGGACCTACACTCCGCATCAAAAGCTTAGACGATCTCGATGACATCGAATAATCTGAATATTAGTCAACCATGCAATACTAAAAACTATAAAATACAAGATCTAAAATCACTAAAATTTAAAAATAGTAACACGCTTAAATTATTATATTTGAATGCGAGGAGCCTTAGCAATAAAATCGAAGATGTGGAATATATTATTAATAATACCATAGACGAACTACATATCATTGCGGTAACTGAAACGTGGTACTCTGAAAAAAAATATAACCTGCAAAATATTACTGGGTACAATAGAATATCTGCATATAGGCCTAATAGGATTGGGGGTGGTGTATCTCTTTATATTAAAGATGGCATAACATACAAACAAAGCTTAAACTGGAGTAACAACGATGATAGTGTAGTAAAAGTAGATGTTTATAACACAAACAAAAAAATGGAAGTTTTATGTTATTATAGGACATCAGCTCCTGCGCAACAATCATTAGGAAACTTCTACGATAAACTGGAAGAAACACTAGCTTCCTGTTGCAAAAACACGCTTGTTATTGGGGATTTTAATATAGATCTAAATAAAAATAACACTGTTTCGAGCACATATTTAGATATCATTTCTTCAAATGGGTTTTCAGTATGTAATATGAATGTTTCTACAAGATCTATGTCAAATACAAATATTGACCATATACTAACTAACAACTATGCGATGAACCTCATTATTTCGAACTTGAAATATTTTATATCCGACCATGATTTAATGTTTATCGAAGTAAACCAACACCAAGAAAAGACGAAACAATACGAAATAATTAATACATTCAAAATAAATGAAGGCATGATAAACGAAAAATTAGCGGGTAGAATACCTGTTTTTGAGGAGCAATCATCGGTGGAAGACAATTATAATGGTTTTCTTAATGCGCTTACAAAATTGACGGACGAATATACGGAAAAAAAATCTTTTCGTGTAAACAAATTAAGGTGTAAACCATGGATGGATGCTGAACTTATAAAGACAATGCAATCAACATTTCTATGGTATAAAAAGTATAAAAAAGATAGAAGTAATTATAGTTTAAAAACAGAATACCACACCTGGGAAAAGAAGCTACAAAGCATGAAGAAAACGAAATGGATGAATTACAATGCAGAGCAGTTCAGCAAGAGCCTAGACAATCCCAGAAAAACATGGGCATGTATCCAAAGAAACATTTTTGAAAACACCAAATCATATAAGAATATTTGCTTAACAAGTGACAACAAATTAATAAACGACCCTCAACAAGTAGCAGATATATTCAATCTGCATTTCAACACTATTGCTGCAAAGGTTTCATCTAATCTACCAATTATCCAGGAGGTATTTCCATGCACCGTTTTACAAGCTGCTCTAAATAAAATTTTATTCGATACAACCGAAAATGAAGTTAAAGATGCAATAAAAGATATTAAAAATACTAAATCTACTGGATACGATGGAATACAAACATCAATTATAAAAAACAATAGTGACATAGTAACTCCAATATTGACGAATATCATAAATCAATCACTTTCCAAAGGAGTTTGCCCAAATAATCTGAAAGTAAGCAAAATAATACGTGTCATAAAGCAGGGGATAAAATGGATGTTTGTAACTACAGACCGATATCATTATTACCTATAATATCAAAAATTTTTGAAACTGTAGTACAAAAACGGATTATGACATATTTGGAAGACAAACGAATATTAAGCGGTCAACAATACGGATTTAGACCAAATTCTAATACCGAATCTGCACTTTTCGATTTAGTAAATGAAATTCAATACCAATCAAGCAAAAAACAAAAAATAAGTATTGTTTTCTACGATCTAAAAGAAGCATTCAATACGGTAAATATTCAAATATTAATTGGAATAATGCAGAACATCGGATTACACGGTACGGATTTGGAATGGTTTAGAAGTTATCTTAGCAATCGATACCAGTTTGTTGAAATAAATGGGAAGCAGAGTTGCAGACTGGAAATCTCAAGTTCGGTTCCACAAGGAAGTATTCTAGGACCAACGCTTTTCCTGATTTACATAAATGATATTAAACAGCTTAACTTGCACGGTAGGCTATTTAAGTACGCGGATGATCTAGCGATTTTATACTCTGCCACGGATACTAAGCAACTAACATCTCAAATGAAAAATGATTTGGAGACCCTATCGAAATGGACAGCATCGAGAAAATTAGCAATCAATATTAATAAAACAAAAGCAATGTTTTTTAAACAGAATTTACAGGAGCTAGAGGAGATAACGCACCGTAATGCAAAGGTTGAAATTGTGGAAAGATACAAATATTTGGGTGTCTATATTGATAATAATCTCAATTTCATGTATCATGTGGATTTTATAAGAGATAAAATTTCAAAGATAGCGGGTATTTTTAAAAAACTGCAGAAAGTATTGCCAAAACATATAAAACTCAAGTTATTCCATGCTTTTTTTAGTAGTAATATACAATACTGTCTTAATATATATGGATTAACGTATAAGTATAAAATGGATCAACTACAAAAACTACAGAATAGAGCCATCAAAAATTTGTTTGGTTACAATTGGTTAGAACATACTCATAATATTCATAGAGAAAACACAATTCTACCAATATCTTTTAGCCATATCCAGCAAATATTTATTTTAGTACATAATGTTAAAAATCACTATATACATACAAACACAATACTAAGAGAAAATAATTTATTGCATAGCTATGAAACTAGGAATAGAAATGAAATTAGAAATGAAACCTTAAACTATTCGGGCTATGGAACTAAGCCGCTCCTCTTCAACTATATAAAAATATACAACTCAGTGCCAAGCTATTTAAAAACTAGTAATAAATCAGACTTTAAAAGTAAGATAAAAGCACTGGTAAAAAATAAATATTTCAAAGAGAATTTAAATAATATTGAGAATATTTTTTGTGAATAAGCGCAGTTACTAAAACCTCGACATTTTTTTTTTTTTTTTTTTATATTTCTGATATATGTATAATTAGTTTTTTTTTTAAATTTCTTATTGTCATTCTTCTTACTTGTATTAACTTCTTTAACTCCATATCTGAAACTCAAATTTAAATTTTTAACTTTTACAATGTTAATATTATTAATATACAATTTTTTTTTTTTTATTAATTTTTTAAGTTTAATTTAATTGTACCATTAAAAATTATGTTAATTTAAATATTTATGTATAGCTCTTTAACACATATTTATATGTATTGAGCATAATAAAGAAATTCAATTTAAAAAAAAAAAAAAAAAAAAAACACTTATGTTGGTGCCAGCTCATAATGGATCCGTAATGGAAAGAGTCTGTGAAAAATACCTGCCAATTAAGACGAGAATTGTTACAACATCGGACATCGGCATACTTGGATACTTGGATTTTTTGTAACTTATTAAAATGTCTATTTGGCTAAGTAAAGACCGTACGTTCCCTACGGGAAAGTACGTAATTAATTTAAAAAAAATTACTTTCATTTTATTAATAATGCCTCAAGTCATCATATAATTTATTTTGACAATAAATTAACAAACGAAATAAAAAAAAATTGAATTGAATTTTTCTAGTTGCTATCTCGGAAAGAATACGAACTAAGTCAGTTCGAACCCAAATGTCGCAAGTATTTAGATTGTTTATATATTCAAGATTCGATACCTGTTCGATCTGTTCTATCTAAATCGATGGATGGAGAGATAAAACTAAGTGTTTTTGTAAAATAAGCCGTCCACTAAAAATATGAATTATTTTATTTTGAAAACATAGCGCGACAGCATCAGTCAAAAATGGGACTAAATCTGTTTTTTATGTACTCCTACCACCCTATCTCTTATTATAAATGTAATTACAAATAATTATATAAGACTAGCGATTGTTGCTGTTATCAAAAACATGAAAAGTAAGTATTTTTATGTTTTCAAGTATTATCAAGTTTTGAAATCGATAAATTAAAAATAATTAATAAATAAATTAATTAAATTTTAATATTTTTTTTATTTTTTTTTTTGTGTATTCGCTATCTGGGTTAATTGTACTAGAATTTGTTTAAAAACATTACCCCTTATTGATGATGGTAGCAACAGTGTTGTGCGTGTACGCCTGTTTTGAAATTGTCTACACACAGACAATTCGTAGACAAATTAAATGTTGGTTTTGTAATTGTTGGATTACTTTGAATAAAAGCTTTGCTTATTGGAAAGAATATTACCCTAACATTTGAAGGTCCGAAATATTCCATAAAACCAGAAATAAATGAAACACAGTACACGGCTACAGTTTTAGCTTACTATCTTTTACTTATACTCCGACGCGACACGCGACGTTTTGATGACTTTATTTCTTCATCAGGTGAATTACATAACAAAAAAAAGTATTTCCAAATAGTCCAATAAAAATTGACCTAAAAATTTTCAAACAAAAGAAAACATGATATAGATTTGAAACTTGACATACATGTTCTTTAAGCCTCAACCAGAACTGTGTGGGGCTAAAAGTGGCCACAAATATTATTTCTAATATTACTAGACATCTAAAATAGCCATCAGAAAGTTCTTCAAGTAGAATATGTTACTTTATTATTATTTATAGAATAAGACAGTGTAATGGCTAATCGAATGGAATACCGAAGGTTTCCGGAAAAGAAACATCCCGTTCATCCCAGGGCCAAATCGCTTCCATTTGTAAGAGATTTCAGTACTATGCTAATTTAAATAATTATAGCGCCAGTCTCAAGATGCAAACCAACCTGATCTTATTTATGAAGTTAGATAATGCAATGGTAATTGGAATGGCTTAGTGATGGTTTCCAGAAAAGAAACATCCAGGTCATCCCAGGGCCAAATCGCTTCCATTTGTATGAAATTTCAGTACTATGTTAATTTAAATAATTATTACGCCAGTCTCAAGTTGCAAACCATCATGATATTATTTACAGAGTTAGATAATGCCATGGCAAATCGAATGGCATACCGATGGTATCCGGAACAGAAATATCCTGGTCATCCCAGGGCCAAATCTTTTCCATTTGTATGAAATTTCAGTACTATGTTAATTTAAATAATTATTGCGCCAGTCTCAAGTTGCAAACCATTATGATATTATTTACAGAGTTAGATAATGCCATGGCAAATCGAATGGCATACCGATGGTATCCAGAACAGAAATATCCTGGTCATCCCAGGGCCAAATCTTTTCCATTTGTATGAAATTTCAGTACTATGATAATTTAAATAATTATTGCGCCAGTCTCAAGTTGCAAACCATCATGATATTATTTACAGAGTTAGATAATGCCATGGCAAATCGAATAGCTTACCGGTGGTTTCCGGAAAATAAACATCCCGGTCATCCCAGGGCCAAATCGCTTCCATTTGTATGAAATTTCAGTACTATGCTAATTTAACTAATTTTAGCGCCATTCTCAAGATGCAAATCATCTTGATATTTTTTATTGAGTTAGATAATGCAATGACAAATCGAATGGCATACCGATGGTTCCGGAAAAGCAACGTCCCGGTCATCCCAGGGCCAGCTCGCTTCCATTTGTATGAAATTTCAGTACTATGCTAATTTAAATAATTATAGCACCAGTCTCAAGGTTCATACCATCTTGATTTTATTTATAGAGTTATACACTGCAATGGCAAATCGAATGGCATACCAATGGTTTCAGGGAAAAAAACATCCCGTTCATCCCAGGGCCAAATCGCTTCCATTTGTAGGAAATTTCAGTACTATGATAATTTAAATAATTATTGCGCCAGTCTCAAGTTGCAAACCATCATGATATTATTTACAGAGTTAGATAATGCCATGGCAAATCGAATAGCTTACCGGTGGTTTCCGGAAAATAAACATCCCGGTCATCCCAGGGCCAAATCGCTTCCATTTGTATGAAATTTCAGTACTATGCTAATTTAACTAATTTTAGCGCCATTCTCAAGATGCAAATCATCTTGATATTTTTTATTGAGTTAGATAATGCAATGACAAATCGAATGGCATACCGATGGTTCCGGAAAAGCAACGTCCCGGTCATCCCAGGGCCAGCTCGCTTCCATTTGTATGAAATTTCAGTACTATGCTAATTTAAATAATTATAGCACCAGTCTCAAGGTTCATACCATCTTGATTTTATTTATAGAGTTATATACTGCAATGGCAAATCGAATGGCATACCAATGGTTTCAGGGAAAAAAACATCCCGTTCATCCCAGGGCCAAATCGCTTCCATTTGTAGGAAATTTCAGTACTATGATAATTTAAATAATTATAGCGCCAGTCTCAAGGTGCAAACCATCTAGATATTATTTATGAAATTAGATAATGCAATGGCAAATCGAATAGCATACCGATGGTTTCCGGAAAATAAACATCCCGGTCATCCCAGGGCCAAATCGCTTCCATTTGTATGAAATTTCAGTACTATGATAATTTAAATAATTATTGCGCCAGCCTCAAGATTCATACCATCTTGATGTTATTTACTGAACTATAAAATGCAATGGCAAGTCGATTGACATACCGATGGTTTCCAGAAAAGAAACATCCTGGTCATCCTATGGCCGAATCGCTTCCATTTGTATGAACTTTTAGTACAATCCTAATTTAAATAATTATTGCGCCAGTATCATCTTGATATTATTTTCAGAGTTAGATAATGCAATGGGAAATCGAATAGCATACCGATAGTTTCCAGAAAAGAAACATCGAGGTTATCCCAGGGAAAAATCGCTTCCACTTGTATGAAATTTCAGTACTATGCTAATTTAAATAATTATAGCGCCAGTCTCAATGTGCAAATCATCTTGATATTGTTTATGGAGTTATATAATACAATTCCAAATGCAGCAGCGTACCGCTGCTATCTGGAAAAGAAACATCCCGATCATCCCGGGAAGACATGATATCATATGATATGTTTTAAAATAAAACAAAATTATTTTCTGTAAATTATACCATATGAAATATTGTTGGGCTTGTATAACTTCGTAATTTTGGTATTGCCTGATGATTTTTTTTTTTGGGATAAAATTCTGGGCTAACTTCACATCGGTGTTTATAATGAGTCTGATTTTAAGCTAAAAATAGTAGTATTTCGAATTTTCGAATTTCTTTATCGTTATTCCATTATACCTCGATAAAGTCTCAATTTATGATTTCCAATATTCGAAAAAATAAAAACTGGGTGGAATCATTCTCAGCATCATTCGATTTTAAAGTGGTATCTTGTTCTAAGCCGGTCTATCTCAGGATTTTGGCTAATTTCGCATATTTCATTTATATCGAAAAAATTTGATTTTTACGTATTCATATCCTTAAGCCTAGTATACGCACTTGACGTGAAATTAAATTCCGAATTTCGTAAAACTTCAGATCAGATAATTTAGATTTACAAATTTTTATTTAAACGAGGCCAAATGATGAAATATCTAAATTTAGCTTCATATACTGACCGGCACAGAAAATAGGCAACTCTAAAAAAAATTTTTTTACGAATAGATCGCTTATATTTAAATTGAATACAAATATCTTTGAACCGCACTTGCTGGAAACATGAAACAAAATCCAAATTCAAGGTCAATCAAAACATGACAAATTTATCGGCAAAATTGAAAATTTGTGAAATTGTTTTTGCGATATTCAATCGTTTTATTATCGAGTTTATATTTTGCTATGCCAGTATATGAAACATTTTTATTATGTCGAGAGGAGATGAGAAGAAGCCAACGCTACATTGCTAATAAGTTTCGGATTTCCTGTAATACTATAAAACATGTTGCTTCGCGATTTTTCGAGACACGGTTGTATACCAGGTGACCAGGTATGAACAGACAAAAAACAAAAACGTTCGAGGTGACCATTTTAGAAATCGCCATGTAACCGCTATTGAGACCTGCAATGAATTGTTACACTTATGTATTATAAATGTGAGCGAAAGAACAATACGGGTTCAAAATTTCTGCAACAACACAGATTTACTCGGCGACAATTTGCCAGGCAACATGAAAATTGGACTGAACCTGATTGCAGCCAAGTCTTATCCACCGATGAATCAAGATTTTGTTTGTGGTCTTCTGTGGTGAGAACGAGTATGACGATGACTTTGGGGAGCGTTACGCTCCATGCACCTTTAAATGGTTCGCGGCGGATCAGTCATGGTATGGGTGGGAATTTCGATGGAAGCACGCACCGAGCTTTACCTGGTTCCAACCGGATCTATAACGCCCGTTCGCTATATTAGCGAAATATTGGAATAATACGTTGTTACCTACTCGCCTCTATAGAAATAGACGATAATTTTATGCTAATGCACGATAATGCAAGTATGCAACACCTCTTGTTGCCAGAGTCGATAATTAATACCTTGCAGAGTCAAATATTTCGACAAAGAAGCCGGAAAGGAAGAATTCGGTCTCGTATTTCAGCTCCGAAACCGATGGAAAAATTTAGAAGCACACTTTTAAAGGAATGAGAAAATATTTCACAGTGCGATATCAAACAGATTATCAAAAGTAAGTGGAAAAACTCAGCCACATGATTAGACAAAATTTTGTAAGATTGTTTTGAATGACATTGATTTTGGTTTTTGATTCACGTTTCTATCTAGTACAATTCAAAAGTTATTCACATCAAATTTAGTTATAATGGGATATAGGTAAAAATACTCAGCCACATGATTAGGCAAAGTATGGTAATGTAATATTTTCTAAAATGAATTTGAATGTACTTGAATTTGGGTTTTGTTTCATGTTACTATTCGCATAAAAAAAAAATTGTTAGGGTTGCTCGTTTTCTGTCACACTATTTACTTTTCTCATTACACACAAAATACAAATATTAGTTGGTAAATGTTGTGTTCTTGTTAATCAACGATCTAGTAACATCTGAATTTTATATACCGTAGCAACAACTTGGTTAACCGTGGTAAAGAATAACGAAAACATAGTTATTAGTTTTATGTTGGTTGTTTGTTTTTCACTGCCGATGTTAAAATTCCAAAAGCCGGTTTTAATCTATTAATTGATAAGGACACAATTTTATTGTTTTTTAGAATAACTAAATGTTTTCTGAATCGACGTATTACCTTGTAAGGATCGTCTTAAGGAGGACTGACACCATTTTTAACTTATTGTCGACTCTCAAAAAAACAAATTCGCAGTTCTCCAGGTTTTGTGGAACGAAAAGATTTTTTTGTTTACAAAGTCGAGTATCGGTTGGTAACAATGATTTCATGAAACTACGTAGACGTTTTATCAAGCTGTCTAAATCTGCAGTTGTATCTGTTGGAGATTGGATGATTAGTTCACCAGGTGAACATTTTATGTCATCGGCACGAACTCCAAGGAGGACAATTGCCAAATCAGTACTCCAAAAGTTTTGATTCAAACTGACTTCCCTGGTCAGTAGTAATATTGCAAGGAACTCCGATCTTGGCATGTACTGTTCTACGAAAGTACTGGCTGTTGTTTATGCTGTCATATCCGGAATAGGATATGCCTCGGGCCTTCAAATATATCTATCAGTGATAGTACGAATATATGAATTATTCTTCGATGTTGGCAAAGGAGCTACAATATCCATTTGAATGTGTTCAAATCTACTTCTTGGTATATAAAATCGACCAAATTCGGATCGTGTGTGCTTATGTACCTTAGATTTCTGATAAGGTATATGTACGATTTTACCCATAAACCAACATCCTTGTTAAGATTTGGCCAGAAATTTTGAGATGATATTAGTTTTCGAGAACCTCTGATTCCTGGATGCGAACGAGAATGTAACTTTTCAAATGTGTGTCGTCGTATTGATTCGACTACGTAAGGGCGATGGGTTCCGATGAAAATATCACAATAAATTTCGATGTACTTCTTTCAGCTTATACGAAGAGTTTGTGTTATTAGTATTTAACAAAAGAGATTTTAATTGATCGTGTGATGTCTGAAGATCGGCTAATGCTTTAAAATCAACCAATTTACTATTCACGGCATATAATTGTGTTTCATTTATTATGGATAAATCATCCGCGACAGAGTTTTGTTTAAATTGGCTGATTTAATCCAAATGCCTTGCTTGTCTACGAGAACGTTTAGTTTTTGATAATAAAGCATGTGTCAATGGTTTGTGATCACTATCAGTGTATACAGTAAAATTTCGACCCTCTAAGAAAAATCTGAAATGTTTCAAAGCTTGATACACTGCCAACAACCTGTCAAAAGCGGGTACTTAATTTCTGCTGCGGAAAGCTTTTTGGAGTAATATCCTAAGGGTTCCCAAGCTTTATTATTGATTTGGTGAAGGATCGCACCTACAGCAATGTTCGAAGCATCAGGTGTCAAACTTACTATACCGTCTTCAATTGGGTGAGCTAATAAACTAACATTGCATAGCGCATTTTTCGCTCTGTTAAACGCATCCTCACAGTTCAAATTGCATGAGAATTTTTTTTCATTCTTTGTTAGCCTTTGCAATGCATTGAGATGGGAATGCAGTGGTGCTAGCATTACGGCTAGTTGTGGTATGATCCGATGATACACATTTATCATTTCCGATTTGTATTTGTCTAATCGAATTGGGTGAAGGAAAATCTTTAATAGCCTCAATTCGCTGATCAGAAGAAAAAATTCCATTTGGTGTTATTTTATGACAGAAACTCAACCGTTTGTGTACCAAATACGCATTTCGTGAAGTTAATAGTAACACTGTATTCACACATTTTATAAATTTTTTAAAAAAACACTTGTTAAATCTTTCGCTAAAATTGAAAAATAATGTTTCGGCGGCCATTTTGAAAAAGAAGAAATGAAAGATGGTACCATTTTTATAATTATTTTTCTCTTTATAGCCTTCTCCATGGAATTTTAGTTTTATATGTTTTAAGCTTAGTGGTTCTTGTTGACACACCCTTTTCAGTCTGTTTTCTATTGCACTCAGGACGAGAATTTTGGCTAACAATTTCTCTTTCTAATTCATCTCCATCTTCAGTTAATAAATCTACTGAAGAGGATTAATTATGAATATCATCCTAATACCTAGCTCCTATTACTCTATTATCAGCTGATTTTTTAAGATTTTTTAAGGTTAATTAATTTATTTATTATTATTATTAACAAGTATACAAATAAGACAAAGTCTTTTTACAATATCTGCTAAAATAGCTAGATATTTTCTTATGATACTTAAGCATATATGAGAAAATTAATAATTTTAAAATCAAAAAAACAAAAATTATAAAAATTACAAATTATTAAAATTATTAGGTTTTAACCTATGCTTTAAATTATTTACCACAATGCAATTAACAACAAAAAATCATAAAAATAATATAATAATAAAGAAGATTCGCTAAGTAACATATAAGAGACCAGTTGCTGACCGAAACATTATTAATAAATGCAAATCATGCATATCATACCAACAGAAGTAGAATAGTGGAGTGTTAGCAAGGGACAAAAAAAAAAAGAATTAAGAATTAAAGCTCCTTAAGGGAGTAACAAGAGAAAGAATGCTTCTTGAAGGTACCGACCGTGTAAGAGGACCTCACCCCAGCGTCAAGGCGATTCCAGATCTTCACCCCATGGACGAGCAACGAACTCTGCCGAATTGCAGTTTTACATTTTTTAGGAGATTTAAGTTCAGCGTCCGCAATGATTTAGAGAAACTGAGCTTACTATACAAATATGTTGGATGCCCAGATGTAATTAACTTATATATAAATACAGAGACTAAATACTCTAAATAATGATAGGAATGACACCCCATAATAGATTTAGCTAAGGTAGTAATCGGTTCATCCAACTTCTTGGAGAAAATATATCTCGCACAAGAATTTAGAACTACTCTCAGTTTACTCAGCGTTGTTTTCGAGGTACCAGAAAAGATATGAGCACAGTATACGAGCTGTGGAACTATTAAAGCGTTCACTAATCTAATTCTGGTCTTTAGTGGTGCTAATTTAGCCGCAACGCGAAGTCTGCCAAGAATACCATAAGCTTTTCCGCATATCATGTTCTCAAGACGTTATTAATAACCAAACTAGTTAACTTCTTAACTATTGGAATATTAGAACCGAATAATGTCAAACCAACATCAACAGGAGAATAACCTCTCAGTCTGCTAAATAGTACTGCTTTAGATTTAGCAGGATTTATCTTGATTTTGTTACAAATGGCCCACTCACTAATTGTGTTCAGCGCTGTGTTAATACGACTGATACAATATTCAAATGTACTTGGCAAATCAGCATCATACAACTGGAAATCATCAGCAAAAATATGATATCTGACGGACGTTAGAGATGAAGATATGTCATTGATAAGCATACTAAAGAGGATAGGGCCAAGTATGGACCTTGCGGTACGCCAGATGTAATTAATATACATCATCAGAAATAGTACCATTAAAATTAACCCTTTACCGTCTAGAATCTAAATATGATTCAATGAAAGATACTGCGGATACAGAAAATTTGAACTGGTGCAACAATTTATCGAAGGCCTTGGCAAAATCAAGACATACCAGAATAGAGATCTTACCCATTTCAGCGTTCTCTGATAAATCATCAACCACATGCGCAAGACTGGCAGTACTATAACCCTCTCTGAAACCAGATTGCAAATCGTTTAATAAATTATTATTCGACAAGTGAAGATTAATTTGCAATTTCAATGGTTTTCTCAAGGACTTTAGATAAACATGGTAGAATACTAATTGGTCTATATTCCTCTACACTTTTTGGATACTTCGTTTTGTTGACAGGAATGATAATAGCTTCCTTCCACGCGCTCGGAAAGAAGGACTGGGTTAAACAACAATTTAAAATAAAAGTTAGGTGGCCTACAATAGTCGGTCTTAGCAAATTTATTATTTGCAGAGCAAGACCGTCCGATCCTACCGCAGTAGATTTAATTGATGCTAAAGTTATAATAACTGCTTCTTGATCAACGTTTTGAAAAAAAAGGCGTCCAGAATATTATAATTTGCTATGAGTTGGTGTAGTACGCCTAATACTAGATTTATTAAAGACAGAGGCAAAAAATTTACTGAAATCAGACGACTCAAACTGGCAGGGCGGTGCTGAGGCCTGAGTAACACCAAAAATCTGCAGATTTTTCCATAAAGTCTTTGATGGCAAATTAGCATCAAATACTTTAGAGAACGCAAGGATTTTACCCTCGCGAATAAGTTGGTTAAAAAAATTGCGATACTTCTTGAAAATTTTCCCAATCCTCCACTCTTCTAGACCGACGCCAACAATAATGCAGGCAATTTTTCCTATTAATATGCCACTGGATTTCCTTGGTTAGCCATTGAATGGAGTTATTACTCTTTAACTGAACACTTTTTAACGGAGCAAATTTATTTAATATGTGGAGTATCAATTCGTTAAAGTGCTTAAGCTTATGATTAATATCAGGAAGGTGATAAATGCTACTCCAGTTTAATGTAGCCGCATAACAATTCAATGCTAACTCGTCAATATTATTAAAATTTCTCACTCTATAAACAGGCTTTTGGCAATTATTGAACTCAAAGTCATATGAACCATAAATAAAACCATGAGTTGTGGCGCAAGCAATAGATATTTGCGAAAAAAATATTAATTTTGTCTGATTTTGTATCAATGCAAGATCAATTAGAGTTACACTATCACCTTTAAAATTAGTGGCTTCAGTCAGACCGGCACTAGATAGCCCATAACTAAGCAAAAATTCATTAAATTTCCTGACGTGGGTATAACCACTTAACAAATCCCGATTAATATTAGAATATCATTATAATTTTTAAATAACATGTCAAAACATTTACTCACTGAATTAATGAATTTAGTACGAGCTGACGGTATATAGATAACACCCACCAGAATTTTACAGCCGACAGAGTTCAGTATCTCTATAAACAAAACATCAAATTTAGAATTTTGTGCGTTTTGATAAACTAAATTATATTTAATTCCCTTACGGATATAAAGCGCTACGCTACCCCCCATCCTATCAGAACGGTCTTTACGGATCACTTCATAACCAGGCAGCGCAACAAACCCATCAGTATGTTTATCTGGATACAACCATGTTTCAGAAATACCAATCACATGCAATGGAACATCCCTATTAATAAGCCTAAGTTCATCCAAATGAGTCAGCAGGCTACCTGGATTAATATGCGCGAACTTCAGACCCTCATTATGCGTTTTATAAGATGATTTGAGTACTATGTTGCAAATGTCCATGTTGTGGAAACCATCCCTATTCCCCGAAGGAGACAAAACATTCAAAAAGCAACAAGGCTCTAAATTAATATTAGCGAATCTACAAATAGAAATAATTAGAAAAATATTCATAACAATGTGTACGATTTATTCACAACGGTGAATTCGACTCTTAAAGAAGTAAACTGTTCATATCTTCGAGACTAACGCAGATTACATATTTGCCATTCTTAGAAGCTTGAATTCCAATTTTGCCTTCAATGACTTTTACACTCGCAACTTTATTCTCCCTTAATAATCTCAAGGCAGCTTTTTTAATTTTGTATGATGCAGCAGTCAAATTATGTTGAATGTAGATCCGTTCATCACCACTATAGCCAGGTAAACAAGATAATTTCAGAGTTCTAGCAAAATTGAAATACTGAGTCATAAAAAGATTTTTATGGAAGATAGTGGCAAAACGAATTATAAGCCCCGGTTTATTATTATTACTGGACGATTTGATTCGAAAAGTGTCGGCTTCCACATTACTTTTGATATTCAAACAGCTGCAAATCAAGTTAAAAATGTGTGAACAATTCTCATTATCCAACACTAGTATTCCATTAACTGCAACCTCGTAGCTTTTTTTAATCGCGTCCATTTCATTGATGATTTTACCATCCAGAAAATCAACCTGTTTTTCAACTACACTAATTTTTTATTAAGTTCCCGTTTGACAACTTTAATATCATCACTCAATGCTGAAGTAGACTTCACTATTTGCTGCTGCAACAATGAAAACCAATTTTCCATTTTGCATCAATGTCCTCCAAGGATAGGTTTATAGGCGCACCAGCCCGCGTTACCCTGGTTTTCGCTTTGCTTTCACCACCAGCCATTATTTAAATTATCCGCAATTGCAACACTTCAGGAAGTATGTAGAAGCCCAATAATTAGCACTAAATTTAACGGCAATCAAATGAAGTTGATGTGTATCCAAGTATTAACATCAAGTATCGTAGATAACACAATAACCCGATAATACACACTGTTTAAATTCAAATGTACAGTTTTAACGAACAGTGCCCATACTATAGTATTTTAACTAGTAATTTCATTAGAAATAGCCATACAGCCTAGATAACTATGTCCACATTAGCACTACACACCAATTTGTCAACGACAGATTTCACTAATGGCATAACTAATACCACAATTGTACATTTATTATTCACTAAAGCTTTAGCACAACATATTAATTATCATTAAAATGTATTATTACTCTAATTTAATAGTTATGAAATCACTACTTTAACAGTTATAAAATCCCTATATTAGTCCATAAATTTATTTTATTTTTTTCCATTTACCACACCGTTTTAACAATTGTAAAGCTTTTTCCCGTAACATGGCCTCAGCTATTATTGCATTGGCTTTTTTTCCTAACTGGGTTTTAGCTTTGATTATTTTAGGTAAGTGATCCTTATTAAAAACTTCAGTGCGGAATCTTGTTAGTTCGCTATCTGATTGCGTTAGATCAAATATTAGATAGCTAAACGGTTTCTCGCTCACTTCCTTATGTAACCTAATTAACTCTCCAGAAGAGAGATTTATCCTTTTCTGGATTATATATGCCTAGCAAGTGGAGTAATTTGTGATTGATCTGTTGGAATCGCCGCCATATTTAAGCAATTCGTTGCAGATAACATCCTCACAGCGTGTTTTGTAATTTTTCATCTGCGATATCACGTTCTGCACTTCATCATATGATGGAAAATAGGTGATGATATTAAGGCTAGATTAGTTACCATTCCTATGTAGGTGATCATATTAAGGCTAGATTAGTTACCATTCCTTCTTCTATTTCGGAATCGTTAGTATCGGATTTAGAGTTTTTATTTGTCAACGTTTTCATTAGTGGTCGTAAAATCTTATTCGGTACCGTCTATAACCCTCCAAAAACTAGTAAAAGGTCGTATGCCCAATTTAAAAAATCCCTTGTAGACTTAGAAAGTTTGTTTAGTTATTTCTCTTGTAGATTCGATGAAATATATATATCAGGTGACTTCAATTTCGATATACTCCAAAATTTCGGCTTCCCTCGTGATTATTTGAATCTTTTAAATAATCTTAATTTATCCGTCCACAACACTGTGGCGCCGACGTTTTGTTGTCCAACCGCTGGCGGTGCCTCTTATTCCCTTATTGACCATATCATCTCTTTTACTAATAACTCTATTTGTTTTTTCAATCAGTTGTCTCTCGGTATGGGATCCCATCATGATCTTTTAGTTTTTTCTGTGAATTATTACTCTCCACCTAAGCCTAACAGTTTTAGCTTTAGAGATTTTGCTAGTATAGATAATTCCCGCCTTTACTTAGTTTGTAACTCGGTTCCTTGGGAGGATATTTTTTGCCTTAGTTCGTCAACTACCCAAGTAGAATTTTTCAACTCGTATATTAGTTTGGTCTTTGATAGTTGCGTTCCGCTTAAAAAGGTTACTTTCAAAATCTCCGCCTTGGTTGTCTCAGGAAGTTTCGAATGCCATAAGTATTAGAGTTAGTAAATATCGTTTATGGAAAAGGTATCCTAATAGTCAGTCTCATTTAGATTATAAGCAGGCTCGTAATAGAGTTGTAGGGTTAATTCGGATTGCTAAACGTAATTATTTTAAGGACAAGTTAGACCCCTCCCTTCCTCCCAAGGTTTTTTGGCGTAATGTTCGTAATTTAGGCCTAGGCAGATGCAAGAGTAGTTCTAGTGGGGTTTTTAAGCCCAATGATATTAATAGTTATTTTTGCTCTAGTTTGAACTCTAATGCGTCCTCTAATTCGTTTTCGTTTTCAAATATTTCTCTCGAGGATTTACAGTCTGCCATTTGGAATGTTAAATCGGAATCTTCTGGTCTGGATAACGTCAATTTAAAATTCGTTAAACGAGTTTTCCCTTTCGTCTCAAAATATTTGTTACATATTTTTAATTTTATTCTCACATCCTCTTCTTATCCAGATCAGTGGAAGCTAAGTAAAATCATACCCATCCCAAAGATTAGCAATCCTTCAGAGCTATCTCATTTGAGGCCAATTTGCATTTTAAGTTCCCTCTCTAAAGCTTTCGAGATAGTTGTTAAAGCTCAAATTCAATTGCATCTAAATAGTAATAGTTTAATTAGTTTCTTCCAATTTGGGTTTAGAAAATTTCACAGCACTTCTACTGCGTTATTAAATGTATGTGATGATATTAGGCGCAATATGAATAATAGGGAATTGACTTCTTTAACTTTGTTAGATTTTTCTAAGGCCTTTGATTCTATTAATCACAGAATTCTTTTTAACAAACTCTTATCTCAGTTTAGATTTTCGGTTTCCGCTGCCAGACTAATTTTTAACTATCTTTCTAATCGTTCTCAGGCAGTTTTTTTTCGACAATTCTTTGTCTGATTTACTTCCTGTAATTTCCGGCGTTCCTCAGGGTTCAGTGCTGGGTCCTCTATTGTTTTCTATGTACATTAATGACATAGAATCCTCTATTCACCATTGTTCATTTCACATTTTCGCTGATGACGTCCAAATTTATAAAAATAGTCGTTTAGATCAGGGTTCTATTGATAGGAATATTTCTCTGATAAATGAAGACTTAAGTAATATCGCTAGTTGGTCGGTCTCTAATAGGCTCGTTTTAAATGCGAATAAATCTCAGTCGATCATAATTTATAAAAAATCGTTAGACACCTCGTCCTTTCCTGGTATCTTTCTGCAGGGTTCGCTAATTAGGTATTCAAATACTGTTAGAGATTTAGGCTTAGTTATTAATAAAACTCTTTCTTGGGGTGACCATTTAGTTAGTTAGTATTAGTAAGAGGGTCTTTGGTATGCTTAGTTGTTTGTATAAAGTAGTAGGATTTTCTGATAGTCAGTTTAGGAAAAAAATGTTTTTGTCTTATCTTCTTCCTCATTTTATTTATGGTGACGTAGTTTTATTCGGTATGCTTCAGGAAAATATGAACGTTCTCCAAAGATGTTTCAATGCATGTACTAGGTTTATTTTTGGTATTAGGAAATTCAATTATATTTCTGCCTACTCTAGCTTTGTTTTAGGATGTAGTTTATCTACCTTTTACGAATTTCGCGTTTGTCTTTTTATTTTTAAACTTCTCAAAGCTAAGAAGCCTTGTTATCTTTACAGGAAGTTACTTTTTAGCAGGTCTCATTCCTCAAACTTCCGCCTGATTCCGACCAAAAATAGTTGTAGGTCGCTAAACAAATCCTTTTACGTTAGGGGAGTTTCTCTTTGGAATTCAATTTCATTGGAAATTAAGAGTTTAGGATCGGCCAAATTATTTAAGTCATAATTTTTGGAGTGGCGTGATTGATGGGCAATACGTAGTTTTTTTAAATTTATTTTTAATATTATTTCACCTCTTGCTGTACATTTTATTGTAAATGAGCTATTGCTCAAAATAGAATGTGTATGCATGAGATGGAAATTGTTTGAAAAAATTTAAAAGGTTTTTCTGCCTAATGGAAGCAGCTTCATCATTTTATTTTTGTTCTTTTGTTCCGTTTACTCTGTTTCCATCTGTGCTTTTCCTTTTAATACTAAATTATTGTTAAAGTACAATAAATAAATAAATAAATAAATAAAAAGGTGGTAATGTTATCTCGACGTTAATATCGCGGTAAAGCATTCAATTGAGAAGTGAGGAGAAATTTTCTATTTGTCGATTGAAGCTTTCTATTGAGAAGTGAGGAGAAATAATTCTACGATTTTAGTTCCATTTTTAATTGACCAGATTCGTTGTGAATATATAGCACTGCTACGTCAATGAAAATTCGTAGCTATTTCTCTTATGCAACGATATTTATCTTTCAGGCTGTTGTTCATGCCATTCCCGTTTTTTCCGTCTGCATAGCCGATTGGAGATTCTCCTCACAGTCATGTAGACGTTATCATTATGTGATTATCTTGTTCTTGGCGAAAGATTTCGTTGTCGTGCGAGATCTTTCTCTCGAATGCGCCCTAATACAATTATCATTAAACCAGATATTGTTAGGCCTGGTTGCGTTTTGGCCTATGGTGTACTTTGAAGCATCGGTTACCGCCGTTTTGATATTGTCTCACTGGTCTTGAACGGAGTCAGGAAGTGGTTTATTTTCCAAGATTTCTGATGCAGTAATCCCGAAGGTGGTCCGGGAAACTTGATAGTTCAATGCCGCGGTGTTCCGGTTCACTGGTTCATCAAAATATTGAAAATAGATATTGACTAGATAAAAATTGCGATGGCTAATTGTTCTCGGTCGCAACGTATACTAATATTGCTAACCCACCATTTTTGGTATTTATTGTGTACGGTTTTTTCATCCAAATTAAGTCAATAGTTTCATGAACTGCATATTGCCCAATTTCATATCTAAAATCGGGGTTGAGTTGGAGTTGAGTTGGGGTTGGATTAGGTTACTTTTATATATGCTGGGTTGAGGATTGAGTTGGGTGGTGAGGTTACTTTTTAATTGAGAGTAGAGTTGAGTTCCATTTGTGGGTTTAGTTGGGATTGAGTTGGAGTTGAGTGGGGATTGGGTCAGAATATAGTGAGAAGTTCAGTTGATAATTTATTTGTGTATTGACTTGAGAGTTGAATTGTGCATGTAGTTTTTAAGACTATGTTGGTTTGGGTGTTGAGTTGAGCGGGAAGTTGGGGTTCAATTACGGACTAAGTTTTAGGTCGAATTTAAGTTGAGCTGTGGTTGAACTAGAGCTGAGTTTGGGTTGAACTGGAGTTAAATTGGAATTGAGTTGAGTAGCAGTCTGTGGTTGAGTTGAGAATTTATTTGGGGTTGAGTTGGAAACTACATAGCTGGAATTGTTTTGACTTGAGTTTATGTACCATTTAAATTTTGGGAATTGCGTTGATTTGAGTATCAGTTGGACATTGAGTTTGAGGTAAAGTTGAGGGTTGATTTTGGATCGAGTTAGATGTTGAGTTAAGAATGAGTGGAATTCATAGACATTTACAGTTTTCGGGCCGTTGGGAGTTGAGTTGCGGTTGGATGGGGTTTAGTGAGGGGTTCAGTTCTCGAATTGGGGTTCATTCGGATTGGATTCGGGTTCCTCCAGTTGTTCAATTAAGAAATTATTTGGAGATTGAGTTAAGATTTGAGTTGGAAGTTAGCTTGGGTTGTTCTAAGATGAATTCATATGCCTATGTAGTTTTTCGGATCTTTTTGATTTAAGGATTAGGAGTCGGGCTTTTATTTGACAGTTGAGTTGCTGTCGAGTAGGATATTGAGTGAGAGTTGAGCGATAGGGTTCAGTTGTGGATTTATTTGGAGGTTAAGATGGAGTTGAGGGTTGAGTTGATTGTTGAGATGAGATCGCATTGAAAGTTGAGTTAGGACTGAGTAATGGTTGAGTCGAGTTAGAGTAGAATAGCGTTTGAGTTACAGTTGAGTTTGACTTGGATGAAGGGTTTGGATGTGGATTAATTTGGGGTCGAGCTGAGGGTTTAGTGGGAGGTTATGAAGATTGAGTAGATTTGAGTTGAGTTCATTTACGTTTCTAGCTTTCAATTCGTGTTGTTTCAGGGATTGACTTTTCTGTTAAATGTGTAGTTAAGTATAGGGTTGATATTTGGTTCGAGCTTTGTTAAGTTGAAATTGAATTAGCTGGCTTATGGTTTGAGTAAGCGGTATGTTTGAAGAATTAATTGGAGGTTGGTTTTGGGGTCAATCATCGCGTAAAATGCCGAGAAAAGTGATTGTGGACAAACAAATTTTTTATTAACGAGGTCTTACTGCTTTTAGGTTGGGGTAGGTGACGGTATTATTAAAACAAAACAAAAAATCCCCAATGATCGCTGCATAAAATAATGTATCTAACAGCTATGGATGTTGCATCTAAAAAAACTAGCAAAACAACAATAATTGCATATTATGAAATATGTCAATCGATTAATTTTTTTTATAAACATGAACACACTTAAAGCAATGAAAAATCACAAAAATGTAATAAAAATCCCTGTTATAAAATTTGTTTGGTGTTAGTGAAGTTTCTCAACTGAATCCTTGGCGTCACTTGTCACTTGTATTCACTGGGCAGATTTCATTCTTTTCTACAGCTGCTAACTAATTTTCTTGTTTTTTCAATGTTATCACAATTTTACGATTTAACCCTGCCGGCATTTAGACTAATGTACCGGTGTAACGCATATTATACCACCAAGAGCATGGAAAGTTACTTTTTTTAACATTTACGTCAGCGTTGTTAAACACAAGTTGTTGAAAAAGTTTTTTAATTCTAAGATTTCCAATACTAATTATTAACATATGTACATATAGTATGTATGTGTGTAGATTTATAATTATTCAGTAAATATTTCATACATTTTTCTACTTTAGAATATGACGAGCAAAATCCTGCGCTATCAGACACATCAACAAAGCATGTGGACCCTACGTTTCAATCGATATAAGCGGATAAACTAATATGTATGTATATAGGATATACTAATCTTCGCTAATGGCAATGACTGTATGGATATTGGTATAGGATATTGCTAACCTTTAATGGATAATTGAGCCTCTAGTTTTTTGTGAATCGATAATAAGCTCTATATTCATCCAGAAATTAAAAATTCTAAATACGGGTAACCTGTTTAGTAACGTGCATTTAAAGCCATTAATTATATTAATCACTGTGGTAAAAATGTCTTACTACAAAACCAAAAGAGAAACAAGCGTTTATATGTATTAACTTAAGTACGTATTTGATAATATCTTAAGCGTCTTGTTTTGGTAACTGGGACAGGAATAGGAACAGAAATAAATATGCAAATTTGGCTCAAAGTAAAAACTATGACAAAGGCCCCTATGTGATATGTAGTGAAAATTGGGCCCCTCGTTTTTGTACTTTCGCATGAAGATAGAGCCTTGAAATTGAAATATATGTTTAATCACATCTTTCGAAAGCTGTCTGCAAAATATGAGCGGCAGCCTTTTCTTCGTTTTCCAGAAACTGAATTTTTACTAGACCAATTTTTACATGTGTAAGCATAGGAAAGCATAGAACAATGGCATTTTACATATGTTCGCATTGAGATACAATTTTGATTTTTCACATATATGTTATATAAGAATCGTAGAACAACATACTAAAAATTCTCTAGCAGCCCCTTCTTTGTTCGCATACAATTGGACTAAAAAAATTATTTTTATGCAAGAGATGTCAGATACACATTACACATTACTCTCAATCTCAATCAGTACAATTTGGTTCATAACTTTTATGTTTATATAACAATCACATATATAACAGACTATACAACTCATTGGAAAATAGACCAATCAGATAGTTCAATTTAACACAACTAGTGGTGTTTCGGCCACAAACAAGTAAATCATATTATGTTATAATCATATCATCCATGAATATAAACAAACAATTAATATTTTTGACATTTCGCAAAAATGAGTTTATTTGGTGCAGTTTTTATTTGGTTGTGTAATATATTTGGTTGATTCGTTGTATAGTCTTAACGTATACAACTCTAGCTTCGAAAATCATCTGAATATACAGTTGCGGGCTCGATGTGTTACCTAGGAAACACATCTCGTCCTCTTAACTGTATATTAGATTATTTTCGAACCTCTTGTTGTATAACTACTGTTGTATAAATCGTATTTCAAGTCTTGTTTTGAGTAATATAACTTGTGTGTAACATAATCTTTAATACTTTTACAATTCGTTAACTTGTGTGTTCATCATCATTAGAACTGTTTGACTTAACACTAATGGGTCCAGAAGGTAAAATGTACTTTTTATATTTATTTTGCATGTAATCTCATAAAATTGTTTATTGTAGTTGAACGATCTCATATTCTCTGTCGCATATGTAAGTCACGCATATTGAAATGGCGAGGAGTTTGCACTTTAGGAGCACCTTCTTTATGGATAAATGTTACTACATACTCAAAAAGCGTAGGAAAGTCATATAATCCAAATAGTTATGCCTGTTTGAAGTGTCATTCAAGATTAAAGTTGAAAAGATATCACTTACTGCCTGGTAATACAGCTGAGGGTAATACTGTGGACAATAATTTGCATAATTATGAAATGGATATAACTCCTGATAGTTCTTGTTGCACTACATCTTCAGAGATTGATTTCCAGGCTTCAACCATGAATAGTACAACTTCATTTTCGACATTAGAAAACACAAGTACTGAATCTCAATCTGAATTTACATCTGAATTTCTCAGTAGTCAAGCTTCTGTAACGTCAAGCAAAGTTTCTTCTGTTCCAAGAAATGGAATTATAGTCAATCTTCCTAGCTGCTCTGGTACACAGAGAATCGATATGTGGAAAAGAAAGAAAATTGTTATTCCAATGAGCAATAGATGCTGTCGCTCACATTTTGACAAAAATGGCTTGTTTAATAAGAAGACTTTAGAATCATTAGTTGCAACTAAAGAAACAATAGTATTGTCCGCTGAACATATTACAGCCACATTAGGTGGCGAGTCAGTAACCATCAGGGCCGTAAAGGGCTGTCCCCAAGGAGGTGTACTATCTCCTCTTTTATGGTCATTGGTTAATGATAGACTGCTGATCCTCCTGAATAGCCATGGGTTTGATGTCCAGGGCTATGCGGATGACGTGGCTATCGTGATTAGAGGCAGGTTTGATGAGATCATCTCTGATCTCATGCAAAATGCACTCAACTTGATATGGCAGTGGTGTGACAAGGAAGGACTTAGTGTCAATCCAAACAAAACTGTCATTGTCCCTTTTACGAGGAGGAGAAAGCTCTCGCTTGTAGCTCCCTCGTTAAACGGTACTATTGTTGCCTTTTCCAAAGAGGTTAAATATATAGGGGTTATCCTGGATCATAAACTGAACTGGGAACAACATATACAAAAAATTCAAAATAGAGCCACAAAGGCTTTTTGGGCCTGTCAGAGACTCTATGGACGTATTTGGGGACTACAACCAAAAATGATCTACTGGTCATTTCTAACAATTATTAGGCCTATGATCACTTACGCATCGCTAGTGTGGTGGCCTAAAACTCAACAAAGGACAGCGCAAACTTTATTGAATAAGGTTCAGCGTATGGCCTGCATTGGGGTTACGGGCTCAATGAAAACATGTCCGACCGCAGCAATGGAGACACTCCTAGGACTAACTCCATTGCATCTGCATGTAAAAAAGGATACTGCTACTATGGCCCTTAAGATGCAGGCGGAGGGTAACATCAAACCAGGCAATATGGTGGGCCATCTGGAGATCCTTAAGGAGTTTCAGACAGACCCCACTATAGGAATGCCTTCCGACTGTATGCCAGCCAAACTGGATTTCCACAAACCATTTTGTGTTAGATTACCTAACCGGGAGGAGTGAAGTACAGGGGGACCATCCTTTGAGCGAGGGTCATTGGTGTGGTTTACAGATGGATCAAAAACGGAAGATGGGGCGGGGGTAGGAATACATGGGAGTGGAGTATCACTCTCGAAGTCCTTGGGTACCAATGCAACCGTCTTTCAAGCAGGAGTGCATGCTATAGAACTTTGTGCTAGGATAGGCATTTCTAAAGGCCTAAACGACGCAAAGGTTTATATAGTATCAGACAGCCAATCGGCCTTAAAGGCTCTTAGGTCTTTTACCATTGAGTCAAGGCTGGTATGGGATTGTCTGAAGGTTATTAAATTGCTGGCAAGCTCAAATAAGGTAACACTTGTTTGGGTGCCAGGCCACACTGGAATTGTGGGAAACGAGGCAGCTGATGTCCTCGCCCGCGAGGGATCTGCCTTTCCATTAATTGGACCAGAGACCTTCTGCGGCGTCTCTAAGGGGCACCATAGGGCAGCAGTTAAACGCTGGGAGGATGTGCAAAAGTTCTCTTACTGGCGCGGAATTCCAGGTTTGCGACAGGCGAAGGAATTTATTTCACCTTCGTCGGCCAGGGCCAAGGAATGTCTCGTACTTAGGAAACCTGAGTTGAGGCTGCTTACCGGCTTCCTCACAGGTCACATCCCCTTAAGGTATCACCTAAAGAAAATGGGCCTAAGTTCGACGGATAGATGTCGCTTCTGTGACATGGAAGCGGAATCAGCGGAACATGTTCTGTGCCATTGCCCAGCCATTTTCTGCAAAAGGTTACAACACCTAGGAGGGAGAGTAATGAGCCCGGATGGTATGCACCATATACCGGCCGGCAGTATTGTCAGGTTCATTAAGAGCCTGAATATTGACTGGACGGCTCATTAAGTAGGGTCCATGCACAAAAGATCTTTTAGGTCGCAGTGCGGGGTGGCTTGAACGCCCACATGGCCCTCAACTAATAATAATAATAATAATAATTGTCCGCTGAAGATATTGAAGAATTTTTCAATGCCGTTTACTTTAGTAAGGCCAACTCATACTCTAAAATCGATTTCGACAACGGCTCTCCAATAACTCCATATAATTATCAGAAATTCACTGGGATTTCACAAAAAAAATTCGATTGCCTTCATGCTTTTGTAAAGCCACACATCAGAAATAGTTGCAACAGATTTACGAGAAATGCGTTAGGAATATTCCTAGTAAACTTGTCACAGGAATTTTTGGCATATTTATTCAATGTATGTAGATGGTCAAGCAAGAGTGTCTGCAATCTTTGAATCTGTTCGAAAAGCTTTGGATGAGCATTTTGTCCATCTTCATTTAGGTTATAATCATCTATCACGAGAAGATGCAATGAAACATCAAACTAAAATGGCTCATAAACTTCTGGGTGCAGATGAAAATTCTATTGTAGTTATCATTGATGGTACTTATCTATATGTTCAAAAGTCATGTGATCAGGAGTTACAATTATTGACGTATTCCAATCATACATACAGAAACTTATTGAAGCCCATGATTTTGGTTTTCCCTGACGGATACATTCTTGAGGTTGAAGGTTTGTTTTTGCAAACAACGACAATAGCGATTCAAAAATTTTAGAATACTTGATTTCTACCCCTTATGGATTTAAAAAATATTTCTTAGAGAATGATGTTTTACTTCTCGATCGTGGGTTCAGAGATGTCATAGAAAAGTTGAAATTGCTAAAACTTAATCCAATAATGCCTCATTTACTAACCAAGGGACAAAAGCAGTTTTGCACAAAAGATGCTAATGAGTCCAGAGCTGTGACTATGAATCGATGGATAGTGGAAAGTGTGAACAGCAGAATCAAAAAATACAAGTTCTTTGCTTCAACTATTGAAGTCACTTATTTCCCCAAGCTGTCATCTTTAACTAAAATTCCTTGTGCCTTACTGAATGCATACAGTCCTCCTATGTTTATAGAAAACGAAAATCATGCACGTTATGCATAGAAGGCAATGAGCAAAATGAATGATGACAATTCTCTTCAAAAGAAGATTGAAGAGCTAGGCCTTGAAAACAAACGAATTTGTTGGGAGGAGGCTACTAATCAGATTCAAGACTTTCCATGTTTATCAGAAGAAGAAATTAAAAATATCACTTTAGGTATGTATCAGTTAGACCAAGGAAAATGATATACTTATGAACACATGAAGGCAGATTCTAGTTACAAGATCTTTATACATAACGAAATGAAGAATTTGATAAGACGCAAAATTGAATTCGTTTTTCGTCAACTCGGATTCATCAGTTATGGTTAGAATTCTTTCCTAATGGTAGTGGAGCCGAATCAATTTTAGGATATTACTGTAAGTGCAAAACTGGGAGCAGAGTTGTCGGTACATGCAGTCATATAACTTCAGTGATATGGTATTTGGGCTACGCAAGACACAACCCACATGTATTATCAAAGCACCGCAAAGGTCTAGCAGATAATATTATAAATGCTATGAATTCTGGTTGTCAAATCTCAGACTCCGATTCAGATTGAGTCTCTACATAACTTGTTCTAAAGTTACAATAGTTTAGTAAGGAATGTTTCTATGGATAAGTTTGTTTTGCTCCTTCCAAAATAATGTGAATTTTTTATGCTGCTTATTTTGGAATAAGGTTATTTCTGCGCTTATCCAAAAATTCTCCGGTAAAATAAAAACGATAATAAATGAAATACCAATTGAATACAATTTTTAGATTTTTTATTAATAATGATCGCACTTCTGTTTGGCTTGGTAGTGTGCAAATTAATTATACAGTCAAGTACTAAATGATAGCCGCACTCCTAATTTAAGATTTATTTAATTTCAAATAAATTCTTTTAAAATTCTTCCTTTGCAAAAATAATACTTTTCACTTTACCAACTTTATTCTCTGCGGCGTCATGGAAAATTTATGGGTAACCCTCATTTAGTATGGTAATAAAAGATAGCCGCACACAATATTTTATTGTTTTTAATAGGAAATAAATATAAAAAGCACAGTTATAAAAATGATTTTTTATTCCAATTAATATTTTGTGTTTCGGCCATTGTTTTTAATTATTTCGAAAATTCGATTTGGCATACTTTTGTACAAGTTTTGGCATATTAATTTGAAATATTAGCCAATTCGCGTTGTACTGATGACTTTAGTTCATGAACGCTGCTGTATTGTGTTCCTTCAGCATATACAACTCTGCTGAGTACACCCCATATGTTTTCGATGCTGTTAATGTCGAGTGACCTTGCTGGCTGTTTCAAAACTGGTATCTGAGCCTCCGTAAACCAATAATTTACTATCCCGGCGGTGTGTACGGCTGCATTATCCTGCTGGAAAATAAAGTTTGGGTCGCCATTTTGTGCATCAACAACTGGTAATGTTTCGGGATAGCATGGATTTATACCGGTTGCTGTTAAGACGACCGGACATAAACTTCACATCCATTCTTCCTCCATAGCCAATTGCACCCCAAACAATCAGAGATCCTCCACCTCGTTGACGCCTCGATAGCACAAGAAGTTCTTTTCAAAGGTCGTGAAAATAATATTGCCATTAATCAAGGCTATCCATATTCAATTTTTTTCGTCACTAAAAATAACGCGCTGCCACTTTTTCTTCCACGACATATGTTCCTTCGCGAAACGCAATTTGGCATCTTTATGATTTGATAACAGTTGTGGTTTTCTTTGTAATTTTTTGATTTGTATATTATCTGACTCTCTTAATACTTTCCTCACATTACAAATCTTTGTATTATCTCAAGCTTTTAACGCAATTTGTTGCACGGTGCCAATAAAATTAGAGACGTTTCGTAAAATTAACCGTTTTTCTCTATCAATAAGTTCCACTGGCCGGCGGCCTGCACTTTTATGCGAACCGTATAATTGCGAATTTTTTAAATAATTTAGCACTACCTTCTCACTCCAACTAATATTTTCTGCTATTAACGGATACTCATATTACTTTTCTTAATAACGTCAATTTATCAAACTCGTTCAAACTACCTTTTCCACCCATATTTAAAAAATAACAAAAATCGGAATAATATTTAACGGCTATAATACTTAAGCGGCTATCTTTTATAACCATACTAAATGGGGGTTCTCCAATTGTCCATGATCCCGCAGAAAATAATGATTTGTATTTGTGCACGCATTGGTAAACTGAAGAGTATTATTTTTGCATATATAGGAACAATTTTAAATGAATTTATTTGAAATGAAATAAATCTTAAATTAGAGGTGCGGTTATCATTTAGTACAGGACTGTACGTCACTGTGGTGTGCAAATTAATTATAATTCGCATAATTAGGCTAACATACACCATAATTACTGTTTGGAATATTTTTTTATTCAAAACAAAGCAATTTATTGAATTTAGAAAAATATAAAAATTATAAAAATGACAAATGCATAAAACTGCTGTAACACCCTGTAAACAAGTGGGAGGGAGTTGCGAAATATTTTTGCAATTATAAAACAACATACTAAAGAACCACCAATCCTAAAAAGTCGCAAAAAATATTTAGAAATATCGAAAAATGATGTATATTCAATTATGTAATATTTGCATTCAAAACCGGAAGTGCGTCACTGTAGTGTGCAAATTAATTATAATTCGCATAATTAGGCTAACATACACCATAATTACTGTTTGGAATATTTTTTTATTCAAAACAAAGCAATTTATTGAATTTAGAAAAATATAAAAATTATAAAAATGACAAATGCATAAAACTGCTGTAACACCCTGTAAACAAGTGGGAGGGAGTTGCGAAATATTTTTGCAATTATAAAACAACATACTAAAGAACCACCAATCCTAAAAAGTCGCAAAAAATATTTAGAAATATCGAAAAATGATGTATATTCAATTATGTAGTATTTGCATTCAAAACCGGAAGTGCGTCACTGTAGTGTGCAAATTAATTATAATTCGCATAATTAGGCTAACATACACCATAATTACTGTTTGGAATATTTTTTTATTCAAAACAAAGCAATTTATTGAATTTAGAAAAATATAAAAATTATAAAAATGACAAATGCATAAAACTGCTGTAACACCCTGTAAACAAGTGGGAGGGAGTTGCGAAATATTTTTGCAATTATAAAACAACATACTAAAGAACCACCAATCCTAAAAAGTCGCAAAAAATATTTAGAAATATCGAAAAATGATGTATATTCAATTATGTAGTATTTGCATTCAAAACCGGAAGTGCGTCACTGTAGTGTGCAAATTAATTATAATTCGCATAATTAGGCTAACATACACCATAATTACTGTTTGGAATATTTTTTTATTCAAAACAAAGCAATTTATTGAATTTAGACAAATATAAAAATTATAAAAATGACAAATGCATAAAACTGCTGTAACACCCTGTAAACAAGTGGGAGGGAGTTGCGAAATATTTTTGCAATTATAAAACAACATACTAAAGAACCACCAATCCTAAAAAGTCGCAAAAAATATTTAGAAATATCGAAAAATGATGTATTCCATTTCATGCAACTGGGCCCAAGCTTATCTATGGGGAAAATAGAAAATACGTTGTTTTGGGCCCAATTTACTATGCTTATCCTATAGGGTCCTTTGTATTTACTTTTATGAGTTTCCCAAATTTTCCTTCACAATTTAGTACTGAAAATTAAAGTGGGTACTCAATATTCACAACTTTAAATTAGGTTACAGTTAAGAATAAAGGTTATTAAATTAATTTAGTTTGTTTTATGTAGCTCAAGACATTCCCAACCTTTCGCAGTTCATTTATATTGTGTTACTTTACGAAGTAGTAGCAAGGCAACAGCTATAGACACGTTTTTAGTTTAAACTACCTGCACATTGCATTGCTTCATTCTTCAGTGGGTTATAGTTCTGTTCATCTTGATGATGCAAAATCGCTTTTGCATCGCTCTCCTATTGGGACTCGAACACGTTACTCCCGATTCAAACACCGTAGCTTTAACAACTGTGCCATTTGGTTGATAATTGTAACCTTAACTAACCTTAACCTTAACCTTAACCTTAACCTTAACCTTAACCTTAACCTTAACCTTAACTTTAACCTTAACCTTAACCTTAACCTTAACCTTAACCTTAACCTTAACCTTAACCTTAACCTTAACCTTAACCTTAACCTTAACCTTAACCTTAACCTTAACCTTAACCTTAACCTTAACCTTAACCTTAACCTTAACCTTAACCTTAACCTTAACCTTAACCTTAACCTTAACCTTAACCTTAACCTTAACCTTAACCTTAACCTTAACCTTAACCTTAACCTTAACCTTAACCTTAACCTTAACCTTAACCTTAACCTTAACCTTAACCTTAACCTTAACCTTAACCTTAACCTTAACCTTAACCTTAACCTTAACCTTAACCTTAACCTTAACCTTAACCTTAACCTTAACCTTAACCTTAACCTTAACCTTAACCTTAACCTTAACCTTAACCTTAACCTTAACCTTAACCTTAACCTTAACCTTAACCTTAACCTTAACCTTAACCTTAACCTTAACCTTAACCTTAACCTTAACCTTAACCTTAACCTTAACCTTAACCTTAACCTTAACCTTAACCTTAACCTTAACCTTAACCTTAACCTTAACCTTAACCTTAACCTTAACCTTAACCTTAACCTTAACCTTAACCTTAACCTTAACCTTAACCTTAACCTTAACCTTAACCTTAACCTTAACCTTAACCTTAACCTTAACCTTAACCTTAACCTTAACCTTAACCTTAACCTTAACCTTAACCTTAACCTTAACCTTAACCTTAACCTTAACCTTAACCTTAACCTTAACCTTAACCTTAACCATAACCTTAACCTTAACCTTAACCTTAACCTTAACCTTAACCTTAACCTTAACCTTAACCTTAACCTTAACCTTAACCTTAACCTTAACCTTAACCTTAACCTTAACCTTAACCTTAACCTTAACCTTAACCTTAACCTTAACCTTAACCTTAACCTTAACCTTAACCTTAACCATAACCATAACCTTAACCTTAACCTTAACCTTAACCTTAACCTTAACCTTAACCTTAACCTTAACCTTAACCTTAACCTTAACCTTAACCTTAACCTTAACCTTAACCTTAACCTTAACCTTAACCTTAACCTTAACCTTAACCTTAACCTTAACCTTAGCCTTAACCTTAACCTTAACCTTAACCTTAACCCTAACTTTAACCTTAACCTTAACCTTAACCTTAACCTTAACCTTAACCTTAACCTTAGCCTTAGCCTTAACCTTAACCTTAACCTTAACCTTAACCTTAACCTTAACCTTAACCTTAACCTTAACCATAACCTTAACCTTAACCATAACCTTAACCTTAACCTTAACCTTAACCTTAACCATAACCTTAACCTTAACCTTAACCTTAACCTTAACCTTAACCTTAACCTTAACCTTAACCTTAACCTTAACCTTAACCTTAACCTTAACCTTAACCTTAACCTTAACCTTAACCTTAACCTTAACCTTAACCTTAACCTTAACCTTAACCTTAACCTTAACCTTAACCTTAACCTTAACCTTAACCTTAACCTTAACCTTAACCTTAACCTTAACCTTAACCTTAACCTTAACCTTAACCTTAACCTTAACCTTAACCTTAACCTTAACCTTAACCTTAACCTTAACCTTAACCTTAACCTTAACCTTAACCTTAACCTTAACCTTAACCTTAACCTTAACCTTAACCTTAACCTTAACCTTAACCTTAACCTTAACCTTAACCTTAACCTTAACCTTAACCTTAACCTTAACCTTAACCTTAACCTTAACCTTAACCTTAACCTTAACCTTAACCTTAACCTTAACCTTAACCTTAACCTTAACCTTAACCTTAACCTTAACCTTAACCTTAACCTTAACCTTAACCTTAACCTTAACCTTAACCTTGATGGTGATGGTGATGGTGATATGGTGATATGGTGATATGGTGATATGGTGATATGGTGATATGGTGATATGGTGATATGGTGATATGGTGATATGGTGATATGGTGATATGGTGATTTGTTGATATGGTGATTTGTTGATATGGTGATTTGGTGACATGGTGATATGGTGATAAGGTAAAATTTCAATTTAAAGACAAATTCAGAACTGAGCTTAGATAAATGGTTAAATGAAATTAATCTAGTTAAAATTTGTTTTACCACATTTCATGAGTATACACTCGGGAAAAACGATAGAAGTTAATTTAATAAAAAATGCGATTTTAGTGCAATCTTTGCTAAAATAAAACTAAAATTATTTTGTGTACCACGGGCAATGCCGGATAGTTTAGCTAGTTACATAAATAAAAAAGGCACTTACCAAACCAATGCTCCTTACCAAAATTGACAAAATATAACCCAAAAAAAAAAAAAAATACTGCACAACTCGTCACTCCAGCTCCGCAATTTTAATGCAACTGTGTTACCATATGAAATGGAATTTGATTCTAAGAGAATTGTTATTTAACTGGCAGGTGCCAATAGTTGGTTCAAAATATGTGGGTGCCAATAACTGTGTTCATTATGCCAAATATATTTACGATAATTATTTCTAAACTGCGTTTAGACACAACTGAGTCTTGTTTTATTAGATTTTATTTTTCTAAAACAATAGTGAATTACTCAAGTCCTATAATGTTGAGAGCAATCTCACGATAATTTTCTGTTAGATCAATTGATAGTATTCTGAAATTATTTCAGATAATTGTCGTGAGCCCAACCACCAACGACTCAATTAAAAAAAAATCAAAAAAAATCAGTAGTAACAGAACTCCCACGCAAGTGATTTTCCTCTTCCTAAGGAAAGAATATTCGTATATCGGCAATAAACAGACACGCATAATATTATATTAACCTTCGTCGATAGGAAATATGTCGCATAGTTCTGATTGACCATATCAGCTGGTGAGCACCTCAGATCTTCCCGTCGCTATTGGTCGGATTCCAAGTATGTAAAACGGTTGGAATTTCCGAAGTTTCTGCCCATGAGACCAGCTTTGGGTTGTCGGTGGGAGCATTCAACTATGCCATTGGCTTGTGGGTACTAAGTAGCTCAATACATTTACGATGTAAACTGAGGCTAACTTATTGAATAGGTCGGACTGGCGAGATATTGTTGGTGGGAGTGTTTCAGCGAGCTTTAGTATAGATATGAAAATCAAGAGTGGTTGCACTAGAGACTCATTTGCGCTTTTGACGTGAACGTCAATCTCAGTCAACTTGTGGAAAAGCTTTTCCAACTACAGTTTGTTTTATTCCTCGTTGTGTGAAACCTCAAGTATATTGTCAATGCAAATAAAAATGCATTCTATGATATATGTAGATCTCAAGTGCGGGATCCGCTCGAAATGCGACATTTCAAAACGCGAGATGGTATACAAAACGCGATATGGTAAAAAACGCGATATTTCAAAATGCGATGTTTCAAAATGCGATGTTTCAAAACGCGATATTTCATAACAAGCACATATAGACTTAATATAATATTCTGATGAATTTGAAAATGCCAATGGATGTTGCGACTAGCGTTTTGTGGACGTCTTCAAGTGCAATTAGGTGTTGTGAACGTGTACAATTGATGATAATCCTTATATGACCGGAGATTCGTGCAGTCGGCGAATTTCTGATTCCACCAGGTGTTGGAAATGTAGTTTTGTGACGGTATTGATCTAGTTTGCATGGTATTAACACAGGCGTGTAGTGCCATTGTCATGAACCGCGTTGTTATATACTGGTTTTTTGTAATTCGGCTCTACTGTTGTTGATTGTGAAATGGATCACTGTTGGTGTGTCAACTCGATGTATAGCGGCGTTGATTAACAACTTAGTTGCTACGTCAATAGGCTAGGTTTACCGCTCAACCCGATATTAATCTGAAGTAATTTAGTGCCATAGGTGTGGATTGCTTTACCATTGACAGCCGTTAGGACTAAATCGGGATTACGTTTTAAAAATGGAAACTATTTTTTTTGTAGTTCTGTGATAGAATGATGACGATAAGTCAGTTATTGTGTAATTTGTCGTATAAAAATAAGCTAATGTATTTCGGGTGAGTGACATGGTCGTCCAGAATCGGTGTTTAACGGTTTAATTTCATTTGAATCAACATATATTTTGTAAATGGGCGCGTTTAAAGATGTTGATGGTTGCGAGATATATGCTAACGTGCATTTTCTAGCAGCTGTACCGAACTTAGCCTGGTACCAGCATTTTCCAGTACAATCGATGAGTCAGATTGGAAACAACGGTTTATACCGCGGACACATTTCTATGCGTACCGTGGATTTGGATTGTATATTCATAAATCAGTTTGACCTTTAGAAACTGTGGCGCATGTGATGGTAATACAAAAATCATATATTTATGTTGCTACATCGCAAATTTCGGGAGAGATTGTGTTCAATGGATGGAAATATTTTGATTTTCGAAAGTAAAATGTCGGAGTTTAAACTGAATTTTCGCCAATCGGAATCAGTTATTAGCTAGTGGCAGCCATGACGGTGTGACCCTTTGTGGTAGCCCAGTAACCTTCATGAATTGTGCGATGTCTTTCAAGACGCTTTAGAGTTGTCAAATTACCTAAATAAAAAAAAATAAGGTCATACCACTAACGAGACACCCCCGGAAACGAACTGTTACATGAAAAAATCAATTGTTATTTTGTGCTACTGTTCCTGTGACAATGATGATGCTAACTGTACTGATACTGATGATGACGATGATGCGATCATTTCGATGACTTGTTTAGTACTGTAATAGAAGTTTATTAAAAATATTGTGTTTTCTAAATAAATTATTGAAACGATACATACCTTTATCTTGGTACGGGGTTTTGTACAATGATTCGCTATACTGCACGAAAATTAACCTAAATTGTCGGATCCGCTGCAATTAGGTTATAAATTTCTACTCCTGCGGATGGTAGTGATCACGTTCTGAACACAAGAGTGTGAAGCTGTGTGCTCCAGGTAAAGAGTGTATTTTCTAGCAAACTAAATCGATAGTATGGAAGTTATTAATAAGAATGGCGGGTTTTAGTGATTGGTTTAAATAGTGCGTTTATTCATTGGATTTAGGTTGCTGGATTAGTTTGGGTCGTAGAAGCTTTTAAGATTATCGTTTTAGATTCTTAAACATATCAACAATAATCAGTGATTTTACAGCTGCATAGCATTGATTTATTCAAGATTTTCTAGATTCCACATTATTTGTTATTTTTTCGAATTTATTTCGGTTTTCGGGTTCTACATAAGTTGATTTATTGCACTTATTGCTTGCCTTTGCATTGAAGACGTTAGACATTTTTTTTAGGTGTTTTTGATGTTTCTCTTAACCTAACTCATGATTTTCTTGTGTTTGATTTGTGTGGAAATTTTACCGACGTTTTTTAAGTAATGAAGGGATTAATGCCACAACTTAAAAATATGTCAGATCCACTAGACGTTTTCTAAATTTTGGAATGGATTAGATAATAGCGCATTTCCAATTACATTTAAACCTTGCTTTTGTAAACCATGCTTCATTATAAAGTTTTTATTATTCACAACTGTATAGCAAAACGAATAAATCAAATTATAGATATGAATATCACATTACAAAGTAAGCTAGCAGGGACAATGGAAAAGTTAATTGAATTGTTGCGGCGCATAATGACATTACAAAGTATTAAACAAGTCTATAAAGTATTAACGACATATATCTTGTTAGGATTTAATTGATAGTTTTTGTAACCTGTCCAAAACTACCTTTTTACCTCACAAATCAGCTAATTTTAACATGGTCTTTGGACTTGCAGCTACGCTGTAATTATAATAGAAAATTAGTTAGAAGTTTTATTAATTGAATTCCAAAATTGTACAGTACAAATATATTTTATGCTAACACAACGAATTAATAAATTGTCTTTAGCGTTACGGTTTTATTGAATTATTTTAAGAAGTGGAACGATTTTCCGGCTTCGATTACGTTTTCTCCAGGTTTAAGGAAGAAGCTTTTAATTTTATGAATTCAGTATATGGATGTAGGTTGTTCGGTTTTTTTTAGCTTGATTGTGATTTATCTTATACCTACAGTTTAATTATTAATTTTGATTTGTTGCAATTACCTGTTTTAAATTTGTTGTTCACATAACATTGTAAATATAAGCGTATTTTGGTTTGATTTTTACCTCATCGGACAAGTGGCAAAAACCCAAAATATCATAATTCTAAAATTTGCATTTTTCAGGAAAATGTTTTTAAAATTAAGAGTTACTCAAAATCCTATGAGTTTTTAGAATTCTGATTTTTGTAAACGCTTTTTACGGTTATTTTTGGTTGCCGGAATATTACAAAAAATTGATATGATATGAAATCGATTACGGAGATCTCAAAAATAAAATAAAACGTAAAACTACATAACTCGACTTATGCTGTTTTGGGTTTTTGCCACAGTTATTGAAAATTCAGTTCTTTGAATTTTTTTTTCCTGAATAAAAATTAAGTAGATCTCAGAACAGCACCACAATGTTAAAAGTTTATTTTCCGATTATTTTGGTGATTTTTCGGATCAAATGGAAGGACAGGAGTAAAATCAATAAAAGTTGAAGATGTATTCTTGCATCAAGTAAAGATTCAAGTTAGGCTGATGATTGCTCAAAATGAGAGCATGCCGAAACGTATGTAGGTAAATTTACAAGTGACCATTAAATAAATAAATAGAGATTATAATACATAAATATTCCAACCGATTCACAATTGATGATGTCTCGAAATTGTATAGAATATTGGTGGCGTCGAGTACTAGTGGGCTTTACTTTTCCTTCTATTATTAAAATAAAGCTCAAGCTCAAGGTTAAACCATTTTTAAGAAAAGAAACCGCAGGGCAACTCCACCGATTTTTTTTAAATAAATTTCTAGGTTACGATTCGATAAATCTTAAACTGTTAGTTTAACAATTTCGAAGAATCAATGGACTCGTTTTGCCTGGTAATTTTGATAAAATGTTTAAGGTCTATAGAGGTAAAGTTGGTTTTTCACAGAATTGCCGCAAAACCCAACACTGTCCTTTAGATGTAGCAACTTAAATTTGTTTCACTTTATTATAGTTTTACTTTGGCAGAATAATCTGAAGTTCTGATCATTGGAAGGCAGTCTATAATGACTCCAAAAATATTGAAATTGTGAAATATCAGTAAACTTTTCACATTGCCAATCCATAGAAAAAGGAACGACGCAAAAAATGTATTTGCAGGAGGAATCAAAAAGGCCTTAAAATAAATATAAGGCTTGTTAGTTTACCTATTCCGTTGACCAGCGAGCCATTTTTTTTACTAAACGCAAAGGGACAGAGCGTATTTCACGGCAAGATCGAAAAATTTCAGAAAACGTATCCACTGCAATCGGTAGAAGGCTGAGGATATTGAATAAGAAAAACAAGAAACTGTTCCCTGTCGGTCGGCTACTCAGTTTTCTACAAACAGTCAATCAGCTCGAAAAGGGGACCAGGGTTCCAACTTCTTGGCTCTTTCATTAGAAGCGCATTTGTACCAACGGAACAACCACTTAGAGAATGTAGCCAATCCCACCAACGTTTTTTACCAATGTAGCGGTATGGTAAATGGTTACAAAAAATTTAGCGAAATCATAATTTGTATGAGCGAAAAATAATCCGCACCATGGAAATAATCTCGTCGTGGTGGTCAGATTCAACGCAGAATGTTTTTTGTCAATAGTTCTTCAATAAAATATAGTCGCATAATTTGTTAGTCTCATTGGAAACCAACACATTTATGTAAATCGAGAATAATAACTTCTATACCACAAATAAATTGAAGGTAAGAGTAATGTGCGTTTAAATTTAAATTACGCCACAAACGTTGACTAACTAATTAGCAAATACCAATAACAAACAAACCCATTAGAGACGGTCGAAAAAATACTACGGAATTAACAAATCTAAACTTCTGATACCAATAATTACAGAAGTAATCAACTCTTAAGAAGTACCTTACGCCTTATGAATTTGCAATAAAAGTGAAATGCTTGGCATTTAAATTTTCATTTGACCTTGACGACACATTTCAGTTGAAGAAGTTTAGCACGAGTAACTTACATATATTACTGATTTGTAGAATCTCGCTATAATTTGTAAAAATTTTGTTACTCCGACGGCTCACTCAAAATATTCTATTGGGTTGTCTATTATAGCGTCGGGATTCTAACAAACATAATAAATTCTATATAATTGTACAACAACAAAAAGTCAAAGTTAAAACAACTTTTTTTTTTTTTTTTTTGGTAATTTTTATAATTTTTATTTTTATTGAAGCCGATCGTATTTATCTCAGGGGTACGACAAATTAATTAAATTTTAAATTCTTGACGTATTACAATCAAACGAAAACAATATATTATATGACCTATAATGCTTGAAGGCCTATGCTCGATTGGATAGTCACGTATGCAAAATGTAATTTCAACTTGATGTGGGGATTGGTATTGGCAAATTATATGCGTTGCATTTATAATGGATATGTACGATGAATCTTTTCGATTTAAGTAATAAAGTAGATCAGATAAAATTAAACAGTCTCTGAAATAAAAAAAATTTATGGTCGGAAACAAAACCAAAATTTAAGTATTGAAATCCAAATGTGTTGAAAGCTTACATTTATGTAAATCGGGTTTAAAATTCTTACTAGAAAACAGAAATCCCGCAAAATTGCGAGAAAAATTAAAAAAATTAACTGAGACAGAGGACCGAACGTCAGCGAGATAATCCGACGATACAAAAAAAACAAATTGAGAATAAAACGAAACATATTCATTCAATATAGTCCATATCGCCTGGCGATTCACATAAAAAGGATTCCAAAACCATTAATAAGCGGAATTATTGCCAATATATCTAGTAGTAGTTACGCCAACGTTTTTCAATAAATGAATTTGGTAGTAAAACTGAAAAGTTCCTGAGATGGCTTGATTAGTTTTGAGGTTATGTGAAATCTGTCAATTTGTTAAAATTTAAACGCAAGAGAATCGCAAATTTACTAACAAATCAAGACAAATCAAGGATGGAAGTATATTAGTTGAGACATTAATATTCTACTACAAATTTGTTGGACAGGAGTTTGTTAAGGAATTGTTGACCAAACAAGTATTATCGCTGAATTAATATGTAAGTAATTAAAAAAAAAAAATGAATTCGCCAAAAATTGTCGTTTGATATTCATTTTAATTTTAGATTTGTAACAATGTTCTGTTGAAAAGTGAAAAATAGGTCCCTCTAAAGAAATTTATAATATTGTGGTATGGCCAACACAGAAACTGACAGGGAGATTTCTTAAAGGCTTCATATCACCAAAACCTTCGTGTTTCGAGTTGTACATTAGGATGTGGAATTGATTGTGCAAATTAGTAACCTCTAATCAAATAAAATGTGTGAGTGAAAATTTTTCAAGAGTGGTATGCGTCTTAGACGATTGTCTTATACGAATACGTTGTCCAAACGAAAATAAAAAGGTTACAGCATCGTTTTTATAAGGCACCAAATTATAGGATTCATATAATGAAGTAAATATAAACGTAATTTTCATGACAGTCTTATAATCAGAATCTCATAAAATTTATAAATGTTGACTGCCAAAATGTGTCAAATATGTACAACATTATGGGGATATTAAAGCTGAAAGAAAATTTGTTAGAGGTCATCAAAAATCATCATCCGTAGCTGAAGCCAAAGAAAATTAAAACGATTACTTCAAACTCCACGTAAATAGTTGTGATTAAAAAAATATGCGATACCGCATTCAAACTGTCGTTGTAAGCAGTAAGAAGTACCTGTATGTTAGCCATTTGTATCTATAGATAAATCAACAGCTTCCGAACTTGAAGTCTTACGTTGGTTCAAAACTATCTGGCTATGTGACTGAAGCAGTTAGGGAGCAAAAGAACTAAGACCAATTATGTTTAGCGATCAGAAGCGTTTGACAATTGAACAATGCGAGAAGCTGGAATTGTTGCCAGAAGCCAAAAACCTTCATCTGTTATCGTTTTGGGCTGAATTTACTGATGCGGGAAAGCTACTGCTCAAATTAATTAATTATCGACATGATGCCACTGTATTCTTCGGATTTAAACACTCTCGACTGTTTTGTTTTGACATACTTGGAAATTAAAACCTGCGCCATACCACATAAAAATTTGGAGACTGTTAATATATTAACGTCGGGGTATATTTATTAAAACTTTCCTATCCGACGGGTGATTTTATTGATATAGAATTCCTTCAACATGTGTTTACTAAAAATCTGATAAGTTTTTTTGTAATCAAATGTGTTGTGAATTCAGTGTAGAAAACATAAAGGATCGCATACTACGAAACGAGAATGTTCATTTCCCGTCGGTAACGTATATTTCAGTAAAACGTGAATTTTCGTTTCCCGCCGGTATTGTGTTAAGGTCCGGGATGAAATGCCTCTAGAAATGATTTGATTCAAATTCTTTAGAAATATTTAAAATTTAATCGGTCTCCTTATTTTATTCTCACCCAGTAGACCTAACTTCAGCGGAGATAGATTTCTGGCCTCTGAAACCTAAAAACCGCGATAAAGCTAGTTACATTTTATTTCTTTTAGGGTTGGATTAAATGAAGAAAATATTGTGAAAGCGCTAGCACCGAACTTTTGGCAAAACCATCAGGAAAAAACAAAACAGTAAATTTCCAACTTATTGCTGATTTAAATTACTTCATATGCGATAAACCGAATTAATTTTTTAACAATTTGTTCCCCTATTTCTTTCGGGACAAACAAATTCTTAGCCTATTGACGATTGTAAAAGTAGGCTGCACGCCTCTCCTGGAAAAATTGCTTATTTAAAAGAACCATCCGTTTGAAGTTTGTGATTATAAATTATAAATATATGTATGTAGAATATGCACACTTAACCACTTAGATAAACAATATAGGAAAAATTGAATGAAGGAATTCGGTTGTTTTAGCAACAAAATAAAATTTTAAACGTCAATGGATAGTTTTAGTTTAGAAAAATTCCGCTACGTGGATTCCGTGATGCTCCAATCGTCAATTACACTTCAATTTCAGAACAATTTATACGCGCTGTTACTAGAGGGTTGTTCCCAGGGATTCCCGGAACAAATTTCCCGGGAAAATAAGTTTATTTGTATCAACCCGACTCCCGGGATTTTCATCATAAATCCCGGGAAATTTTAATTTATATTTATAATGAGTGTCGCTGTATTTCACATATTTCGGATTTTTTATCGGATTCATTTATCGGAAATGTTTTTAGGGCTTTTTTCAGGTTATCCGGGTTTCATGAATTTTGACGTTGAGTTGTGTCAAATATTAAGAATTACAGGTACAAAGGGAGTTTCTATATTTTATGCGGTTTTTTTGGTTCTAAGCATATTCAAGATTTGTTTAGGGTTGAATGTTTTAGAGATCACTACATTTGCATAAAAAAAAAATTTTACTGGCATTTTTAGACCTTTTTCACAACTTAAAACATTTGTGGTATATCTATCAGTATAGACGCACTACGAGTGATACAATTTCTTTGATCTATCTTTTCACAGTTGACGAAGCATGAATTCATCATAAATTCGCAATTCGCTTCAATACATTCGTCGATACCTTATAGGTATAAACCCAGCGAATTAAGTCAACCACTAAATAACTTGAAATATTTGTAGTAGAACTATCAGTAGAAGCGATATGAGCTATACAGTTCCTTTGATCTGTGTCTGCAAGGTGGCTTCGTCTACATTTTCATTATTATAAATATTAAGAACTTTGCGGAAAAATTCAAATTTTATAGACATATCAGGCCGCACTTTGATAATCGACTTTTTTGAGAATATCAAGATTATTATAATTCTAAGATGATTCAACATCCAAATGAGTTCAAATAAAAGTATCATAATTTTAAAACTTTATTGACTATCTCTTAAGAACGTATTGGGCCGGAAATAATTCTTTATGTTTTGAGTTAGTAATAGTATGGACTAACTTTGGTTAAGATCTCAAATCTGCAAATGGGTGCAATTTCCACTATCGGCCAACTACCGAATGAGTTCTTATCAAAATAAAGGTTAGGAAATTAGGAGACAGCCAATAAAGTTTTAAAATTATGATAATTTTATTTGAACTCACTTGGATGTTGGCCGATTGTGGAAATTGCATCCATACGGCTGAAAATACTGGGATGAGATGGGATAATGTTACCTAATGGACGTTTTTTTTTCTGGGATGAAAAACTGGGACTAATTCATATGCTTGAAATTCAAGATTTTGAGTTTTTTGATTAATTTTGATTTCCGAAATTGAACGTTGGGACATTAAGAGGTTCTGGCATGAAGTTGTTCAAAATTCTTAGTGATTTCTTCAATGTTACTCGAAATTTTCAAAGGGTTAAGATGATCTCAGTTACCTCCAAATCCGTTGCGTCACTATTACTTCACAATTTTCTCTCTCTGACTTGTCACTTAAGATTATTGGTTACGTTTGAAAAGTAATGCAGAAGTAATAATTATGGTAGTAATGTCGTTATCGGTAATATTAATATTGATTGTGTAAAGTTCTATTTAAAGGTTGGATTAAACTAAAAAATATGACAAAAGCGTCAGCACCAAAATGTTGGCCATTCTCAATCAATTTGGCTGTTTCCCTAACGACCGAGACAACATTTAGTTTTATAACCAGTAGCGGATGTTGATTTAAATGTTCACTCATGCGATAAATCGAATAAATGTTTTAACCATTTTATACACAAACTGATTTTTGAAAAACAAATTCTGTAACAAGCAAATTCTCAGTCTACTGCACATCAATTTCATCTGCTAGGGTTATTTCTAAGAGTGTCGCCTATACACTCGTTTTAACCACAGGTATTGTGCATTATGTAACAAAAATTGTTTGAGATTTTATTATTTTTTGAATAAAAGAGTTGAATTAAGCATCGCACAAATGCTGGCCTTAGACAGATGCGTCTTGTGACATGCGACATTTTGTAGTCTTTGTCTTAAGTTCTGACATGAAGTTATTTGACATTCCTTATTTAACAATTTATTGTAAAATTATAAATGTTTTTAGGCATATTTGTTGTAAATAATCAATGTTGTTTTGTGTCATTACCGATAACATCATAAACTCAAAATCCCTTGCCTCATTATTCATTCTTTACACCGAGCAAGACTTCTACCATTGAATTTGGGAATTCATCGAGAATTTCGAGGCCCGTTCATTGTGGCAGTACTCAACAAACCTATCATAGGAACTGATTTCTGGTTAAAATTTGGTTTAACGGTCGATTTGAGGAACAAATGTTTGGTCGATCCCATAACAACCATGGCTACTAATGGACAGTCTATTCCATTAACTCGCCATCGCATCGCACTTTTAATATCGAAGGTTTATATGGTATATTAATAAAGGAATTTCCTGAGCTTATTCAGCCACCTAGGAACGATTTTCCGGTGAAGCACAATGTAGTCATAGAATTGTGTCAGAAGAGCAACTTCCATTCTGCAAATCATGTCGTTTTGGTCCCAAGAAGTTTGAATTAGCTAAAAACGCTTTTGAGCATATGCAAAATTTGGGTATTTGCAAACAATTTTCATCGTCAACATGTTTTCCTTTTCACATGCTTCCTACAAAGGAACAAAATGTTTGCACGCAATGCGGCAATTACAAGCCAATAAATGCCGTCACGATTCCTGATAGGTATCCACTACGAAACAGCCATGATTTTTCAAGAAACTTACATGGATGCACAATTTGTTCAAAAATTGTTTTTTGTCGTGCTTATCATCAAATTCAGTAGCACAGGAGGATCAATATAAAACTGCGATACCGTTTGGGATGTTGATTTCTATTTTCGCGAAAGACCTATACTTCATTTTCTCTTACGTCGACGATATATTAGTTGCAAGTAAGTTCAGCTCAGGTGCAGCACAGCGAACATTTACGAATAGTATTCAAACGTTTATCAGATTAAGTAACGACTTTAGACACCCCATCACGGTCCGTCATATTCAACGTGTTGTCAGTATGATCAATTATTATTATATTGTAGATTCTAACCGAATTTGGCAGAACAATTATCGCCAATCTATGCACATATGAATCTCTTGATTAGGCAAGGGCCAAAAGCTATATTTTCTTAGCCAAGAGTGCCAAAAGGCTCTTGAGATGATGAAAAGTTCTCTTGTTAACTGTAAAGGACATACGCTTTGAATATAGCGTTTGGAGGTGTATTGTAATAGCTAAATGGAATATGGAAAGCGTTGGGAACCTTTAGCGTTCTTTTGAATAAAATTCACTCTTCCAGTACAAAAATACTTTTTAACGGGAGTTATTACCAGTTTTTGTCGGAACTAAATATTTCGAATTAATGCGGATCACAAACCTTTAACAATGGCAATTAATTCCTGGATGGAGTGAAGTCTAAAGCAAACACGCTACTTAAGTATATTGCTCATGGAGCAATTCACTACCGATATCCGTCACGTGAGTGGTCCATTGGCCGATACTTTCTTACGAACTTACGAGATTTCAGTTTTAACTTTTGTTGGTCTCGACATTGAAAAATTAATTATAGCATAGGAATTAGATCCTGAATTAAAATAAACTCTACATCTTACATCTCGGAACCAATGAGACGTCAAATCTTCGGCAATATTCACAATTTTCTCATCAAGAAGTAAGAGCTTCAAGAAAGAAAGTAACGGCAAAATATTTCTGGTCATCAATGAACAAAGACAGCCCACATTGGGTAAAAACTTGCATTGCCTGCCAGAAAGCAAAAGTAGAAAGACACACCAGGTCCGAATTCCAAAGATTCGAACTAGCATCGGGTCGTTTTGAAGTAATCTATATCGATTTGGTGGGCCTTTAGCACCATCAAATGGAAATGTGTACACTGCCCATTATCGATCGTTTCACTCTGTGGACTGAAGCTATTCCTATTCAGGATGTTACCGCTCAGACAGACGTAAAGGCATTATTGACCAACTTTATTGCTAGATTCGGTATTCCAATTAAACTCACTAGCGCTCAAGGTCCTCATCGAATTTTCATTATTCCAAAAATTGACCAAAATGCTAGGAATTCACAAAATAAGAACGACCCATATCATCCGCAATCAAATGGGTTAATCGAGCGATTTCATGGCAATTTAAAAGATCGTTCCTTCTAGTCGCAATCTGCAATTTCCTACATCGTATGTTGAACAACTAAGAAATTACAGGCAGAATCTAATTCCAGCAAATACATGAACACATAGTCAGAACACTATTTACGTTCCAAAAGATCTGCTAAATTTTAAGTATGTGCTCGTGCGAGTCGACAAAGTGAAGCCCTATTTTGTAGTAAAGAGATTGCGAAAATATTTCTTAATCGACAATAAAAGGGAAAAATAATTCGATTTCAATCGATCGCTTAAAACCAGCGTTTGGCATAGATGCCATAAATCCGAAAAACAGCAGTTATCAGCATAAAACCAACGTTGTTAAATTTCAATAAAACAATTGACTACTTCACATTTTTGATGGTACAAAACAACTGCTCAATTAGTCAACAATACACAGTTCCAATATATTTTTATATTAGTAAACAACTAAATTTTCACAATATGAGTACTGTAAAAAAGTCAAATAAAATCAGATACAATATTCATTCTTTTTTATCCAGAAGCCATGGGAAACTGATTTTCATCAGAGAAAGAAGAAGTCATAGTGGTAGCAACAGCTCCAGCAACTTTGTCCCCAATGATGGACAAAAGAAACAAGGATGACTTGTGGCGAAAAATAGTCCTTAAATTAGAATTTGCACTGGTTTGGAGCAAATCCATCATGTATTCGGTTAACACCCTTGGTGTCGGTATTTAAAATCATTAGTCATTAGTTACATTTATCTTACGGGAAATTAAATTCTATATGAATATATTTTAAAATTGTGTCCCAATGATGCAACGATAGTTAACTCATTTTGTTAGTTGCAATCATGCGAGTAAGTGCATGGTCAATGTCGTCCGACCTACTTACATTATAAATATTAATCCATTTGTAATTTAGATAAAAGCAGGAGAACGTTTGCTGCACTATAGCTTCATTATAATATCGGATTGTCTTCACCATGATACTATAGCACCATGGCAGTATATTACTTGTTCTTGTTATTTTAAAAACTAAAACTCCTGATTTATCTAAAATTTGTTATACATTACTGATGGTGCAGTCACACATTACAAAAAAAAAAATTGTATGAAATCTAAGCACAAAGAGGATTTCGGCGTCGATTGTGAGTGGCATTTTCACGCAACAGCTCATGGAAAGGGACGGTGCAGAGCCAGTCTCCCTAACGAATACGATAGTATTATAACAAATGCGGAAGAATTATTCACATGGGCAAAAATCGTGAAGACTGATAAGATTTGATAAGATTTTTGAATTTTAACCAGTACTTTCGAGAAATTGAAAACAATAAAGGGAACTCTCGATTTGCACGCAGTCCTTCCTTCATCAAAGGTTACTTAAATTTTAAGAAATTGTTACGCCGCCCTTCAGTTGGGTACGTTTCTCCTAAATTCGTTTCCCCAAAAATATTTGCCCAAAATTGTTTCCCCAAAAAGTATTTCCACAAATAATATTTTCCCAAATATCATTTCGGCAAACATCGTTTGGCCAAAAATTATTTCCCCAAAAATCTTTTGCTCAAAAAGATCCCCAAAAATCCTAAAATGGTGGATTGGGCATTTTAAGCTCAATTTTTTTTCATTTTTTTATTATTCAAATTAAAAAAATATTTTAGTGTTTATAGAAAAAATACTTAAATTGCTCAAACTAGGATAATACTCATATGGGATACCATCATATTCCCGAACGGAAAAATCCCCAAAAAAAAAATACCGAAAAATACAAAGTAAACTGCCCCATCGAAACGGAAGACCCCAATTAATTTTTGATAACTAAAATATGAAAACGAAAGGAATCTACATAATTTCATGTCATCCTTGCGCGGAAAGGACCAATACTAAGCGGCTTTGGGGAGTTCTCTATTTTAGTATGTGAATTATTATTAAAAAATTCAAATTATTCAAAATGGTTCAATCACTATGAATATTAGAATTTCAAAAAATCGTCAGGGCGGGGTTTTAGGGGCGGATTTTTTATTTTGGATAACGATACCAACCCTACACATATGCATAAGTAGGGTTGGGTACGTTTCTCCAAAAATCGTTTCCCCAAAAACATTTGCCCAAAATTATTTCCCCAAAAATCCTTTGCACAAAAAGATCACCAAAAATCCCAAAATGATGTATTGGGCATTTTGCGCGCGTGAAATGCCCAATCCACCATTTTGGGATTTTTAGGGATCTTTTAGTTGTATATTTTTTAACAACTATGTTCGTGATTATTATCGTTACAGAGTTAAAGTAGAAAAAATACTTGCATTGCTCAAACCAGGGCTGTGGAGTTCGAGAAAAAATATTCGATTCCGGCTCCGGCTCCAGCTCCGACTCCGACTCCGGCTCCAACTCCGACTCCGACTCCGGCTCCAACTCCGACTCCGACTCCAGCTCCTACTCCGACACAAAATACATATATATCTTGCTATGCTTAAAGCAAATAAGCGTTTCATTTACGTGAAACGAAAAATCATGGTTTTTATGTGCTCAAAAACTATTGCTGTTTATCAAGCAGGCAGTAACTGGACGATAGCGTGTCGGCGTTAATTTACAAAGGCCATCGAAACGACGATCGCAGGATGTTGTATTTTTTTATGTTGTGTATTCTTTTTTTTATTAGTAAATATTTATATTGATAATTTTCTCTTGACGTACCTCCTACAACTTCTACAATTTTTTTCCCATGTAATTTGTAGAAATGCTTGCTTACATTTTGGCGCAACAAATACCTAAATAAATGCTAGGTGAGAAATAGTCAATGTTAAGATGACTTAGGTAAGACTGCAGAGTTGGAGCTGGGATGGCCCAGGCGCACAATTGATAATTTACATTTAGTTTGAACGCAAGAATGACGCCTAACTTCGGCTAATCCGATTCGGAATTCCAACATAGGAGAAAAGGAATAGGAGAAAAGGAATATTAATAAAAACAAACAAAAATCCGAAGCTGAAGTCGGTCAATTCCACAAAGCTCCGGCTCCGACTCCAGCTCCTTTAATAATACGAAAATAAACATAAACTCCTCGGCTCCGACTCCAGCTCCGGCTCCGACTCCACAGCCCTGGCTCAAACTATGATAATACTCGTATGCACAAAGTAGTCTGTTTAATGTTAAATGCAAAATGATTAGAGAATGCGTTTGTTTGCAGTTCGGTTTTATTTCATCTATTGTTCGTGAATGTGTCATAATTAGATGATGTTTTCTCCGTTTATTGTATAAAATACAACAAAACTGCACAAATAAATATAGTGAAGTCCAGCAAAGGCAAAGATTTATTGTGTCATTTAGGATATAGCTACTACATGGATGTGAATAGGGAAGATCTTATAGTCAAGGACTCAAGGGCCCTTCAACGCACGTGCATGGTATAACAGTGAGCGACTTACCAGTACGCCTCGTCAACAATAAATTGAAGGAGACCGCTAAAACTACCAACGCACTTCTAGCTGCGATCATAAGGGTTAGTATTGTCAACTGTCCAATAAGGTCAAGGATGTATTTACCACATAAAGAAGCCCAGACGGCTAAGATAAAAAGAATTCGAGAGACTACTATTAAAGAGCCAACTAGCATTCGTGATATCAGTGTTCCAGAACTTCTGAGAATACTAGATGGTGAAATTTTTATTTTAGCAGAAAAACGGTTTGACAGTGAGTGTATCATCCTTATTGAAACTGTTAATGCCTGCGAATGTTAGCAAAAACAGACTCTTGAATCATGGCATATTTGATATTGTTTCATGTAAATTTCGTCAATTATTTACAATATTTTCGCGAAGATTGACCTCGTTACCGTTCTGGCACTTTTCTGTTCGATGACGTCAAAGTCATGGAAGTGTCATGATGAACTGGTTAACGAAATATTGAAAGTTTACTGCGAACATTTCATGAATTTGAAGCCCAATTTAGTACTGGCTGATTTTGAAAAGACTTCAACCTCTGCTTTTAAGGCTATGTTTCCGGATGCACGGATCCGTAGTTGCTATTTTCATTTGAGCCAAATTTATTGCCACTACATTCAGAAAAAAAAAACGCAAAAGATTGCTGTATGGCTTGGCAATAACAATATTTTACCTGACAAACGAACCAATAAGCCTCCGTGCTATGCGCCACACTTCTGGTTTGTGTACGATCAAACTTGTGAAAGTCTGCCGAGGACCACTAACAACGCCGAAGCGTGGCATCGACGATTTTAGGTAATCACTAGAAAATCACACGTCGCAACATACTACCTAATTGGGCATCTGTAAAAAGAACACATGTATGCTGCATTTTCGAATGACAAGCACGCAGCTGGCTATAGTTGGCCAACGAAAAATTTTCTGGTTCAAAAAACAATTATTATTTGAAGATGGACTACCTACACCGCTGTAAAATCAGCCTAATATTTGAAGAACCAAGGGTGAGTGAAACAATGTTTAAATAATAGGTGAGAAAAAGTCCCAAAAAAAGAGAATAACGTATTTTGAGTGGCATATGTCTTATAATCTATCATTCTTGCATCGACATCGTATTCAATTTTTTTTTTTGAATAAATAAAGCCTGTATTCCATGGGAAAAATTGACTGACAGTCAAAAAAAGCGAAAAGAGAAAAATAATTTGATGCCCCATATAAGAGACAAAGCCAACATGTTTTTCGCTATAAAATAAAAAACAAAAAAAGCGTTGTCTTTGTCTCTTATATGGAGAATCAGCTTATTTTTCTCTTTTCGATTTTTTTGACAGTCAGTCAATTTTTCTCATGGAATTGAGGCATAAATCAGTCAAGTTTGGACTTGAGGAAAGTCAAGTTGTGTACCATCCAGGCACACGGTGACGAAATATTTTTTTTTTGCAGCCGGATTTTAATTTAAACATTTAATTTCGTTTTTTTATATAATTGTAAATAAATAAAAATTGGTTTAATAAAAAAATAATTAATGAATAGTTGCCATTAAGAATATTATTGATGCCGTGTGGCGCTGTGGTCTTTTATACTATTATTGAGACCGTGAGGCTTAGTTTTTTTTCTGTAATTTTTTAAATAATGTTATGTTATGCTGGAGGTGAATAGAAATTTCATTAATAAAAAAATAAAAACTTTCATATATCTCATGAATAATAAATTATAATAAATAAATTGGTAAAGAACAAAAAAAAATTTAAATTGGTGTTTAAAAGTGGAAAAAACTCTTCTTATTTTTTGTGTTTTGGCGATAGTGGTCTAAGACTGCTCCGATATTTGGTTTTGCTTGAAACAGTGAGTTTGACTAATTAACTTACTTTCTATAGTACAATATTGGGTTCTGTGTGATTGAGAGAATTGTTTTGGTAGCAGACCTTACCATTCATGTGGGTCGAGGAGGGATGGAGAGGGATCCTTAAGGTACTGTTTTTGTTTCACACATCCACCACCAAATCATTTTGTTTTACTACATAACATTTCAGGTTTAAATCTTCATTTCATTCATTAGTTACAGTTTTGTATTTTCAATTTTATTTCTAGTATTTTTCGGGGACACGTTTTTTCTGATTTTCTGTTATGGTGGCGTGTTAAATATGGCTTTGTGGACTTCATTTCGTCGCATTATTTTGTGATGTACAGTATTTCCATTTTTTTATATCTTAAGGTTCTTATACGATGTAAGAGTAATTTCTCACGTATGATCACGTAGGAGGGTCGGTTTCACAATTTCCTTCCGGTCGTGACGTTTATTCTCTCGGAGCAGGCTGTTGCGGGAGACGGCACGACACATGCGATATTCGTAATGTGATGACGGTTTCCGCTCCGGGGAATCGTCACAAACTTTGTCTTGAAGCCGTCCTTCCATCTTCCTTTGGCATCGGTGATAGTTGCGACCGGAAAGGCATTTCATACAGGGCGAGGATCACTGGAGGTTGAAGTTGTCGTCACAAACGAATTCACCCTACTTATTTTTCGCTTTAGCTACTGGGGACGTGGCAAAGACTGTTCATTTTTTTCCGTTTTGATTTATATTTTCCTCATGCGGTTATACAGACATGAGATTATGTCTGGAAAACCCAACGACACGCCATGAGCTCTAGCCAGCTATACCAAGACCGCACCAGACCTCTAATCTCATGACTCTGAGATCAGTGTTAGACATCCAAAACATACAAATTATAAAATTCAAACAAGACTTCCGGTCTCATATAAAGAATATTTGAATTGACGTATTTTGCACCGTTTATATTTTTTAGCATTAAGCGTAATGGGGAGAATTTTGATGAATTCTGGATATATGGGCATTATTTTGGAAGTTTTGTTTGTGGTTAAATATAATATTATCTGAGCGTAAATATCGCGAATATTGTTCTTATGTTTTCAATAAATAACAAAAAGGGATTTAAATTGTGTTGCTTCAATGAAGCAAAACGAAGTTAGTTACATAAGACGGATGAGGTAAGGTTTTTATTGAATAAGGTCTGTGTTGATGTTCTATGTGTTACTGAAAGCTGGCTTAAATCATCAGCTTCAGAATTTGCCGATAAAGCAGCAGCTTGTTTGGAATTGTAAGCTCAGAGCCTCTATCTATGAGCCAATACATTTTTCTGAACTTTATGTTAAGTTCACCTTTTTTCTTTTTGGCATGCCAAGGTATTTAGCTGGTGTTAATTTCTATAGGTAGATGGTAAGCCTTTTGATATGTAAAGTTATTATGGGTGGATTGTGTTGTCCAGTTACAAACCGCATTGATCATCCTCTGGAGTTTGCCCGGCGCATCAGCGAAATTACTTCCAATTGCCATAATTTTTGTGTTATCTGCAAAGGTGGTTATGGTTCCTTCATTTGTGGTTGGTATGTCTCTTGTACATAGTAAATACAGGATTGGCTCTAAGACACTTCCCTGCTAGACACCGGCAAAGATTTTCTTTAGCTCATAGTATTCATCCTCATATTTCATATTAAATAAGATATTAGTATGGCATCGAATTGCCTCGGCATCTCTCTATGCAAATTATACTTCAGGCCACTGTTCAAACGTCCTTTCAATTATGTTTGTTATTCAATGCACCTGTTCAATTGTAGAAAGCTTTTCTTTTAATCCAAATTGATGTGGAGGAATTAGTTGCCGGTTCTCAAATATTGGTTTAAGTGTCTTTAGTAAAAGGTTTTTAAAGAGTTTTGACATAATTGGCACCAGAGAAATTGGCCTGTATGATTTTTTTTTTTATCGTTAGATGGTTTATCAGGTTTTGGTATCATGATTACTTCTGCTACTTTCCATTGTTGCGGAACATATTTTAATCGATGGGTCTACGGGTAGTTGTATGGATTATGTGTAGTAGCTTACGAAACCCTTTGTCAGGAAGAGCTTTGATAATTTGGCAAATAATCAAATCATACCGTTACTCAAGAGTTACTGGCCGTATGTCAAACTCCAGCTTGTGAATTGATATTATATTTTCATTAGCAGTTTGCCTTGGTAGTGGTTGGAAGGTTCCTGGAGAAACTCCGCAAACAGATCAGCCTTCTCTTTGTGACCTCTTGCCAAGGCCCCATCAACCTTTTTAAGTGGAGGCACTTGCATTTTAGGTCTTTTGAATCCCTTCGTCTCCTTCCACAGTTAATAATCAGAATATTTTTCTTCATTCAGGCTAACTAGATATCTGTTGATTGATTCCTTTTTAACTTTTTTAAGAAGGGATTTGAGACTGTTACAAAAATCGTTCAGTTCGTTCATAGTACCAACTCTCTAACTTCCATTGGGTTGGATATTTTAAGCGACTTCTTATTTTGAAAAATTGGGGTGCTTGCCAACGCAGCATAGTGAATTATTTCATTGAGTTGTTCCAATTCGTCTACCTACTGTCGAGAATTTATTATCGGAACCTGGAGATTGATTTTTTCCTCCATTAATTGACGAAAGAGAGCCCAGTTTGATTTTGAATTTGTTAATCTAGGTGTGCTTTCCCTTTGGATTACTGTTTCACTGACTGTCATGATAATCGGTGAGTGATCCGATACTAGAGAGTTACCCTTTGAATTCGTAAGTCTAGATCCCCAATAGGTGTGTTTAATAAGAATCCTTACAGTAGCGACTTGCAATGCTTCTTCTTCGATTTTTGTTTCTACATGGTGTTTTATATTTTCTTTTATTAGTAATGCCGAACCACCTCTTGCTCTTTCCGCTGGATGAATGGAATGATATAAGTTATAACCTCGGATTTTAACAAACGAAGACCTAACAAAATGGCTTTCGGATATTAGGAAAATGTCGATTTTTGGAATATTACCTATTCTGGAATGATGAGATTTTCTAGATTCTACATTATTTGTTATTTTTTCGAATTCATTTCGGTGTTTGGGTTCTACATAAGTTGATTTATTGCACTTATTGCTTGGCTTTGCATTGAACACGTTAGACTTTTTTCAAGGTGCTTTTGAGATTTCTCTTAAGCTTAATCAAGTGCAAGTTATCGTTAAACTCCCTGGCAGTGATTTTCTTGTATTTGATTTGTGTATATAGTTTACCGACGTTTTTTAAGTAATGAAGGGATTAATGCCACAACTTAACAATATGTCAGATCCACTAGACTTTCTCAAAATTGTGGAATGGATTAGATAATGGCACATTTTCAAGTGCATTTAAACCTTACCTACAAGTAAACACGAGGGCCCTGAATAATTCTATAGGATTTCACTTTGTAAACCATGCTTCATTATTAAGTTTTTATTAGTCACGACTGTATATCAAACCGAATAAATCCAATCATAGATATAAATACCACATTATAAAGCAAGTTAGCAGGGATAGTGGAAAAATTAATTGAATAGTTGCTACACACAATGACAGTACAAAGTATTAAACAAGTCGAAAGTATTAACGACATACATATAATATGTTGTTAAGGTCTTAATTAATCGTTTTTGTAACCGGTCCAAACCTACCTTTTACCTCACAAATCAGCTAATTTTAACATGACAGAAGTTTTATTAATTGAAATTCCAAAATTATACAGTAAAAATATATTTTATGCTAACATAACGAAACTTAAAGAAAAAATGTCTTCAACGTTACGGTTTTATTGAATTGTTTTAAGAAGTAGAACGACTTTCCGACTTTTATTACCCTAGGTTACACATTTTCTTAAGCTTTAAAAAGAAGCTTCTAATTTTATGAATTTAGTATAAGTAGCTTGTTCTGCTTATTATCTTATATTCTTTGATTTTTTTTTTCCTAAATAAAAATTTACGAGATGTCAGAGAGGATGACAGGAGTAAAACGAATAAAAGTTGATGATGTATTCTTTCTTCAAGTAAAGATTTAAGTTAGGCTGGTGAATGGCGAAGCATTTGAGTGAAAATACTGTTTTTTATTGTTAAGTTATCTACCTCTTTTGGTACGCTCTATAATAAATTTGGTGATGCTCAAAATGAGAGCGTGCCGAAAAGTATGTAAATTAAGAGGGGAACTATAAATTTTATTTATTTATGAAAAAACGAACTTTTGTTCATCTGATGTGTCTCAATTTGGCGCTTTATTCCCAACGACTGGGAACAAACAATACAATAAATTTCAACCAGTGGCTGGTGCTGATTTATATTTTATCATCGAAATAATTTTTTAAAAATTTTTGCCTCAAATTGGTTCATTAGGGTTACCACTGTGAGTGTCGTTTATGTATTTCACATATTTCAGATTCAAGATATTCGAACTACTCGCAATTAACAACGTCGCGCATAATGACGTTTTGCCGCATTTTGAAATTTTTTAAAAGCTGACAAATTCGGCCATCAGGAGTTTCTATTTGAGGTTTTGGCAGTTTTATACAATTTTTAAAACTAAAGTCTAATTTTATACAAACTATATATCGGAAATGTATTTAGGGATTTTTTCAGGTTATTCGGGTTTCGGGTTTCTTGAATTTTGATGTTGAGTTTTGCCAAATGTTACGAATTTACAGGTACCTAGAATTTTTCGATACTGCATGCGGTTTTTTGGCGTTTGAAGCGCATTCGAGATTTGTTTAGGGTTGAATGTTTTAAGGATCACTACAATAAAAATTAAATTTACAGGTAAACTTCATGTTGTTTACTCTTTACATAGCGGTGATTATCGCGTATAAGATTTCCTTTGGTTTTACATACTTACAGATAATTCGATATTTGAGAACATTCTAAAATATTCAAGATACTTTGAAAACTCGACATTTTTGAGATTATTTCGAAATTCACGATATTTCTTAATTATACATACTTGAAATTTGTGATGCTTTATCGATATATTTAGAAATCGTCATAGCATTGCGAGTTGATTGCAAGATGTTTCCTTTTGTTTGAGGCCATTGAAATAAATTTTGTCTACTCTCGATATTAGATACTGTTAATTAATATGAGGCTGGAAAATAGGAAGAAATGCTAGAGCAGAAAGTAAAAGCTTTACTTATTCATAGGAACAAGAAGGATTTTTAGGAGCAAAGAAAAATTTTGCGAGGGAGGCCTAACATTTGTAGTTACGCCACTGCGAGTTTCCCAAGTTACTTCTTTTTTTTAAGGCGCATCCATGTGAAACAATATATGCAAATGAACTGTGGAGGTAATGATATACGTATTTACAACAGTTCTCGTTACAGCATCCATTATTTAAATCAGATTCGTATATAGTTCGACATGTACCTTTTATATAGTTTAAGCCTCAGATTAATCAGTACTTTTCCGACTTGCATAAATGTGCTTTTATCACCTTCGATAGATTTTACGGTGAAATGGAAAATTTCGGCCAGATTGTGCATACATTTAAGCCACATTTCAGACACTACGTCATTAAAAAACGTCCTCAATAATTTTGGGCAGCTACCATTTCTATAGCCAAACTGACTGCGTTTTTGACTATTGCTTCAGATTTACAAATCACATTAAATTAATCCATCTTAAGACATAACACTCTAGAAGCTGATTTTATACAAAGTTTCTAATGATTTTTGGAAAATCGAATTTTCCCAGATTTTCTACGGGAAATTTTACTGACTTGTTTTATTGAGATAGCTACTGACATAACACATTAGAATTATACCAATTCTAAATATTTTTTTGAGTTTCGCGAGTTTTCCACAATTTTACACGAGGAGGCTGGTTTTGCCACTTAAGAATATTGATAAAAATCTTCAATGCTATCCATGCATCCATAGTAATTTTGGGATAAACACTATCGACTATTATAAGACTTAATTTTTTATTTTCGACTGGGATAACACAATCTGCATTACCGATTTTTTACTTTCGCTTATAACTTTCGTGCTTTGAGGAAAGAATAGTAATGTGTTACAAGGAGGATTCAAGAGAGTGTTTTTTAATGGCGGGTAATTTTACTTACTGTATAAAACATGACGTTTGATTTGGATTATTTAGTCTCGCTTGCACATTCTTCAGCTAAACTGTTATTTATTCGTTGTTTTTTCAACCATGACCACTACTAATTTAATGTTATTCTCAAATTACGTACAATATACAATGGTTTAAGCCAAATAGGTAAAGTTGAAGTAGTTTATATGAATTTTTCAAAAGCCTTTGATAAATTAGATCATGTTTTATTGTTAGCAATCCTTGATCGTGTGCAAAATTAATTTATTCCTGTTTGTTGGTTGTTTCATATCTTATTAGTCGTATGCAATGTATAAAATTTTGGCTCCCCTAGAATTCTTTACAATTCCATATTCGTCAATGTCTTCCGAATTATTTCTACTGGTGGAAGCTTCTGAGTTGGATTTTTTTTAATAACAACAGTTACTACTAATAGTTGTATTGCTGTAACTTTTACACTTGCACCGGCCAGAGGTTCTTTCATATCACCTCTATTTGTTCTGTAGTTGTAGGGCGTTCCTAAAGTACGTACTAAAAACGCCTCTAAAACCGTTAAAATTGACTTTCCCTCCAAATATGAACTGTTTCTGATGTTTTGGTGTTTTGGTGTTTCCGTCATTTCTAATTTTTTTATTTCATTACTAAATTATTTTTAAATCATAAACCGCACCAATCGACCTCAGCATCTATCTACAATTCACTGTAATGTAAAATTTTTTTAAAAGTTTGTCTTGGAATAACAAATCAAAGCGAGTTGACAAGAGAGTCCCCGCCGAAATGTTGCTTGACAACAGCTCAGGCGATGATTATTCTAACTCATAATTTCACCATTTAGTCTTCCCAAGTAGTGTAATGAGTGGCCCCATCAATTCCATCAATTGGAGTAAGATGTTCATGCGGGCAAGACCACTTTTAATTGTAGAAGGCAAGCCGCCGCTTAAGTCCCCAAACCACCAAAAATCATATTAAAAGTGTACCCTATTGTAATAATTTATCCCACTTCCTTGGAAAACAAAAAAACTGCTGGTTGCAGTGCTCAAGCGGGCGAGGCTTACAATTTTACTCTTACATATAGAAGAATCTAATTCCAAAAGCAATGATGGTTAAGAGCCACCAGGAAACTTTTTTCATCTATTTGGTAAAAAAAGGTATTTCCTAAGCCGGTTTTCTTAACCGCAATTCGGACCATGGTCCCATAGTCTTTAATTGGGTGAGTTCTTCCCAAAATCTTCACACTTCTAATACAAATTAATTTCATTCAGGTTGCTAACATAGTATCATATAATTCCTCAAATAAAGTTATTCACTCTCAACGGCAATAGGCTTATTAACATTGCCCATCGTCATGTCTAAATGAAGACTATAGGTTGTGAGATCATCACTGGCTGTGTTTCATAACTCGTGTTTTATACAAACATGACAAAAGAAAGAAGACGATTAAATATTGGTCGACGCACACGGCATAATCGAAATGTACGGTTGAAAACAGAAATTAGAATTCCAAAACAACAATGAATATACATACTAGAAATCGGAAGGCACAATTACGTACACAAAAAAGCCAACAATGTTCTTCAATATTACAGTAGAAATTATAGTTGGATATTAAATTTGCTTTTTCTTCTTCATCGACCCCTTAAAGTTATCCCAGACTTCCATCCCAGTAAAATTTGAAATTACCTCCGACAACACAGGCGTAAATCCCATCCCAGACTTTTTCTACAATATCAAAGTGTACGAGAGAAGAAATCCATCACATGATTTATTTATTACTAGATTTGTTTTTTTGTATAGTTAATAATAAATATAAAAAAAAACCTTCTGATTAGGATTATCCCTACGTCATAGAATTTGCGCTACTTCAATAAATATGTTTCCTTCCCTTAGTTAAAAATGAATTTAAAAAAACCTGATAAAAATACTTCTATCAACATCAACAATCGTTATATCAACAAAAGTGTTGCCACCCAATAATTAAAAATGATTAAAACAAAACTTGAACAAAATTCTTCTGATCAGGATTATGGTGGGCCTGGAAATTTGTCATGTCAGTTAAGTAGGGGCTTCCATTTACTACCCGTTAGGGGCTCCCATTTACTACCTTTTGGCCAATTCTTAACGAGGTTCGCTTGCTAAAATTTTTCGTATATCAATAAATGTGTTGCCTTCCCTTAGATAACTCTTAGCGGCCACTAGGGGTGAATATGTACCCCAGGCCAAATCAACATTAATTAATCTTATCAAAAACTACGAAAATCATACTTGTCGTGCTATCTATACTTTGTCGAGGAATGTAGGTTACTTGCATGGTACATAGAAGGAAGAAAAAATTATTAGTAGCGCTATAAACGATGAATTTCGGAAGGTACTTAAATTCAATATTGACCGAGTAACGATTTTTTTTTCTAAAAAACGTCATTTTTCCTGACTTTGCGCGCATATTTAATTATTTTTTGTTAAATTTTCTTGATATGCTCATGTAAACCATATTAGAAATTGAAAAACATGTTTCAGAATGTCCATGAATTTTTGGGAGTCTCAATATTTTAAATTTGTCTTTATAGATCGATTTTTTATGACTGGGGTGAAAATCATCCCATAGTGTGGCCGCTATGTTACGGGAGCGAAGTATGGCCGCTAAGGGTTAGAAATGAATAAAAAAAAAAACATGAAAAAGTATTTTTCTGATATTGTGGTGGGCCTGAAAATTTGATATGTGGGTTAAGTAGAGGCTTCCAGTTACTACTTCCCGGCCCCTTAGTTAAAAATAATAAAACAAAAGTTGAAACAAATTCTTGTGATCTGGTTATGTTGGGCCTCTCAATTTGTTATGTCGGTTAAGTACGGGGTTTCCATTTACTGCCCCTTGGCCAGTTCTGAACGAGGTTCGCTTGTTAGAATTTTTGCTACATCAATAAATGTGTTTCCTTCTCTTAGTTTAATTTGAATAAAAAAAAACATAAAAAAACATGCGAACCTCTTTCAGAATTGGCCAAGACGTAGAAAATGAAAGCCCCTACTTAACTGATATAGCAAAATTCCAGGCCCACAATAATCCTGATCAGAAGAATTTTTTATAGTATGTTTTTTTATTATTAATTTTTAACTAAAGGAAGGCAAGACATTTAAAGTGATATAGCAAAAATTCTAACAACCGAACGTCATTCAAAACTGGCGGAAAGGTAGGCTATGGGACCCCTTACGGCACCGACCTAAACGGAAACTAAAAAAACCGAAAAAAAAAATATTTTTAACCGGTTTTGCAAAAAACTAAAAAGTACCAAAAATACTGAGTAAATTCGACCACTACTTTTTTAATTAATAAACACACAGGACTCTGCGTGACTTTATTATACAGGGTGTTCGGCACATGGACCGACACAATTTTTTGGGGAATTGGTTGTTTGGGGGATTTTTGTTTGTGATTGTAATAGCACGAAATAACTTTTATTGTATTCTGCAATGTATTTTTAGTCTAAATAAATCACTATTTGGTACAAATGGCTTCAAGAAAATAAATTATATGAGCTTCGAAAGTCTTGAAAATGTGTAAATGTATGAAAAATTTCTACTTCTAAATTCAATATAAAAAAAAATAAACATTATTTTGAACATAGGTTTGTGTTAAAAAGTTGTCTAGTTTATACTCTTTCCAACGGTATGCTACATGTTGGATAAATTATTTATAGTATGGTCAAAATAAGAGATAGAAGTTGTCAGGGTCAAGAAAATTCTTTTTATCTTTATTATGTTTTTATTAAATATGAGTTATAATATTTGTTCGAATTGTTCTTCTCTACTCCGTATGCATGCACGACACATTTTCCTTATTTCAAATGTTATTGTGCGAAGTCGCATTTCTCTTCTCATTATTTCAAATGCATCTATAATTCGCTCCTTTAAAATTTCTCGTGAGGGCACCTTTGTTGCATAAACCATTTTCTTTGCACGTCCCCAGACGTAAAAATCGAGGGGTGTCCAAAGAAATTCCAAAAATTCCCAGAAAAAGCCCAAAAAAATTCCCAAAATTCCCAGAAAATGCCCAAGAGTTCCCAAAAATTCCCAGAAAATGCCCAAGAATTTTTAAAAATTCCCAGAAAATGCCCAAGAACTTCCAAAAATTCCCAGAAAATGGCCTTGAATTTCCAAAAACTTCCAGAAAATTGCCTTGAATTTTCAAATATTCCCAGAAAATGGCCTTAAACTTCCAAAAATTCCCAGAAAATGGCCTTGAATTTCCAAAAAATCCCAGAAAATGGCCTTGAATTTCTCCATTTTCTGGGAATTTTTGGAAATTATTGGACATTTTCTGGGAATTTTTGGGATTTCAAGGCCATTTTCTGGGAATTTTTGGAAGTTCAGGGTCAATTTCTGGGAAATTTTGGAAGTCCAAGGCCATTTTCTGGGAATTTTTGGAAATTCAAGGCCATTTTCTGGGAATTTTTGGAAGTTCAAGGCCATTTTCTGGGAATTTTTGGAAGTTCAAGGCCGTTTTCTGGGAATTTTTGGAAATTCAAGGCCATTTTCTGGGAATATTTGAAAATTCAAGGCAATTTTCTGGAAGTTTTTGGAAATTCAAGGCCATTTTCTGGGAATTTTTGGAAGTTCTTGGGCATTTTCTGGGAATTTTTAAAAATTCTTGGGCATTTTCTGGGAATTTTTGGGAACTCTTGGGCATTTTCTGGGAATTTTGGGAATTTTTTTGGGCTTTTTCTGGGAATTTTTGGAATTTCTTTGGACACCCCTCGATTTTTACGTCTGGGGACGTGCAAAGAAAATGGTTTATGCAACAAAGGTGCCCTCACGAGAAATTTTAAAGGAGCGAATTATAGATGCATTTGAAATAATGAGAAGAGAAATGCGACTTCGCACAATAACATTTGAAATAAGGAAAATGTGTCGTGCATGCATACGGAGTAGAGAAGAACAATTCGAACAAATATTATAACTCATATTTAATAAAAACATAATAAAGATAAAAAGAATTTTCTTGACCCTAACAACTTCTATCTCTTATTTTGACCATACTATAAATAATTTATCCAACATGTAGCATACCGTTGGAAAGAGTATAAACTAGACAACTTTTTAACACAAACCTATGTTCAAAATAATGTTTATTTTTTTTTATATTGAATTTAGAAGTAGAAATTTTTCATACATTTACACATTTTCAAGACTTTCGAAGCTCATATAATTTATTTTCTTGAAGCCATTTGTACCAAATAGTGATTTATTTAGACTAAAAATACATTGCAGAATACAATAAAAGTTATTTCGTACTATTACAATCACAAACAAAAATAATATGACGATTTAAAGGCGAAATTTCAGGTAATTTAAATAAAAAACGAAAAAATTCATATCTCAGTTACCGTGTCACTTAGGACGTAGGGTCGTATGGGTGAAAACTAGCTAATGACCCAACCAATTCCCCAAAAAATTGTGTCGGTCCATGTGCCGAACACCCTGTATCTACTGGAAAAAAGTAGAAATATCATTACCCCCCCCCCCCCCTCCCCCTCTTACTTTACCCCAGAGTCTATACAAATGCATCGACTCTCAAAAATGAGAACCCTTCTTGAGTTCTCTATGTGGTGTTAGCTTGGTTTCGTACTGAAAAAGTGAAAAGTTCGATCTACTCATCAGGTAGCTACGACCAAACTACAAAAATGCAATCCTCGCTTAGTACCTTAAGTATCAAGCAGAACTGACTGTGTACAGTGAATTATAATCACTAAAAACTTCCTTTCCTTTTTTTTTTGTAATTTTTGTAATAATATTGCTTTTCAGGAACCTTTTCGGACTCGTTTCAGATACAATTTAAAAACTAATTAGTTAACATTTGGTTACTTAAAAAACATTTAGAATACGTTCCAAATAATCCAAATTAAAATTATAAAGAATAAAGAATCCGTTTCTGACAGGTTTTAGATATCTTTTACAAAATCTAATCTGTTATAATTTGGATACAAAAAAACCTCTATAACTCATTTCGAATAATCCAAATTTAAAACATTTACATACCGTGTTACAATATCTAGTTTCAATAAAACCAATATGAACCCAATTTTATTGTTTGTTTAAAATTATGGTTTCAGATTGCTACTTGGGTTACTAAACCGATGTAACAAATTTCCAGGCTCACCATAATTTTGATCTTAATTTTTTTTTCTCAAAACGTCAATTAACACATTGACGTAGTGAAAATTCTATGACGTAGGGATAATTCTGATTAGAAGGTTTTTTCTTTGTATTTTTATTTTATTTATTTTTAACGATATAAAAAAACAAATCTTATAATAAATAAAAATCCTGGGATGGTTTTTACGCGTTGTGATGCGTTGACGCGGTTGGCTTTTTGTATTAACTTAAAATTTTAATTGTTAACGTTGATTGCGTTGCTCCTGACTTTCTTATTCTGCTTTCTCATCTGAACCGTACATTTTGATAATGACGTGTGCGTCGACAAATATTTGATCTTGTTCTTTCTATATTAAACAAACTTACCCATTGTTTAATATTAGGCAAAGCGTTTTACACATTAAGAACTTCTCAAATGAATACTTTAGTTATCAGAAAATGACTCGTTTTTATTGTATTAAATGATTCTTGATTTAGGTTAGATTGAAATTCCTGCATATATTTAACCATTGTATGCTTTGTAATAGCAGATCATATTATTGTAGATTGTACATACTGTTAACAATAACATAATAGTAGAGTGTTTCGAATTTAATTTCCCTTATTCTCTTTTGATTATTGCTGGCAAATAGAGAAATTTCAGAATCTGTGTTTTAAATGAGTACCTAATACAGTTAATTGTGCTTAGCGATTTCAGAAAAAGTTATTGAACTTGGTTTAACTTTTAATTTAAGTTTTTTCATTAATCGAAATCGCGTTTTTCATGCAAACTCTTCCCTTATTTTAAGTTGATTTTTCACATGCCGGGTGTATTAAGCATATCGCAGCGAGACTTTACACAGTAACATAAACAAATGATGCTTGTATGCCAAAATCCAGAAGGGAAATGATGCTCTTATGTCAAAATTCAATTCTACCAAGAAACAAAAATTAACGCGTACATCACGCCAGAAATCCCATTTTAGAAAACCCACGTTTTCTATATATAATTGGGATTGTGCAATTTTGTGCCTGTGATTAGAAAATTTGTGCATAGCCTACTTTAGGAAACAGGGTGGGACTTCTCACGTGATTATCACACCAGAAATCCCATATATACCGTTTACGTAATAAAACATATTTTTCAGTTAACAATGATTGTGCAAAATTGTGCGTTACTAAACTTACCTTAAAAAAAGTTTATATTGGCCAGAATCGGCCATAGAACATCCACAATTTATCAAAATTGCGATTTTTCAAAGAGGTTGTATGGGTGATTTCCAGAAATCCCACCTTTTATTAACATTTGAATTAAAACATAGCGCAGTTAATATTATGGCCAAGATTCACGTTTGTGCATATTATACTGTAGCCAGAATCGGCCATAGAACATCCACAATTTATCAAAATTGCGATTTTTCAAAGAGGTTGTATGGATGATTTCCAGAAATCCCACCTTTTATTAGCATTTGAATTAAAACATAGTATAGTCAATATTCTGGCCAAGATTCACGTTTGTGCATATTATACTTTATACTTTATACTATTATACTTTATATTATACTTTAGCCAATTTTGATAAATTGTGGATGTTCCATGGCCGACTCTGGCTAAAGTAAAATATGCACAAACGTGAATCTTGGCCAGAATATTGACTATGCTATGTTTTAATTCAAATGCCAATAAAAGGTGGGATTTCTGGAAATCACCCATACAACCTCTTTGAAAAATCGCAATTTTGATAAATTGTGGATGTTCTATGACCGATTCTGGCTAAAGTATAATATGCACAAACGTGAATATTATCCAGAATATTGACTATACTAAGTTTTAATTCAAATGCAAATAAAAGGTGGGATTCTGGAAATCACCCATGCAACCTCTTTGAAAAATCGCAATTTTGATAAATTGTGGATGTTCTATGGCCGATTCTGGCTAAAGTATAATATGAACAAACGTGAATCTTGGCCAGAATATTAACTACGCTATGTTTTAATTTAAATCTTAATAAAAGGTGGGATTTCTGGAAATCACCCATGCAAGATGCAACCTCTTTGAAAAACCGCAATTTTGATAAATTGTGGATGTTCTATGGCCGATTCTGGCTAAAGTATAATATGCACAAACGTGAATCTTGGCCATAATATTAACTACGCTATGTTTTAATTCAAATGTTAATAAAAGGTGGGATTTCTGGAAATCACCCATACAACCTCTTTGAAAAACCGCAATTTTGATAAATTGTGGATGATCTATGGCCGATTCCGGCTAAAGTATCATATAATATGCAAAATCGTGAATATTGGCCAGAATATTGACTATACTATGTTTTAATTCAAATGCTATCAAAAGGTCGGATTTCTGGAAATCACCCATAAAACCTCTTTGAAAAATCGCAATTTTGATAAATTGTGGATGTTCTATGGCCGATTCTGGCTAAAGTATAATATGTACAAACGTGAATCTTGGCCAGAATATTAACCACGCTATGTTTTAATTCAAATCTTAATAAAAGGTGGGATTTCTGGAAATCACCCATGCAAGATGCAACCTCTTTGAAAAATCGCAATTTTGATAAATTGTGGATGTTCTATGGCCGATTCTGGCTAAAGTATAATATGCACAAACATGAATATTGGCCAGAATATTGACTATACTATGTTTTAATTTAAATGCTAATAAAAGGTGGGATTTCTGGAAATCACCCATACAACCTAAAGTATAATATGCACAAACGTGAATCTTGGCCAGAATATTGACTATACTATGTTTTAATTCAAATGCTGTCAAAAGGTCGGATTTCTGGAAATCACCCATACAACCTCTTTGAAAAATCGCAATTTTGATAAATTGTGGATGTTCTATGGCCGATTCTGGCTAAAGTATAATATGCACAAACGTGAATCTTGGCCAGAATATTAACTACGCTATGTTTTAATTCAAATCTTAAAAAAGGTGGGATTTCTGGAAATCACCAAATCATCCTCTATGAAAAATCGCAATTTTGATAAATTGTGGATGTTCTATGGCCGATTCTGCATAAAGTATAATATGCACAAACGTGAATCTTGGCCAAAATATTACATATGCTAAGTTTTAATTCAAATGCTAATAAAAGGTGGGATTTCTGGAAATCACCCATACAACCTCTTTGAAAAATCGCAATTTTTATAAATTGTGGATGTTCCATGGCCGATTCTGGCTAAAGTATAATATGCACAAAAGTGAATCTTGGCCACAATATTGACTATACTATGTTTTAATTCAAATTGTAATAAAAGGTGTGATTTCTGGAAATCACCCATACAACCTCTTTGAAAAATCGCAATTTTGATAAATTGTGGATGTTCTATGGCCGATTCTGGCGAAAGTATAATATGCACAAAAGTGAATCTTGGCCACAATATTGACTATACTATGTTTTAGTTCAAATTTTAATAAAAGGTGGGATTTCTGGAAATCACCCATACAACCTCTTTGAAAAATCGCAATTTTGATAAATTGTGGATGTTCTATGGCCGATTCTGGCTAAAGTATAATATGCACAAACGTGAATCTTGGCCAGAATATTAACTACGCTATGTTTTAATTCAAATCTTAAAAAAAGGTGGGATTTCTGAAAATCACCCATGCAAGATGCAACCTCTTTGAAAAACCGCAATTTTGATAAATTGTGGATGTTCTATGGCCGATTCTGGCTAAAGAATAATATGCACAAACATGAATATTGGCCAGAATATTAACCACGCTATGTTTTAATTCAAATCTTAATAAAAGGTGGGATTTCTGGAAATCACCCATGCAAGATGCAACCTCTTTGAAAAATCGCAATTTTGATAAATTGTGGATGTTCTATGGCCGATTCTGGCTAAAGTATAATATGCACAAACGTGAATCTTGGCCAGAATATTGACTATACTATGTTTTAATTCAAATGCTGTCAAAAGGTCAGATTTCTGGAAATCACCCATACAACCTCTTTGAAAAATCGCAATTTTGATAAATTGTGGATGTTCTATGGCCGATTCTGGCGAAAGTATAATATGCACAAAAGTGAATCTTGGCCACAATATTGACTATACTATGTTTTAGTTCAAATTTTAATAAAAGGTGGGATTTCTGGAAATCACCCATACAACCTCTTTGAAAAATCGCAATTTTGATAAATTGTGGATGTTCTATGGCCGATTCTGGCTAAAGTATAATATGCACAAACGTGAATCTTGGCCAGAATATTAACTACGCTATGTTTTAATTCAAATCTTAAAAAAAGGTGGGATTTCTGAAAATCACCCATGCAAGATGCAACCTCTTTGAAAAACCGCAATTTTGATAAATTGTGGATGTTCTATGGCCGATTCTGGCTAAAGAATAATATGCACAAACATGAATATTGGCCAGAATATTAACCACGCTATGTTTTAATTCAAATCTTAATAAAAGGTGGGATTTCTGGAAATCACCCATGCAAGATGCAACCTCTTTGAAAAATCGCAATTTTGATAAATTGTGGATGTTCTATGGCCGATTCTGGCTAAAGTATAATATGCACAAACGTGAATCTTGGCCAGAATATTGACTATACTATGTTTTAATTCAAATGCTGTCAAAAGGTCAGATTTCTGGAAATCACCCATACAACCTCTTTGAAAAATCGCAATTTTGATAAATTGTGGATGTTCTATGGCCGATTCTGGCCAATATAAACTTTTCTTATGGTAAGTTTAATAACGCACAATTTTGCACAATCATTGTTAACTGAAAAATATGTTTTATTACGTAAACGGTATATATGGGATTTCTGGTGTGATAATCACGTGAGAAATCCCACCCTGTTTCCTAAAGTAGGCTATGCACAAATTTTCTAATCACATGCACAAAATTGCACAATCCCAATGGTGCGAATTATATATAGAAAACGTGGGTTTTCTAAAATGGGATTTCTGGCGTTATGTACGCAAATTAACTCCAGTTATCGGACGGCATCTTATACCAAAACAATTTTGCTGACCACGCGAACATATTGTGTAAATTTAATATGAATCATTTGAGTTTATAAATATAAAATTTTCATGTCCAGGGTCCAGGGTCCAGATTTTGTGATTTTTTTTTTTTGCAGTAAACCAACATATATTCTGAATAAGAGTAATTTTGGTCCATATCGTCTCGACAAAACAAATATATTGTGTGAATATGACCTCAATCAGTCAAGTCGTTCAGAAGTTACACCACCACCAACGATTATTATATAGATTCTAGCCGCCATATTGATCCGCCACCTTGTTTTATGCCCAATTTATGTGAAACGTCCCATATACATTTATTTGTTTATTTTAGCTAGAATAACAAAAGTTGTAATACCTCCTTTCCTTTTGCTAAAGTTGCTGAGTCTATTTTAGTTTTAAGCATATCGCACGAGCTACAGGTATCATCCTTTGGTTTAAATTTCAAATTAAATTCTTTAAATACTTCGGAATATTTAGATCACGATAAACCATTTTCATGTAATTTCACATACTTACATGCGCCGTATACATGCGGTACATTTTATTAATATTCATATCACTACTCAAACATTTTTTCGTTTTGTGTAATGACTTTGATATGCCGGTGATTTTTTAATGTGATTTTTTCAATCTGGAACGGTTCTTCTCGAAGGAGGTTTACTCCCATGAAATCAATTACTTTTCCATTGCAGTTCGTGTGTTTCTCTTGTGACTGTTTGCCTATCTGCTATCTCCTTCTTTTCAACAAGTAATTGGAAGTAAATAATTGATTGCTTTAAATTTGATTTAAGCCTGAAATTTGCAAACTTGCATGCTACTGCTATTAATCCATAAACACACACATATACTAATCTAAGATTAAAACTGCCTAATTTCGACTACTGATCAAACTTTTTTTTTAGTTTTTCATAATAAATTTTCTGCTTACATTTATTTCTGCATGGGTTTTCTGACACATCACCTTACCTATGTCAGTAGGCTTGTTCACTTTTCCATTTCAGTTGTCTGAATATACGATTACCTATCCATCATCGTCTTTAGTCATCATTACTTGAGATATCGTCAATATGTGAAGGCCTATATTCGACATCACAGTCGTATTGCTCCATATGTATTTCGCAATCAACTCGCAAAATAGAGTTATCTATATTCCACCCTTAAAGTAAACTGTGTACAAGTTTTAGCAGTTTATTAAAATACTTGTATCAAAACAACCTAACTTGTTGATTTGAATGTTTATCAAACTATCCCGATGGTACAAATTAACCTATCGTATTTTCATTAACTAAGTTAAAGTAGGTGATGATATCTTATACTAACTAATTATACACCCATTTTCATTTTTTTTTTTCAAAATGGCTGCCGAAATGTTCTTTTTGAATTTTCTTCGATGTGCGTATTTTTAAATTTTTGTTTTGTTTTGTCTTTGTCTTTCTCCTCATTCTGTTTCATTAGACATACTAAAAAATCAGCATATCATCTCATTTCGTTTTACGTTTAAGTATGACAATCTGCAAATTTGTTGTATCTCAAAATGAAATTTAAAACAAATTTTATTGATAATAAATATTTTATTACAAAATAAACACAAAAATTTGAAAATATTGCAAAATTCTTCTACCAAAAATGTCTAAAATATGCTCTATTTGTTTCAAATCGGGACTTCTTTCCGGCCAAGCCATATTCGAAATATTTACATCTGCTAAGAATTCTTAGAAATTATCGCTTACAAATAAATAGTTTGGACATATTCTCTCAATATTTTATTAATCGATCCGTTCGTTAATCGATCCGTTATAGATGCTTTTGGAACCAGTTAAAGATCGATGCATGCTTCTATCTCGCCCATGCCGTGACTGATCCGCCTCGAACCTTTTCGCTGAACGTGCGTTGATCGTAACATTACTCCAGTCGTCGCCATACTAGTTCTCGTCCAGCAGAACACCTTAAACAAAATCTCTATTCATTGTTGAAAAAGACTTTGCCCTAATCAAGTTGAGTTCAATTTCCATATTCCCTGGCCAATTGTACAGCCGGATAATCCTGTGTTGTGACAGAATTTCATCGTTGGTATTCAACGATGTAGCGTTAACTTTTTTCATCTTTCAACAATACCACGATTGCCGCTAGACTTTCTGGCTTCAAACGACATAATAAACGTAACACACTGCCAATTAAACGGTTGAATTTTCGAATATTAATTGGCTGATCCATTTAAATTTTCTATAGCATCCCACTTTTTTAAAGATTGTTTTGAATGACAACAATCAAAATGATATCTTAACAAACAACAAAATAATAATTTTCCATACAATTTTTTGGTTTACACCTTCAAAACATAAAAAAGCATAAAATTAAAACATGACTTCGAACAATTTGTGATTTCACGTGTTTTTACCGTATAAAATATGGGTGTAGTTTTTGGAGGTTCTGAGCTTGATCCAACTATAGCTAAAAAACAATTAATTAATTATGGCGCAGCAATATCAAATTAAAACTCTTGTGTAGTTTCTTTCATAGTTTTTATTTATTTCTATAAAATTGTACAACGAAACATTAACCAGTAAATGATTTAGTTAAAATAAAAATTCTGAAAATATCATAAAAATAAATTTTTTATTTGAATTCAATAAAATTTGTATTTGCTAACCAAATGTGCAAGGAATTATTCAAGTTAATTTTATATTTTCACAACGAAATTTCGATAAAGCAATTTAGTTTCGCCGGTCCCTTTGGCTTCGTTATATCGAGATTTCACTGTTATAATGATTTTCAAATTGCTTAATTCAAATGGAAATGATTCACGCAGAAGATCAAAAAAGACATAGCAGGTAGAATGTAAGTAGTTATTGTTATTTTAAATCCTTTTAATTTCCATTTACTAAATCAAAACCATCCTAAATGTCTATACAAGTATGTTCCGCGTTGTCCCGATGCATTGGATATAAAAATTTACATTTAGCTATGCCCGTATAACCGACATAAGATAAATGTTCATATTTCATATTTAAATATTATATAAAACTCACTAACACACTGACACAAGTCAATGTACATTTGTTTTATGATATCTATCATATAAGGGGCCTGCATGGCTTGTATTAGACATTTGTAGTGGTTTGGACTAAACACATAACATGACGCTTCTCATACATTCAAGTATAACCCTTACTCAATAGACCTTTTCCCTTTAAAAATGTTCACACTAATTTCATCAAAGCCGTTGGACAAACAAATAAAAATTATTGCTGTAGGTCAAATAATTAAGAATTATCGTTTGCGGAAACAACGTCAAATTAATATAAAAAGTAAAAACATTTGTAAATTTAAATCTCCCGTAATAATTTAATTTATTTTGCCTAAAACACAGAAAACAAGATATGAAAATGACACTTCAACAGTCAATTTACATCATTTGTCGTTTGAGGAAAAAGGTTAATTAGGTATTCCACAATTTTTAATTTTTTATTTCCCATCCCTTCACATACAAATACAACTCATATACACAAAATCTCATTATACTTGTGGAAAACTCACTCATATAGGTTTTCGTTAATTTTACTATCTTTTACGTAAGAAAAATAAAGTATAGAATTCATGAAAACTTTGGTCCTTGAAATTTATCTGGTTTGAGGTCCCCCGCGTTTTAAAAAGTGGGTTTCGAAATCGTGTTTGTCTATATATAGCCCCATAGCATGTAAGATATATGTATATCGAAAACGGTATGGTAGAAATACAACCTTTCTCTAAGAGGTGAACATATTTCTAGTTTCCCAAAAGAACCAATGTAAAATTGTTAGTTTTGATTTATAAGTATATGAATGAAAATTCAATTTCATGTAATAACATTTTTGTTAATTGGCTTGCTTAATATGTTTCGTAGATATGGTTAGAAAATCGTAAACTCTTTCCAATTTCAACAACTACACACAATACACAAACCGTTAAAATCCTCATTTAAAAAAATATATATATATATATATATATATATATATATATATATATATATATATATATATATATATATAAGCAAATAGAACCATCCTTGTCTTTACAATATAAAATTAACAAAATAGACAAACAAAGTTTAAAAGAAAAAGCTCGTAAAAATAAAAAATAAAGAGAAATTTAGATTAGCTTTGCCATTCCAATATAAAACAAATTAAAGTGCTAAAGAATACTTAAAAGTAAAAACGGGCCAACACGAAAATAGAAAACAAAAAACGCATAGATATCTTTGTCTGATTTACATATGAAGCGTGTTCCATTGGCGTTAGTAAACTACTCATAAGTATCTACTCGCAACTACTCATACTCAAATGATGGTGTAGTTGAGAAGTAGTTACGCATAAAATTATCGGTAGTGCGATTTTAGTTCAAAAAATTCCAATAGATGGCTCTATACCAGCTTTGGTTGTGTGGAATGTAATTTTTTAATCCAAATCCAACCAACGTGTGCCTCTTTGGCTCATTTGGTAAATGCAACGATTTTCAAAATAATGTTAATTTAGTTATAAATTTGTGTGTATTTTATTTTAGAATATTTCCATACATTCCATACAACGTACTTGGCATTCTTTAAACAAATTTAGTAAATTATTTGATTAGAATTTGAATTTACTGACATAACAAAAATATATTGGTTGTATTAGGGTTAAAAAAAATTTTTTTGTTAATGTTTGTGATGCGACACGGCAATTTTTAAATCGCAAAAATATTTGAATTATTTTGTTGTTTAATGAGCTATTACTTACTATTATTATTTATTATTAATGGAACAACGTATTTTTTGTCAAAATCTACACTACTCCAAAAAATTAAAGGAACACTAATTTTTTTCAGTTTTTTAGGGTTTTTTGAAGAGCTGTATCTTTGTAAAATACGGTCGTACAGAGATGAAAAGAAAAGCAGTTTAATGCTTCAAATCTCTAGTTTTGAGACTTTTGAGCGGAAAATTTTTGTGATTTTCGAATTTTTTTTTTTTTTTGTAAGGATCCATGGGCTCGGGAATTTTTTTTAAATTAAACCAATGCATAGGTCGGTTAGCCTGTTAATTAGGCGTAAATTTAATTTTATTCTGGTCTCTCTATGTCAACTTGTTGCTGAGATATCTGACTTTGAATCAAGAAAGATCCTTTTGCCTTTGATCATTGATACCTCAGCAACCAATGATTGCACAGTAAACTTTAGGACAGCCTTAAAAACTTCAGTAAATTTCCTACAAGACCCTTTAATGATTGGTTGAGAACAAATTTTTTTTTCACCCTCAATACTGATTTTAAAAAAGTACAAGAAAACGACTTTTTAGGTTGTCTTAGTAAATCTACCGTTACTTTACAAATATTAATGAAAAGACTAATGTTGCCAGGTCATTTTACAGTTTAATGTACTCCTAATAGCCCTGTATTATTTTCAAATTGATCCATCCAACCGTTTTTCCGGACAGATTGATCAAAGTTTTACAAAACAATTAAATGAACAAGTGATCATCAAAATAAAAAAACGACTATTTTCACATTTTGCGTTAGTTACTTGTTAACCCTTAACGATCGTACGATTTTTTTTGCAATACTCGCCCATAAGAGACGACAGAAAATTAAATAAAGCTCTGCAATATGCCCAATTATTATTATTGGCCATTTCTCATCCGATTTTAGTGAAATTTGGTATGCGTTATTGAAATGGGATTCTAAAATGATTTTTGGATATAGTTCCGGAATATGGACAACTAGGAAGGATCTTGGCCATTTCTTATCCGATTTTGATGAAATTCAGCATGTACGATGGAAATGGGATTCTTAAATTATTGATAAAATAAATCATTAAATACATGGAATAACCATTTTAGTTTTCACTTTTAAAGCACATGTCGAATATCTTTTATTCGATTAAGGAATAGGCAAGCGCCTTCCAACTTAACCATATAAATTAAACAAAAATAATTTTAGAGTTTTATTTCTATAGTACATGCTGAATTTGTTTAAAATTGGATAAAAATGGCCTTATACGGCTTATTCCAGAATTTCATCTAAACATAATTTTAAAACCCAATTTTCATTACAGATGCTGAATTTCAACAAAATCTTATAAGAAATCGCCAAGTTCCTTCCTAATTGGCCATATTCCAGAACTTTAGCTAAAGTTCATTTTAGAATCCCATTTCCATCGCCAAACCAAATTTCGCTAAAATCGGTTCAGCAATAGCCAAATTCCATCCTAGTTGGCCATATTCCAGAATTTTATACTAAAATCACTTTAGAATCCTATTTTCATCGTACATGCTAAATTTCATCAAAATCGGATTAGAAACGCGCAAGTTCCATCCGAGTTGGCCATTTTCCAGAACTTCATCCAAGAATCGTTTTAGAATCCCATTTCAATAACGCATACCAAATTTCACTAAAACCGGTTCAGCAATAGCCAAGTTCTATCCCAGTTGCCCATATTCCAGAACTTTATCCAAAAATCACTTTAGAATCCATTTCCATAGAGAACACCAAATTTCATCAAAATCGGTTTAGAAATGGCCAAGTTCCATTCCAGTTGGCCATATTCCAGACCTTTTTCCGAAAAATCATTTTGGAATCCCATTTCCAACGCGAATACCAAATTTCATCAAAATGGATTAAGAAATGGCCAAGTTCCATCCTAGTTGGCCATATTCCAGAATTTCATCCAAAAATCAGTATAGAATCCCATTTCCATCGCCCATACCAAATTTCACTAAAATCGGTTCAGCAATAGCCAAGTTCCATCCTAGTTGCCCATATTCCAGAATTTTATCCAAAAATCACTTTAGAATCCCATTTCCATCGTACGTACTGAATTTCAACAAAGTCAGATAAGAAATGGCTAAGTTCCATCCGAGTTGGCCATTTTCCAGAACTTCATCCACGAATCGTTTTAGAATCCCATTTCAATAACGCATACCAAATTTCACTAAAATCGGATAAAAATGGCCATGTGCCTTCCTAGTTGGCCATTTTCCTGAATTTCATCCAAAAATCAGTATAGAATCCCATTTCCATCGTCCAAACCAAATTTCACTAAAATCGGATTAAAAATGGCCAAGTGCCTTCCTAGTTGGCCATTTTCCAGAATTTCATCCAAAAATCAGTATAGAATCCCATTTCCATCGCCCATACCAAATTTCACTAAAATCGGTTCAGCAATAGCCAAGTTCCATCCTAGTTGCCCATATTCCAGAACGTTATCCAAAAATCAGGTTAGAATCCCATTTCCATCGCACATTCTGAATTTCAACAAAGTCAGATAAGAAATGGCTAAGTTCCATCCGAGTTGGCCATTTTCCAGAACTTCATCCACGAATCGTTTTAGAATCCCATTTCAATAACGCATACCAAATTTCACTAAAATCGGTTCAGCAATAGCCAAGTTCTATCCTAGTTGCCCATATTCCAGAACTTTATCCAAAAATCACTTTAGAATCCCATTTCCATCGAGAACACCAAATTTCATCAAAATCGGTTAAGAAATGGCCAAGTTTTATCCCAGTTGGCCATATTCCAGACCTTTTTCCGAAAAATCATTTTCGAATCTCATTTCCACCGCGAATACCAAATTTCCTCAAAATGGATTAAGAAATGGCCAAGTTCCTTCCTAGTTGGCCATATTCCAGAATTTCATCCAAAAATCAGTATAGAATCCCATTTCAATAACCCATACCAAATTTCACTAAAATCGGTTCAGCAATAGCCAAGTTCCATCCTAGTTGCCCATATTCCAGAACTTTATCCAAAAATCAGGTTAGAATCCCATTTCCATCGTACATACTGAATTTCAACAAAGTCAGATAAGAAATGGCTAAGTTCCATCCGAGTTGGCCATTTTCCAGAACTTCATCCACGAATCGTTTTAGAATCCCTTTTCAATAACGCATACCAAATTTCACTAAAATCGGATAAAAAAAATGGCCAAGTGCCTTCCTAGTTGGCCATTTTCCAGAATTTCATCCAAAAATCAGTATAGAATCCCATTTCCATCGTCCATACCAAATTTCACTAAAATCGGATAAAAAAATGGCCAAGTGCCTTCCTAGTTGGCCATTTTCCAGAATTTCATCCAAAAATCAGTATAGAATCCCATTTCCATCGCCCATACCAAATTTCACTAAAATCGGTTCAGCAATAGCCAAGTTCCATCCTAGTTCCCCATATTCCAGAACTTTATCCAAAAATCAGGTTAGAATCCCATTTCCATCGCACATACCGAATTTCAACAAAGTCAGATAAGAAATGGCTAAGTTCCATCCGAGTTGGCCATTTTCCAGAACTTAATCCACGAATCGTTTTAGAATCCCATTTCAATAACTCATACCAAATTTCACAAAAATCGGATAAAAAATCGCCAAGTGCCTTCCTAGTTGCCCATATTCCAGAATTTCATCCAAAAATCAGTATAGAATCCCATTTCCATCGCCCATACCAAATTTCACTAAAATCGGTTCAGCAATAGCCAAGTTCCATCCTAGATGCCCATATTCCAGAACTTTATCCAAAAATCACTTTAGAATCCCATTTCCATCGTACGTACTGAATTTCAACAAAGTCAGATAAGAAATGGCTAAGTTCCATCCGAGTTGGCCATTTTCCAGAACTTCATCCACGAATCGTTTTAGAATCCCATTTCAATAACGCATACCAAATTTCACTAAAATCGGATAAAAAAATGGCCAAGTGCCTTCCTAGTTGGCCATTTTCCAGAATTTCATCCAAAAATCAGTATAGAATCCCATTTCCATCGTCCATAAAAAAATTTCACTAAAATCGGATAAAAAAATGGCCAAGTGCCTTCCTAGTTGGCCATTTTCCAGAATTTCATCCAAAAATCAGTATAGAATCCCATTTCCATCGCCCATACCAAATTTCACTAAAATCGGTTCAGCAATAGCCAAGTTCCATCCTAGTTGCCCATATTCCAGAACTTTATCCAAAAATCAGGTTAGAATCCCATTTCCATCGCACATTCTGAATTTCAACAAAGTCAGATAAGAAATGGCTAAGTTCCATCCGAGTTGGCTATTTTCCAGAACTTCATCCACGAATCGTTTTAGAATCCCATTTCAATAACGCATACCAAATTTCACTAAAATCGGTTCAGCAATAGCCAAGTTCTATCCTAGTTGCCCATATTCCAGAACTTTATCCAAAAATCACTTTAGAATCCCATTTCCATCGAGAACACCAAATTTCATCAAAATCGGTTAAGAAATGGCCAAGTTCTATCCCAGTTGGCCATATTCCAGACCTTTTTCCGAAAAATCATTTTCGAATCTCATTTCCAACGCGAATACCAAATTTCCTCAAAATGGATTAAGAAATGGCCAAGTTCCTTCCTAGTTGGCCATATTCCAGAATTTCATCCAAAAATCAGTATAGAATCCCATTTCCATCGCCCATACCAAATTTCACTAAAATCGGTTCAGCAATAGCCAAGTTCCATCCTAGTTGCCCATATTCCAGAACTTTATCCAAAAATCAGGTTAGAATCCCATTTCCATCGCACATACTGAATTTCAACAAAGTCAGATAAGAAATGGCTAAGTTCCATCCGAGTTGGCCATTTTCCAGAACTTCATCCACGAATCGTTTTAGAATCCCATTTCAATAACTCATACCAAATTTCACTAAAATCGGATAAAAAATGGCCAAGTGCCTTCCTAGTTGCCCATATTCCAGAATTTCATCCAAAAATCAGTATAGAATCCCATTTCCATCGCCCATACCAAATTTCACTAAAATCGGTTCAGCAATAGCCAAGTTCCATCCTAGTTGCCCATATTCCAGAACTTTATCCAAAAATCACTTAAGAATCCCATTTCCATCGTACGTACTGAATTTCAACAAAGTCAGATAAGAAATGGCTAAGTTCCATCCGAGTTGGCCATTTTCCAGAACTTCATCCACGAATCGTTTTAGAATCCCATTTCAATAACGCATACCAAATTTCACTAAAATCGGATAAAAAAATGGCCAAGTGCCTTCCTAGTTGGCCATTTTCCAGAATTTCATCCAAAAATCAGTATAGAATCCCATTTCCATCGTCCATACCAAATTTCACTAAAATCGGAATAAAAAATGGCCAAGTGCCTTCCTAGTTGGCCATTTTCCAGAATTTCATCCAAAAATCAGTATAGAATCCCATTTCCATCGCCCATACCAAATTTCACTAAAATCGGTTCAGCAATAGCCAAGTTCCATCCTAGTTGCCCATATTCCAGAACTTTATCCAAAAATCAGGTTAGAATCCCATTTCCATCGCACATTCTGAATTTCAACAAAGTCAGATAAGAAATGGCTAAGTTCCATCCGAGTTGGCTATTTTCCAGAACTTCATCCACGAATCGTTTTAGAATCCCATTTCAATAACGCATACCAAATTTCACTAAAATCGGTTCAGCAATAGCCAAGTTCCATCCTAGTTGCCCATATTCCAGAACTTTATCCAAAAATCAGGTTAGAATCCCATTTCCATCGCCCATACCAAATTTCACTAAAATCGGTTCAGCAATAGCCAAGTTCCATCCTAGTTGCCCATATTCCAGAACTTTATCCAAAAAATCAGTTTAGAATCCCATTTCCATCGTACATACTGAATTTCAACAAAGTCAGATAAGAAATGGCTAAGTTCCATCCGAGTTGGCCATTTTCCAGAACTTCATCCACGAATCGTTTTAGAATCCCATTTCAATAACGCATACCAAATTTCACTAAAATCGGATGAGAAATGGCCAAGTGCCTTCCTAGTTGGCCATATTCCAGAATTTCATCCAAAAATCAGTATAGAATTCCATTTCCATCGCCCATACCAAATTTCACTAAAATCGGTTCAGCAATAGCCAAGTTCCATCCTAGTTGTCCATATTCCAGAACTTTATCCAAAAATCAGTTTAGAATCCCATTTCCATCGTACATACTGAATTTCAACAAAGTCAGATAAGAAATGGCTAAGTTCCATCCGAGTTGGCCATTTTCCAGAACTTCATCCACGAATCGTTTTAGAATCCCATTTCAATAACGCATACCAAATTTCACTAAAATCGGATGAGAAATGGCCAAGTGCCTTCCTAGTTGGCCATTTTCCAGAATTTCATCCAAAAATCAGTATAGAATCCCATTTCCATCGCCCATACCAAATTTCACTAAAATCGGTTCAGCAATAGCCAAGTTCCATCCTAGTTGCCCATATTCCAGAACTTTATCCAAAAATCAGTTTAGAATCCCCTTTCCATCGTACATACTGAATTTCAACAAAGTCAGATAAGAAATGGCTAAGTTCCATCCGAGTTGGCTATTTTCCAGAACTTCATCCACGAATCGTTTTAGAATCCCATTTCAATAACGCATACCAAATTTCACTAAAATCGGTTCAGCAATAGCCAAGTTCTATCCCAGTTGCCCATATTCCAGAACTTTATCCAAAAATCAGGTTAGAATCCCATTTCCATCGCACATTCTGAATTTCAACAAAGTCAGATAAGAAATGGCTAAGTTCCATCCGAGTTGGCTATTTTCCAGAACTTCATCCACGAATCGTTTTAGAATCCCATTTCAATAACGCATACCAAATTTCACTAAAATCGGTTCAGCAATAGCCAAGTTCCATCCTAGTTGCCCATATTCCAGAACTTTATCCAAAAATCAGGTTAGAATCCCATTTCCATCGCCCATACCAAATTTCACTAAAATCGGTTCAGCAATAGCCAAGTTCCATCCTAGTTGCCCATATTCCAGAACTTTATCCAAAAATCAGTTTAGAATCCCATTTCCATCGTACATACTGAATTTCAACAAAGTCAGATAAGAAATGGCTAAGTTCCATCCGAGTTGGCCATTTTCCAGAACTTCATCCACGAATCGTTTTAGAATCCCATTTCAATAACGCATACCAAATTTCACTAAAATCGGATGAGAAATGGCCAAGTGCCTTCCTAGTTGGCCATATTCCAGAATTTCATCCAAAAATCAGTATAGAATCCCATTTCCATCGCCCATACCAAATTTCACTAAAATCGGTTCAGCAATAGCCAAGTTCCATCCTAGTTGTCCATATTCCAGAACTTTATCCAAAAATCAGTTTAGAATCCCATTTCCATCGTACATACTGAATTTCAACAAAGTCAGATAAGAAATGGCTAAGTTCCATCCGAGTTGGCCATTTTCCAGAACTTCATCCACGAATCGTTTTAGAATCCCATTTCAATAACGCATACCAAATTTCACTAAAATCGGATGAGAAATGGCCATGTGCCTTCCTAGTTGGCCATTTTCCAGAATTTCATCCAAAAATCAGTATAGAATCCCATTTCCATCGCCCATACCAAATTTCACTAAAATCGGTTCAGCAATAGCCAAGTTCCATCCTAGTTGCCCATATTCCAGAACTTTATCCAAAAATCAGGTTAGAATCCCATTTCCATCGCCCATACCAAATTTCACTAAAATCGGTTCAGCAATAGCCAAGTTCCATCCTAGTTGCCCATATTCCAGAACTTTATCCAAAAATCAGGTTAGAATCCCATTTCCATCGCACATTCTGAATTTCAACAAAGTCAGATAAGAAATGGCTAAGTTCCATCCGAGTTGGCTATTTTCCAGAACTTCATCCACGAATCGTTTTAGAATCCCATTTCAATAACTCATACCAAATTTCACTAAAATCGGATAAAAAATGGCCAAGTGCCTTCCTAGTTGGCCATATTCCAGAATTTCATCCAAAAATCAGTATAGAATCCCATTTCCATCGCCCATACCAAATTTCACTAAAATCGGTTCAGCAATAGCCAAGTTCCATCCTAGTTGCCCATATTCCAGAACTTTATCCAAAAATCAGTTTAGAATCCCATTTCCATCGTACATACTGAATTTCAACAAAGTCAGATAAGAAATGGCTAAGTTCCATCCGAGTTGGCCATTTTCCAGAACTTCATCCACGAATCGTTTTAGAATCCCATTTCAATAACGCATACCAAATTTCACTAAAATCGGTTCAGCAATAGCCAAGTTCTATCCCAGTTGCCCATATTCCAGAACTTTATCCAAAAATCAGGTTAGAATCCCATTTCCATCGCACATTCTGAATTTCAACAAAGTCAGATAATAAATGGCTAAGTTCCATCCGAGTTGGCCATTTTCCAGAACTTCATCCACGAATCGTTTTAGAATCCCATTTCAATAACTCATACCAAATTTCACTAAAATCGGATAAATAATGGCCAAGTGCCTTCCTAGTTGGCCATATTCCAGAATTTCATCCAAAAATCAGTATAGAATCCCATTTCCATCGCCCATACCAAATTTCACTAAAATCGGTTCAGCAATAGCCAAGTTCCATCCTAGTTGCCCATATTCCAGAACTTTATCCAAAAATCAGTTTAGAATCCCATTTCCATCGTACATACTGAATTTCAACAAAGTCAGATAAGAAATGGCTAAGTTCCATCCGAGTTGGCCATTTTCCAGAACTTCATCCACGAATCGTTTTAGAATCCCATTTCAATAACGCATACCAAATTTCACTAAAATCGGTTCAGCAATAGCCAAGTTCTATCCCAGTTGCCCATATTCCAGAACTTTATCCAAAAATCAGGTTAGAATCCCATTTCCATCGCACATTCTGAATTTCAACAAAGTCAGATAAGAAATGGCTAAGTTCCATCCGAGTTGGCTATTTTCCAGAACTTCATCCACGAATCGTTTTAGAATCCCATTTCAATAACGCATACCAAATTTCACTAAAATCGGTTCAGCAATAGCCAAGTTCCATCCTAGTTGCCCATATTCCAGAACTTTATCCAAAAATCAGGTTAGAATCCCATTTCCATCGCCCATACCAAATTTCACTAAAATCGGTTCAGCAATAGCCAAGTTCCATCCTAGTTGCCCATATTCCAGAACTTTATCCAAAAATCAGTTTAGAATCCCATTTCCATCGTACATACTGAATTTCAACAAAGTCAGATAAGAAATGGCTAAGTTCCATCCGAGTTGGCCATTTTCCAGAACTTCATCCACGAATCGTTTTAGAATCCCATTTCAATAACGCATACCAAATTTCACTAAAATCGGATGAGAAATGGCCAAGTTCCATAATAATTGGTCATATTGCAGAAATTTATTTAATTTTCTGTGGTCTCTTATGGGCGAGTATTGCAAAAAAATCTTACGATCGTTAAGGGTTAACAAATAACTAACGCAAAATGTGAAAAAAGTCGTTTTTTTATTTTGTTGATCACTTGTTCCTTTAATTGTTTTGTAAAACTTTGATCAATCTGTCCGGAAAAACGGTTGGATGGATCAATTTGAAAATAATACAGGGCTATTAGGAGTACATTAAACTGTAAGATGACCTGGCAACATTAGTCTTTTCATCAATATTTGTAAAGTAACGGTAGATTTACTAAGACAACCTAAAAAGTCGTTTTTTTGTACTTTTTCCAAATCAGTATTGAGGGTGAAAAAAAGTTCGTTCTCAACTAATCGTTAAAGGGGCTTGTAGGAAATTTACTGAAGTTTTTAAGGCTGTCCTAAAGTTTACTGTGCAGTCATTGGTTGCTGAGATATCGATGATCAAATGGAAAAGGATCTTTTTTGATTCAAAGTCAGATATCTCAGCAAAATGTTTACATAGAGAGAAATTTACGCCTAGTTAACAGGCTAACCGACCTATGCATTGGTTTAACTTAAAAAAAAATTTCCCGAGCCTATGGATCCTTACAAAAAAAAAATCGAATTTTTTTATTTCGCGCTCTTTCTTATGATTGCGTGATAAGCGTATCTCACAAAAATTTTCCGTTCAAAAGTCTCAAAACTAGAGATTTAAAGCTTTAAAATGCTTTTCTTTTCATCTCTGTACGACCGTATTTTACAAAGATACAGCTCTTCAAAAAACACTAAAAAAATTTAAAATAATTTGTGTTCCTTTAATTTTTTGGAGTAGTGTAGATAAATTTAAAATTTTTTTTTACATCGGCTTACATGAAACATCACAAAAACATAAAAAATGGCGGATGCATTAGGGCTCTTATATACAGAGGGGTCTTGTTTGATCAATCGAACTGAAGTTTTATATTGAGGCTTTTATCATAAATTGGGAGTTTCCAGTAAATTTTAGTCAAATTCGGCCAACCGGAAATGGCCACCTTCTTGAGCCAGAAAATTTATTTCGCAAATATCTTCAAAAGAATAAAGTTTACAGATAAACTATTGGATACAAAATGATCCCAAAAAAAAAAAAAAAAAACAAAAACAAAAAGGATTTCATGTTAATTTTCGATTTTGAGATTTTTGGGGTCGTTGACTCCGAAAAGTTGGGTTTCGAAGTGGTGTCCATTGGTCTTTATGTCTGTCAGTTTGTAGCCCAGATAGTTTGAACGTGCAACTTCATGTTTAACTTTTTTTCATAAATTTTAAGGTTGGAACATCTCCCAGCTTTCGTGTACCAGAAAATGTGTTTCGGAATTATCTCAAAAATATACAATTTACAGGAAACTTGTAAGAAATTTGCATAATAAGTCTCTCAAAATTTGATGTTCATAAAAAAAAGTAGTGTGTTGGCCACGCCTCGATTTTTCCGATAAACTTTTTTACCCTTTTGTACCTCCTGTGATACCTTAAAAAAAAAAAGCAAAGTCTTCAACTTTTTAAATGTGTTTTAATAGTAGAAAATGTTAGTATTATTTTCGTTCTTTTTTTTCGTTTCTTTTATCATAAGGTTTGAAGGTATGATCACCGTGATCATATCGTCTTTTGTGAAATTTTATTTTATTTTATGCTAGAAGGCTAGATATAGATAGAATATGTATTTGGTTACTTTTAGTTTAGAGCGGTGAAATAGATTGTTTTTGAGAAAACGATCTTGTTCGTTGTGTAGGCAGATTTTTAGAGATCATGTTAGTCTAGCATGTTACCATTTTGAGTTAGAATTAAAGCGAATCAGTGCTTCCCCCTAGAGTGATAAGGATTTTAGGGATTTTACTATTGGTCGTTTGAACCATCGACCGGGCATGTTGAACTCAGGTTGGACGAATTGTATTAGTCTTATTTGATTAATGAATAAATTGACCTCAGCTGCCTTCCATTCTTTTGCATATATATGTATTAGTTTCAATTCACTTTAATGTAAAATGAAAATAGAAAATACAGTTGTTTTAGTTTGGAAAATTAGTATCATTCAGATATAATTTTGTGTTAGTAAGAAACAAAATTGTTAAAAATGATAAATTGAATATTGCGTTAACGTTATGTAAATACGTTGTGTTATTGAATGGAGCTGAATAATGAACTTTAATATAATTGATGAATTATACCAAACATTCCATAAATTTTAGTGATTATTAAATTAAAAAAAAAATGTTCACTTACCATTTTTAGTGCGGATATAATACTAAATATAAAAAAAATTATTTTGTGCATTTCCAATAAAACACAATCCCTTCGCGAGGATGGTTTTTCACCGCAATATTATAGGAAAACTATATGGGATTAAGGTGGCTACAGAACAACGTTAAACACAGATGTATCGGAAACGGAATTAGCGTAGGTAACTAAAGCAGGAAAAACAACCATTATCGTTATTTCTAGAAAACTAAAGTTGGTTCCAATAAGTAAGAACCGTGAAAATTTTAAAAATTTGGACACAAGTTAGGAATGACCCCACAATAGTTCTAACCTGAATTGCACTCCAGTCAATAGACTTTTCTCCAGTCAACTTTTTTATCAAATCAAATATAGCAGAATCATTCAATTCTATTAGTACATAGCTTCTGCATTGGAAATATGTAAAATAAAAATAAAAAAAAAACATCCAGCTGATTGTGGAACTCAGAAAGAGGATCATTAGAGATTGTCTGATCATTTCCATTTATGGATAAGCTTGAACTGTTTCGAATAGGATTACGATTGCAATACTTATTTGCAATACTTATTACAGGAATATATTATCTTAATCCCTGCATTTTCGGATCTCCAAGAGCCACACGAGAAAGATTTCTTGCAATAAAACACACATCTATACAAACTAACTATAGCATCATTCAGCTGATATTCACGTTAACAAATCCGAGTATGTATATATATATAATGGCGTTACACACATTTAAGTAAAGCAACATTTGGAGGAATCTACACAATTTGCAATACTAGCGTTCAAAGAATTAACAATGTTATTGTATAAGTTCAAAGCATCATTAAATATTAGACGGCTATTTAGAGACGGTACCAATATACTGCACTGATAGGATAAACAATAGGGCTGTCAAAAACGGGTTTAAAGATTCAGTTGGATATCATGAATGACTTACTTTAAATAAGCAAGGGGATATAGAACAGTATGAATAAATACTAGAAAACTTGCAAAATATTAGCTAATATTAGCTAAACATTATCAAACATAACAAAATCAACTCTTAGCCTACACTGGATTATAGGGGAGAGTCTCCGGTTGTGGGCACCACTGAACAACTTTTGACAGAATGCAAATATGGCTGACCTGACTGTTGTCGCACTTGTATTTTGACAGTACGCAGATTTCTAACTAATATCGAAGTGAATGGACGAGCTTGTTCTTTTGCTGCGATCACATTAAAAAAAAAATCCGTAAAAATCAACGCAATTGTAATTTTCCAATGTTTTAAAAGTGCGATAAATCAAAATGAATAATCTCAAACAGGTGAGTGTTATCGATATTTCTACAGTATTTTCGTTGTGATTTGGGATGCCACATCGATTTATATCAAATTCATGGCGCATCACATTTTTTTGGGTTACTCCGAGAATGGTCGTGATTTCCGATAGTGGGCACTTAAATGTAACCGGTTGTAGGCACCGTTTTTTCCATTTAAAGTGTCCGTCTCCCGCCTCCCCCAAAGAAGAGTAAAAAAAGAAGGCAACCCGTCGGCCAAACGCTTTAAAAAAAAAAGAAATCTCCATCATCTGATGATGATATCGACTTTGCATCATCTGTTTTAAGCCTCTGTCATCGAAGTTGACTGAAATTGAATGATTTTAAAAAAATACTTTTTTTGTTATGTTTGCCACTGAAGGTCTTTAAAATTAATAAGCCTCGAAATTCGTTCAAATTAAGTGCGTTTTCCTTAAACTATTCCCATTTTCAGCGAATTTTCGAAAGGTGCCCATAACCGGTTACGATTTTTTTTTTTGCCAAAAAATATGACTTCATAAAATTGTAGTTACTTTAGCACAATGTAGTTACTTTAGCACAAACAGTTAGCTAATACCTCTAGATTTCCATTGATATTCATATCTCCGCATAATATGGAGTCAAAGGAAAATTATGGGTCAAAAATAATACTGTGCCCACAACCGGAGACCCTCCCTTGCATAAAAAACAATTAATCCACAAGTCCATGCTACTTAGTTATTAAAAGTGTAAAAAATACTCAGGGCACCCTCATTCAGAAGTGAGAACCCACCTCTATATATAGAGAAATAAATTCCCAGTTGAAACCTCTACGGTAACTCAATGTAGTTACTCTTTCTCCTTATCATTTCACTGATATCTACGAAGTAATAACATTATGAAAATCTTTGTTACCTTCAACATTTAGATAGCTATGTCTTAATTAAATGTCTGATCATATTTGTGGAAGGACAGGGAAATATGTTTTTTTTGGATTCCGACAAAAACACAAACAATTTTTTTTTTTTTGTTTTTTTATTTACTTCTTCATTTTAATTCAGATATCCACAACTTACTGTTCCGATTTAAAACTGTACATATTTTACTTACTCGTACTCGAATTTATTAAATCAATATATTATTCTATTGTGTGTTAGTAAATATATTTTAGTCATACACAATTGTGGTGACATAATAAAATTCATGCCTTAAATTCAAACAGTTCGTTATCATATCAAATAAAAGCGTAGGAAATTGTGAATCGATTGCCGTTTCTAAAATTTCAGTAAAATGTAGTGTTTGCATACATATAGGCAATAAGGAGATTAAGATAGTTTTGATTTTGATTTACACATTCGGCGTTTCTCGTCGACGACCTGTAACATTTTATGACTATACATTGGCGATTTATTTTACAATTAAATCTTTTCGAGAAAGTGTATCCGCATTTTTATACAGCTTATTTATTAGGAATTGGTTTTATTTTATCGTCACTTACCTACCACTGTATAACTTCTACCATACTAAAAAATCTTTCTCAATGATTAGCTTACAAATGCAATAATTGCTAAATCTTTTGGAATCCTGCATTGTGGTTAAATTGGTCCAAGGGAAAATTCGTCGCAACAGTTTCAAAATAAATTCTCTTGCTTGATTGATTTGAACCATAGATTAAGAAGAATAAGATAAACTAAAAAGAACAACTTAGCTATTTAATCTTTTGTAATTCTAGCGACATACCATGTTGATTATTTTTTGGTACTAAATATGAGAAACACAAAAAACAACAAACCAAATGAAAGCAAATCAAGCATAATATGAAAAAAAAAATTATTTTATGTGTTTAGGCAATAAATAGTATGACCCTGTTAAAGTTAGCCGAAAGTTTCCAGCCGAAAGTAAAAAGTTGATAATGCAGATTCCGTTATTAACATTCCAACCGAAAATAAAAAAAAATTGTGGCTACCAGCCGAAAGTTAATAGGATGCATAGATTTTAATAACAAATTTTGTAAATAGTCTTACGTGGAAAAATCGCGGAAAATATCAGAAAACAGAAGTTCACAAAATTGGAATAACATCAACATCTAGAGTGTATATCTGAAGTTGAATCGTTTTTATTGGATTTGTCAATACCGCTATTTTTTTTTTTTTTTTCTCTGGCGCTACATCCCATGGAGGGATTTGGCCGCTTCATTTTGAAGTTTCGTAATCATTTTGTTAACGGATAATGACTAATGAGTGATTAATTCATTGATCCTACCCTTAACCAGCCGTGATTTTTTCATCACCCGCCGGGAATCGAACCCGGGACCTCCGGAGCGTAAAGCAAGCATGCTAACCACTGTGCCACCGGGACGGCAATACCGCTATTACAGGACAAATATTCAGTTCAAGTTTCCCGTGCTAAATCATTCAAAAAAATCATTAGAAAATTTCTATAAATTCAGCCTCCAGACTGAGTGTTATATCTGGAAATGGGTTACATTGATGTGACTCGTCAATAGCTATCGTATTGAAAAAATTCACTTCAAGTTTCCCGTGGGAAACCCGGAAAATTCGATTTTTCAAAAATTCTTATAAAGTCATTATTGAAATCATTGACAAGTCACATCAATATAATCCATTTCCAGACATAACCACTCTAGAGGCTGATTTTATCCATTCATTTCTTATTTTCGGCTACAAACTTTTTAAATTTTCCTAGATTCTCCACGAGAAACTTGAACTGAATTTTTTCCCTGCGATAGCTATTGACAAGTCACATCAATAAAATCCATATTCAGATATAACACTCTAGGGGCTGATTTTATACTTACTTTCGGCTGCAACCTTTTCAAATTTTCCGAGATTTTCCACAGGAAACTAGAACTGAATTTTTTTCCCGTGATAGCTATTGACAAGTCACATCAATGTATTCCATTTGCAGACATAATACTCTAGATGCTGATTTTATTCCAATTAAAATATTTTGTTGGGTTTCGCGAGTTTTCCACAATTTTCCACGAGGAGCTGGAACCAGGTATCGCCATTTATATGCATATTAACAAAGGTCTTCATGATATTCATGCATGCTTAGTAATTTTTAGGCTATACACTACCGATTGATATCAACTTCATTTTTTATTTTCGGCTGGAATAACACAATCTACATTACCGACTTTTTTACTTTCGGTTGGATATCGATAATGAGGATTGTGATACTCCAATCCTCATTATCGACTTTTCACTTTCAGCTAACTTTAACAATATCGTAGTATGCGTGTACGATACTTCTCGTAAAAAACAAAATAAACGAAATTAATATTGTATATGCATAGATACATACAATCAAAACCAAAAAATGTGTTAATGCAAGCAATGCTGTTCGCTTAATAGAGAGATTAGATGAGACTAGATTTATGAGCTCAGATTGCATACGCATATTGGACTTACGTTCAGTTTTTTTGAATAACAAATTATTTTGATTTTATCTTGTGTTTTTGTAGTGTTTTATTATTTTTACGTATAAGTCAGACACCTACAGTCCGTGGCCAAATTATTATACGCACATCATTTCTGTTGAGTTGAGAAATGTTACTCGTGGTGATTTATGTATTTCACTAAACATTTTTATAGCCTACCAAACTATTATGTGTTAAGGTGCATTCATAATACAAAGTTTTACTTTGTACTAAATAATATGTGTACTAAAAATAGAAATACATTTTTTATCTAAATTAGAAATATTTAAAAAAACATATTTCTACCTGAGCTAGCTCAAAATATTGAGTAAATGCATGTTCATTATTATTGACTCTACACGGAGAAAAAAAATTACTGAATTATTTACTATATAATATAGTAATACAATTATAGCAAACTGTGCTATGTATTTCTGTAAAAGCTACTATGTGTATGGTGGACTTTATAATTTGCATAGTAGTGTGTTCAATATAGGAATCATTACCATAATCTACAAATTAATTATATAATATAGGAATGTTGCCTATAACCAATAGTAATTTTTCATTTTTGTCAAGGTAAATCCCGTTATTTTAAACTGATCAAAACGCATTCCTTTTATTCCTTCTTTGCAGTCGTAACGTAGCCCATAATGGTGAACAGTCGATTTTATCTTTTTTCGTAAATACAAAAAAAAATTGAATCGTTTCGAGTAATTAAGTTTTATGTTATTAAAAAAAATATAAAAAGAAAACTGTGTCAAAGCCTCTTCTATATAAAAGCCGTAAGTATCATACCAATTTTAAAAGAAGTTTAATTTAAAGAAGATACATTTTATGATTCCTCATAAGAACTCATGTAAAATTGAACATTTTTGATTTAAATTTTATTAATGAAAAATACTCGTAACATAAAACAATTTTAGGTTAATATATAAATCAAACTTTTAATTATAACATATTTTGAAACGTAATTTGATAAATGTGATTAAAATAAAATTGTACAAATTTAAATTTTCTTTGTGCGTCTATGTGAAAATGCTAGTGAAAACTTATAAAAACAAAATCAATGACGTAAAATCTTGTTCAGAATGGCTTGCCTGAATGGTGTTTTTTGCGCTGTAAGTAATATGAGTGATTTATTTGATGAAAAATTATATCAATTTCTAACATTATGATTGTCTTATTCCAGATATGATTACAAGATGATTGTGTGATATCAGTGCTTAATTATTTATTTGACGTATTTCGTAACAGCATGTATTGACGTTTTTTCACTGGATCTAATAGATTTTAATTTGTTAAAAACAACAAAAGGAAGTGTTTTGATGCACGGAAAAAAATAAACTGGTCCTCAGCTAAGAAAACGGACTTTTAATTCAAGAAAATGTACTTTTTCTTGATTTAAAAGCAAATTTTCTTATTTCTTTCGAATTTTTCTTCATTTCAAGAAACACAATTCTTACATGAAGAAAAACTTGATAGAATTAAGAAAATTAGCTTTTAAATCAAGAAAAAGTACATTTTCTTGAATTAAAAGTCCGTTTTCTTAGCTGAGGACCAGTTTATTTTTTTCCGTGTGCCAATTGTAATTTTAGTTTTACCTGTTTTTGGTTATTATGTAAGTCATTTAAATATTTATCTATTTATCATAGGTTTAAAAAACATTTTATTTACAATATTTGTGAAAACGAACGATTTTTTATTAATTTCAAATGTTTGATAAATCATATGTGCTCATTAAAGAGAAATGGTTGTAATCGATATTATTTGTACATTAAAAAGTTATTCCAGTTAAAAACGATAGTTCGGAGGAACTAACGTTTTTTAAAATAACAGGATTTTTAAAAATTGAAAATAATATAATATCCATTTTAAATACTATGTACATATGACATAAAATATTTCGATTTTCACAAGTATGCATATGTTGTAAAAAATCCTAGAGTTAACTAATACATTAAATGAATTACATAAATTCAAAATCAAATATTTAAAATTAGAAAAAATAATAATTATAATTTAATTATATTTTAATATTTTATTTTTATTTTGTGTAGACAATAAATTGAATGAATATTATAATATGTTAAATCAAATAAATTGAAAACGTTTTTTATTACACAATGGAAAGGATACTATACTCTAAAGTACCCATAGCTATATTACAGTGTAAACGATACGATAATTATTTGTGTGTACTTTTCATAATGGTAATTGTTACTATATTGTTATAAGATATTTTACTATTTTTATGGTAACCGGTACCATACACATCATTTAATATTTTCGTAATATTATATAGTAAGCGTTCCGATAATAAGCCACAAATGCCTGGGCTCCTATAATTTATGGAAATGTGTACTATACATTTTTTTCCGTGTACATTTCTTTCATTTGGCGGGTTATCAGGACATTATAAATTTAGATAATAATATGATTATGATTTGATAAATGTAGATTAATATGAATAAAATTAGTACTTATTACAACAAGTAATTTTAGCCCTTATAATTTTTAATACAAAAATAAAAATTACATTTTATGTACAATTGATGAATTTTTCACTTAAAAAATAACTTTTGTTCTTCTATTAAATACGATAAGTACTAATTAGTACATATACCAAAAAGTACTCATTTTAAATAGTATTATCTATAAAAAATAATTCTAGATAAAAAATGTATTTCAACTTTTAGTACAAATATTATTTAGTACAAAGTAAAACTTTGTATTATGAATGCACCTTAACACATACATATAATAGTTTTGTATGGCTGGGCTATAAAAATATTTAGTGAAATACATAAGACACCAGAAGTGAACATTTCCCAACAGAATTGATATGCGTCTAACAATTTGGCCAGGGACTGTAATTAGTTCGTTTGCCATAAATATTTATTAAAATAATTATTTATCAAAATGGAACGTCGTTCAAGAATTTTAATGTTCAGGGTCGATTTGCAGTTCGACAAGAAAAGACGCGACACGGCTATATAAATATAGGTACAGTTATCAAAATCACACATTGTGGTTGGAAAACTGTCAGATTACAATACCATCGAAAAAACCTGTTATATTTGTCTGTTCTTTACATTTTGATCGTACCTTTTTTAACCGAATTTTTAAGCCGTTTAGATGCTGTTTTTACCTGAAACAAGCCAAAGAGGAGTATTTTCCCAGACAAATTTTCAAGTGCAATGGTCAACAATGATCTTTACTTTTTACTGTTTGATGAAAATAAAATTAGGGAAGATTTAAAATATAATTCGATTCGGAATTGGATTGACGGATTTGTTGACCTATGGGCGATGACTGTAGAGAGCCAAATATTGGTACTAATATACATATGTATTTTTATGATTCGTTTTATCATAGATAATTAAAAGTATGTTCTATGCTATTATGTTTCGCAAAATTCTATTAAATTGAACTTATTGAAGGGACTACTTTTCAACAACAAAGATATATGTTTTGATCTTGGATCGCAGTTCGTATGGTTATTTGTGACCAAGGCCCAAATAACCGTAAATCATTATGTGATATGGGTGTTACTTGAAAATGCCCTTCCCTTAATTACGAAGGCCTTAAGGAGTAAAAATAGTGAGAATTTTTGATACACCGTATCCTATTTAAATCGTTTCGCAATTGTTTGCTTCCTTCCTAACTAAAGTGATCCGATGGAATTGTTAGTTGGAAGAAAAAACCAATAAATCCCGGTGGCTTTGATAAAATGAAATAAAATACGCCACGCAGGTATTTAGCCATAGTGTTGTAGCGGGAATTCAAACCATCTAAGTACCAGGCATTTGGATGTATTTCGATAAATTAGATCAACTATTTAATATTCTCAATTCTAAATATATGTATGTTTTACGGTAAACAGAAATTGAGCATTTCAAGTTTTTAAAAGAAATATTAAATTATTTGCAAACTGTCAAATTAATAAGTGGAAGAAAAGTGTATTCTCTCGATGGGATGGTGCAAACTATAAATGAAGTTTGTTGACCATTATTTACTAACCTCCCGACTGAATCAGGATACACTGAAAAAATCTTTCCCCTTATATTCGATCAGTAAATAGCAATAATACGCATCCTTTAGTTCAGGAGTTTAATTTTACGATAGTAAAATTGTTTAACTGTTGTTTATCTATTGTTTAACATCTTTTACCGCACTTTCTAAATGTGAAGATGGTAGTATTAGATATAATTCGGGAAGAAAGTTTGGAAGAAATAAATAAAAATGCACATCAAACCGAAACGCCTAATATTCTAAAAGGAAGAGACTTTCGGAATATATGCGATGTACTGCTCATCATCAAAAACTCCGGTGCATCAACTAAATATTTTGTGGTTTACTTAGCACAACAGATATTAAAAAAAATTAATTATGCTTACTGTGCCCTGACATTAGTGAAAGAAAGTGACTATTTGGAATGTGATTCCAAATTACTGATTAAATACAAAAACTATATGAACGATACTTTTGGAAAGCTGCAAACTACATCTCAATTTTTTGTGAGTTATATCGTAAACAAATTGCCAATTTGAAACATTTTTACCACCCTAGTAAAGTTAGCCGAAAGTAAAAAGTCGATAATGCAGATTATCTTATTAACATTCCAGCCGAAAATAAAAAATTTTGTGTTTATCAGCTGAAAGTAAATAGGATACATGGCTTGTAATAAACAATTCTGTAAATATTCTTACGTGGAAAACTTTGTTTAACCTAATCGCGGAAAATATTGGAAAATCAAAAGAATTCACAAAATTGGAACAAAATCAACCTATATATAGAGCGTATATCTGAAGTTGAATCGTGTTGATTAGATTTGTCAATAGCCATGGCAGGAAGTAAATTCAGTTCAAGTTTCCCGTGGGAATTCTCGGAAAATTCGATTTTCTAAAAATCATTAGAAAATTTGAATAACATCAGCCTCTAGAGTATTATGTCTGGAGATGTATTTATTTGATGTGACTTGTCAATAACTATCGCAGGAAAAAAATTCAGTTCAAGTTTCCCGTGAAAAATCTCGGAAAATTTGAAAGGCGTTCCAGCCGAAATTAAAAAATAAATGTCAGCCTCTAGAATGTTATGTCTGGAAATGGATTACATTTATGTGACTTGTCAATAGCTCTCGCAGCAAACAAAATCAGTTCAACTTTCGCGTGAGAAATCTCGGAAAATTCGATTTTCCAAGGAATTAATGGTTATCCAAGGAATAGTTACAATACGCCGAAACATACGGAAAGCTATTGACAAAAATAATCGCTTGGAAAAAAATCTTTATATCGATTCCATACATAAAACTTCTTTTTGAAAAAATTAAATGAACTTGTCAAAATTTTGAAATGAAAGTAGCGGGTAGACCAGTAAAAAGTTTAGATAAGTTTTTGTTTACTAAGTTAAAAGGTGAAATTCCTTTAGAACTACAATCAAATTTCGTGTATAAACTAAATTGCTCATGTGGAAAGGAATACGTTGTTTATGACTCAATTTTCAACTTCCAAAATTCATATAATGCAATAACAAATCATTTACGGGACAGTGGCCAGGCATTATCTTTAGAGGATGCTACAGTTTTGGAGAAAGAAAGTAATTTGGGAAAGCGTTTATTTTTGGAAAATATTTACATTAAGAAAATGCGGGGTCCAAATTTGTTAAATGTCCAGGAAATTTCCAAATTCTTGTTAAATTATTACGACAATATTATTCTAAATTAATTTATACTTTTGACCAACCGGATTTTTCAAATCAAGTAGTATGCATATTTGTAAGGACTTGTTGTTTTATTTGTAATTTTTAAAAAAATTGTCCTGAGGATGACGGAATACAGCCGTTGAAACGTCGATAATAAATTAATAAAAAAATTAGCTATATACCAAATAAATTTGTTGTAATATTAAAAAATGCTTAATAAAATATGATATATTTAGAAATGTATTTATTTTGTTTTAGTAACTATATAAATAATTATAAAATTATAATATGAAAACTCCGAACCGCCCTTATCACTAAGGGAGAGCTTACATTACTTTGGAACACATTGCTAAATTATCATTGCAACGTAAACACATAAATCTCTTTAATAATTAAACAAAAAATCATTTTAATTTAAAAACAAAGCTTTTAATTTTAAAAAAAAAATTTAAAAAAAAATAAAATTTGAATTCTAGGGGAAAGTACAAATCGTAATGTGTATTCAAAATTGTTTTTGTATGCTAAAAATAAAAAAATAAGAAATGCTAAATTATTTAAATTTGAAATTATTTTTGGCTAATTAAATATTGGTTTGTCACTTATCACTTATGCATTGTATGCCCAGCAGTTTAGGTCAGTATCACATCCCGCAAGCGGCACAGAAAATTGCTGATAAAATCGAAACTCGATACCTTGGGTAGGGCAACTAATTGTATTCAAAAATTTCTATAATTCCATGGCAATGATTTTTTCTACGTATGCCCTAAAAAGCATATTAATGGCGGATTAGGAAATTAGTAATGTTGCCTCATTCAGTAAATCAAAATTCAACATTGAATTTTTTGATACGCGCAGTTAACGTAATAAAAAAATATCTTCCAAATTATCAACTTAGGCTGTTTTCCAAACGAATACTTATTTGTGGATCCTGTCTAATTCAAATAAATAACCTGGCGAGGTAGCTTATTTTCTATCTCTTTCTTACGAAAAAATCTAATTTGTAAATATGTCAAAAAAATTGTTTTAGGTGCTCGCTTATTTTTATATCTTAATTAATATTTATAAAAATCACAAATATAAATAATATAAAATTAAAATACAATTATCCACAGTATAATAAATTTAATAATAATAAATTATAAAAAAAAATCGCTGTGCAATGAATATTGCGCATTTTCGTTCTTTTGATGCATCCGTCAAAATAAGTAAGCTAAATCAATTGGAATGACTCTACTTACTTATTTAAAATGGCGGCCAAATATCGTTTGGAAAACAGCCTTAGTCCAATTTTTTTTTAGTTTCAATTTTTCAAAACTATTCATGTGTAATGAAGAATCATTACCAGAAAATTATTCAAAGGTTTTGAATATAATAAGATACTTCGGCCAGAGTAGCATTTATGTTCAATCGTACGACGCGACGGTTATAATGAGAGCGGAAGGTATTCACAATATAGCAAAGATAAAAAATTTCTAATATTATGCTGATAATACCGTGTGGAATATGCTTAAGTGACTAAATTACTATTTAGTTATTCAAAAATATTTTTAAATTTAATTGATTTATCATTTTTCGACTAAATTTTTAATGTGTACTAAAAATTTTAAATCAAAATTTCCATTCAAAATTGCAATTTTGAATGACTACCCCACCTACACAGGCATTTTTGTGTTTGTTTTATTTTTATTTTACAACAAATGTATCTATCAAGGCGGATAGTGTTGCCTTCTTTCGTTCCTTCGTTCGTTCTGAGATAATTTTTTTTATCCAATCAAAGAAACCAGAATGAAAAATAACGTCATTTTTAACCAATGAAATTGGTTTAATTTCAGAAAGCAGGAACGAAAGAAAGCATTACTGAATCCGCCTTCAAATGTAGTAAGATACATCATGCTTGATATCTGTTTTCATTTTTTTTTGTGTTTCTCATATTTCGTGTTCAATATAAAAGCATACGCGCTGGTGTCAATAATGTGCGGTACACTTCTTCAGTTTATCTTAGTTTATCTTATTCTTCTTAATCTATGTTTGGACTGATACATTTTGATTTTAAAAACCTAAATGAGTTTTCATATACGTTTGTCCAATTCTGCTTTCTAATCCGCTTGTTGCAAAATTAATATTGCCCGTTTAATAAAGTCTACGGAAATAAAGTTAATTGGGTAAATTCAACAAATATTTGGAAATAAAGTCACTGACTTAATAAAGTATGGAAGTTAAGACCATTGGTTTTATTTGTTGGAAGTAAAGAGTTGGAAGTAAAGACCATTGGTTCTATTTCTTTTTCAACTTGCAATTAAATCAATTGTTTTACTTCGGTTGACTTTATTTTTTTGCACCGTTTTTTTTTTTGTGTAACGATAATTTATTTCTCGGATTCTATTAGTTCTTGAGTTGAAAATTATACAGGAAATTTGAACTAGGGAATTTGGTTGTTCAGGGTAAAAAAAGACAACGATAGTAAAATTTGGAAAATCATAGGGTTAGGACCATGATAAAAATGTTAGTAGGTGTAACCCGCTATGCCATGTTTTTTGTGCTTATGTTAAAAGGCGTTTTAATTATGTCTACCCATATTTCGCACCCATACATAAGGATGGGGTCCGTGTCTAACATTAGAAGCTACCTTTTACCAGCCATTGGACCATTGATGTTCGTCACCAATGTGCTCAGGGCAAATGTTACTTTCGACGCCTTTTCTGAGGATCGCCTCATTTTTTCTCCAAAATTAAGATTTGTGTCCAGATGATCCCCCAAGTATTTGATTGCTGTGCTGGACTGCATCTGTTGATTTTCTACCTGAAACAGCACATAGGTTTCAATTTAATGTCTCGTAAGCAAAACTAATTCTGTTTTTCTGTTGTTAAATACATACCAGGGGCAGGTAGCCAGGAAGGAGTTCATCTCATTACTTGACTGAACGTTGGGCGTCGTCTATATCCCGGACGACTACTACTGCTGCAATATCGTCTGAGTACCCAACCATTAAGGTGTCATCTGGGATTTACATTCTCAGTATGACATCGTATAATGCCTTTCATAAATCAGGCCCTGAGATACACCTTTGGGCGGAACTCCCCCCCCCCCCCCGTCCCTCCCGAAACCTGTTTACTGCATTGACCCATGAAAAGTAGCTTCCTATCTTGTAGGTAGCTGTCCATTATCCGTAAAAGATAGTCTGTAGTATAGCCATCCTATTTTAATGTGACCTATCCTACCAAGGCAGCTCTTAAGACGTCGCAGAAGTTTGCCGTGTTGCCCGATTTTGCTCCAAATTCCAGAAGGACATCCCTCGGTTTTACCCTGTCTCGTTTTGATCAGTAAGGCTTCTGGTTTTATTTTCCTCTGACGGGGCCTTCTCTTGCTCCGCTTTCTTTTTGGTTTTGGAGATTTTGACTGGACTAAAGTCCATGGTTTTAACTCCGCCTCTTCTTGTTTTCTTTTAACGTCTTCTGACTCGGAAGGACTGGAGGCGATCCGTTTGCTTCCGTTCTTTCCAGGTATACCGATATTTATTTCTTGCAGTTGCTCCGCATTTCCAGTATAATTCCTTATTGAAAATATTTAATTTTTGGTTTTGATTCAAAATCGATTTCGATGCCGTGTAGCGGAATTGGAAATAACAAAATTAACACTGTTACAAATAAAATATATGAGCTGATTTCAGGTCAGTGAAGTTAGCAAAAAAGTGTAGATTTTGTAAAAAATGTAGGCTTATCCTGAAAAAAAAATATTTTAATTAAAGCGTATCTAACACGAAAAAAAATTAAATTTAAACCAAGTGAAATTTAATAAATTTCTTAAAAATATTTCTAATAAAAAATATAAATTCGTTTAAGAGGAAAGCCATTCAACATATTTTAGAAATTCATTACTAATTTATGTTCTGTTGGTACGGTGTTAATTTAGTATAAAGAAACCTTAAATTTTATTCATCCAATACCAGGGATATTGCTTAATGCTTTAGAGCAAGAGCGAATATGCCATGAAACTAGCTAAGGTCTGGCCAGCATCAAAGGTTCACATCATTCTGATAAACACATGTTTTTGAAAAATTTGTAATTTTAGTGTAGCGTATGTGATATGAAGAAATTATAGACAGCCAATACTAAAAATATTGCTTAATGGTTTTTATATGGGCAGACAAGCCATTTTATTTTATTTATTTATTTACTAAAGTAAAGAAATCGATTTTGACAATCCAACTATTAAAATTTAAAATTAATATAAAGCAAAACCAAGAAATTTAAAAAATAATAAAAGTAAGTCACAAAAAATGTAAATAGTGTTCTTCAAAGTAGAAGCTGTCAGAAAAATTAATCATAAACTTAAAAATTAAGTTTTGAAATTGTTTATTTCTCTGGGTTATTGAATGATTTTGCTAATCTATTGATGCGGTTGTTATCGCCATAATTGGTGGAATGATGTTCTAGCGCCAAAATCGGCAATTACGTAATATCCTGCTTGAAACATTTATGTACATATATGTTTTCCAATACAAAAGCTGAATCGATGTGGCCAGGGTAGGACGTTTCCCATAAAAGCAGCATCCAGGAGAAAATGCCTGTTTTCAAGGGTGCAAATTTCATATTCTTTGAAAGCATCTTGTCGAATATTATGGTAAGCAAGTCACATTTTGATAAAATAGTACGTTATCTAGTCATATTCCCAGCCAGTTTTTGCAACAGGAATATCAACAACTATTTTGTATGCTGTGAATGCTTTTGATGTGCACATCTTAAAGTTTGTGTATCCGTGAATTCCCCAGTCCATCGCTTGACAAAGCCAAACATACGGTTTGCTTTAGCAATACAGTTATTGATGTGCCTGTTAAAACTAACGTTGACGGTTTGAAAATCCTAATGCAAATAGGCTTCGGAGTGGTTTATGATGACATAATAAAATCAGGCCCCTTTCTGTAATCCGGATAAGCTACATCTACTTGATGATGTTTTTTTATCCGTCTTATTACTTGGTTAGTGAATTCAATCAGGTTAGTGCCAGGACCTATCAGATATATGACGTATTAGTGTTGATTTAAATGCGTTGCATATAACTAGTTCAAATGACATAGGCACACGAAAAAAAAGCCCAGCTATTTCTATGTTTCAGAGGTCGCTTAAACCGAATATGACCATAAACAATTATTTCTTGTCCATTTTACATGTACAACTTACAACCTGCCAGGGGTATCGAAATTTTAATTTCCATGCAAAATTGAGATGAATGTACACATATTTCTATGTTTTTTGGGTCGCTGGAACCGAAAATGAAAACAAAAAATAAATTTGAGCCCTCCATCACCCTATAGCACCCTCTCACTATGTTGATTCCCAATCATGTTATATATGCAGCAGCTTCATCTTTCATTCCTCCAGTTTATAATGATGATGATGGTATTTCAACCAGTAATGTTGATATGGATTTCACAACAACAGTTGAAAATGAAAGTCAGATGGATATTGATAAGCCAACTGAGGATTCAAACAGTTCTGAGGCTGGAAGTGAAATTGTTCAGATTCTGACAGCGATGAAACGAATGGTCGCTCCAAACGAGATAGACCTATAGAGCCATGGGATCAGAAAAAAATTAAATGATATCGTAAGCGACTTAGGGTTAACGAAAGATGGACTTTTGGCAAAAGGGACATTTGTTACAACTTTCCGGAATCGGGAGAGAGAGTTCCTCCCCTTTTTCATGAATTGGGAAGTGAATAATGGAGAGGCTCTGCATCGTTTCTTTCGCCCGCAGTCTGAAAGTTGTATTATTACATAATACCAATGTTTTAGCTTCGATACCGTTAGTATATTCGGTAAATATGCCAGGAGAGTATAACTCATTGAAGCTTGTCCTTGAAAAATAAAGTATATGGTACATAACTGGCAGATTTGCGGCCTGGAATAGTGGGGATCGCCAGAAGCATTATAAAAACCATAATTGGCCTGCTAGAGCCTATTTAATCCCTGACTCGGAGAACGAACCTTAAAAAGTTAATCTCCACCCACTGCATATAAAGTTCGGATTAATGAAGCAATTTGTGGACGCATTACAACTTAAAGAGGAAGCCACTTTCATTTACATCCAGAGGAAATTTCCGAACAAATCAGAAGCTAAGCGTGAAGAAGGAATTTTCGACGGGCCGGCAATTCGAAGCTTCTGCTCAACTCCGAGTTCATCCAAACAATGGGTATTAAAGAAAAAACGCTTAATTCTGCTTTAAATGTGTATGATAGAAAATTTTCTAGGCAATTAAAAGAGTCCAAACTACAAGAGAGAAATAAAAAAACTGCTAACAAACTATAAGAATCTTGGTTGCCTGATGAAATTAAAACTGCACTTCCTCGAGTCCCATGTAGACTATTTTCCGGAGAATTTAATCGACAATAGCGAGGAGCAAGGTGAACGGTTTCACCAGGATCTTAAAGGAATGGAACGACGCTATCAAGGTAAATAAGATGTCTTCGGTACCCGAAGCATCCTGAATAGTGAGAGGCAATGGTATATACTTCAAACAAGCACCCGTAGTGGTCAGAGATAAGGGGACTCACTTTAAAGAAGCACCCCGAATCGTGAGCTGCGCGTAAAACCTAAAAATACACATCCATCTCAATTTTGAAAGAAAATAGAAATTCCAACCCCTTCCAGGAGGTAGTAAGGTGGTGCTAGGGGCCAAATTTACTTTTTGTTTTCATTTTGGGTTCCAGCGACCCACAAAAACATAGAAATGTATACATCCATCTCAATTTTACATGGAAATTGAAATTTCAAAACCCACGGGGTATGTAACGGGAAAATGGACAATTGGAATCATTTTGATGGTCATATTCGGTTAAGGCGACCTCGAAAATGTAGGAATAGTGGGGTCTCCCCTCTGGGTCATGATTTTGTTTTTTGTGTGCCTGTGTAATTTAGGAATTGATGATGAAGTTGATATTCCTCTGTAGTATGTGACGTCGTCTCGTTAGCCTCATTTAAATTTTGGAGTTATTTTAGAGATTTTCCATTTTCAATCAATCCCAAGGAATGAATGAATAATTTGCACAACGGATTTACCGAAACACTCGCAAACGTTTTCAATATATATGGTTAGAAGGTACATCATCCGGCCCATATTCGTCTTCAAAACCCTTCAAAGCTGATAGAATGTTTTAATCAATGATTAATGTGTTACTATTGCTTGTTCTATAGATGTAATCATACTTGCGGTTGGTCGATAGACAGATTGTAAAAATGCAGCAAACATGATGACCACTATCTCTTTGGCGTTTGAGGTGCTGATATTATTGCAGATCATATTGGCAGGGTACCCCATCGCTTTCACGTTTAGACCTAAAATATTTGCAGAACGGTTTTGGATTAGTTCTAATTTTTTCTTGGATGCCAGCCAAATAAGACTTGTACTTAAATTTGAAATAAATGTTAAATTCCTCACTGGTGAATTCTTGGTGATTTGTTGAAAATAGGCATATGGAGTTCAAAGCCTTGCAGTAATTTGTCGACATTTTCATTGACATACTTTGCATTTAGAATCTCATCCCAATTCACTGTTACCAAATAACCAAGCAGACTTGATTTGTTACAGGTGTTCAGATTTCAGCATAGAGTCAGTAGTGTCAAATTCATTATCCAAAGAATTGTGGTTTATATCATTTACGACATATGGATGGAGTGATTCAGTTACTTTTAACGCATCTATACTTCATTCTATACGCATCTATACTTTAAGGCGAGATCAATGCCTAATTTATGAGTATTTATGATCCACGTAGATTTTCCACAGCCTGGAACACCTTAAACGGCAATAACTCCGACGGGCAGAAAACGTATCTTTGTGATGATTAATAGTAGGCTCCTCAATATGTAGATGTGTGCCGATAGTAAAGATGAAGCTGAAATGTTCATCAGATGAATGTATTTGTTATAGTAGTTTTGTGGCGCTTTATGATACTATCTGAATGTTTTATGAAATGCATTATTTCCAACAATGAGTTTTTGTAGATTAGTAAGAATCAGCAGATGTATCAGCATAAAATAACGGGGTTGCAACTGAAAAATCGTGCACAATGGAAGACTTTAAAAATTTGGAGGGTTCACCGGTAATCCAGCGAGACGATAAAGCTATTTCATAACGCGTTGAATTATTGAACGGTATATGTGAAACCCATTTGATATTGAAGCAAGAGCAATTTGTAACATAATCCAAGGCCAACTTCAACTTGTCTATATCGCAATAACCATCAAGAGTGAGGATAAAGATTCACTTTTACGTTGCTGTAAATATGTGTTCAATGTATCCAATATATAAATTAAATCTGTACAGTTTGTTTTATCTCTCTACCTCTAATACGATGATAGATTTACTGTAGTAGTTACTTAGTTTCGTCCCATTTTTAGCCAAATATTTCTTTAGAAGACATTTGTCTAGTTTGGCTTGCATAACAAATCATGAGAGATGAAGTTGGTAAACAATTCCCATATATCCTGAGAGGTGGATTTGAGGTTCAGCGTACTGAAATAGTGCGAATGTTAAGTAGAAACTATAAAATTATACTAGCTAAGTGCTGGCCATCACCAGAGGTTTTTACCATGAGGATAAACATGTGTTTTCGAAAAATTTGTGTTGCAATATTTTTGTATTCATCATAAACGTCAAAGTGCTTAATATAAAACATAACCTCATAACCTCAAATGAATTAAAAGAATATTAAAATATAAAGGGCTGAAGCCTCATTAGGTGATCAAAACTTCGGTCTTCAAAATTGAATCTACGTCCAAACCAATCCCAAACTGAATCTCTTAAGTTAATCTTCAACTCAACTCTCTCTCTTTTGGGTAAACTTAATATGGCCAAGTGGGATGGAACTTGCCTATTTCTCATCCGATTAAGATGAAATTCGACATGTGTGTTGGAAATGGGATTCTAAAATGATTTTTGGATGAAATTCTAGAATATGGCCAGCCAGAATACAGCTTGACTATTCCCTAATCGATTATGATGAAATTTAAAATTTGCGATGGAAAGGTGATTCTAAAATGATACTGCTAATTCCCAGACTCTACACTACCGTTAATAGTTTTAATTCTTCAGTGTGTGTCCGCCGCACACTTCATTATTAAAGCGAAGGATTGGCGAGAAAAGTTTGTAGGCGAACTTGAATATTATTTCAAAGATTGCGCCGATCGTTAAGCAATTGGAAAAAACTTCAATAGCTTTGCATGATTTACAGCAACTTCATCAGACAACAATTTAAAAGCCATATTAACATATTCTTCACAACATCATCCAAAAATAATTTTGTGTCACATTTTCGTTTATTAGTTGGGAACGTCAAAATTCATCATAACCGGTTCAAAAGAGCGGAGGTATTAAGTAATTGCCCATATTCCAGAAATTTATATTACAATCATTTAGGAATGCAGTTTCCAATCCATTCGTCGAATTTCCTCTAAATCGGTTAAGAAATAGGGAAGTTCTATCATACTTGGCCATATTCCAGAACTTCATCTAAAAATAATTTGAGAAGCCCATTTCCATTAGAGATACTCAATTACATCAAAATCGGATAAGATATACAATCCTAATAAAATTTTTATAAAAAAATCACAAATCCTCAGTTTAACTGCCCACTACATCCTAATCCAACCCTAAATTTACTCCAAATTCAATGCCCAATTCAATAATGAAACCAGCGTATATAAAAAAATTGTAAATATTATTAGTTAACACCTGGTTATAGGTGTGTTGAGTCAATTTGTATGGCAGGTACTCCACCCTCTTGGCGTACAGTCTCAAAAGCTTTTCAAATCTCCGCCTTGACCATAGAAACAGATGGCAAAAAAAAATCCAAATCGGGCAAACCGTTCTCGAGATACCATGGGTACAGACATCCAGACGTTCAGATATCCAGACAGACGGACACACATTTTTTTTATTGCTTTCTCAAACTCAGGGACCTTCAAAACGCCGACAAATGTATTATAACTAGTGAAACATGATTTAAATATGAAACAAAAACTCCGGAATTAGTGAGATGTAAGGTTTTCGGATAAATAAAATTAAAAATTGCTTTTCATTTTTAATTTTCTAATCTAAAACAATTGTTTTAGGCGACAATAATCTTACTGCCAGTGAAGCTAAATTGGCTTGGAAAACTATTGTGGCAACTATATCGTCCACTAGCCAGACCAGGAGAACTGGCGGGGAAGTAAAAACACGCAAAAGTAACAGGTGGATCTGAACCAAAAGACCTTAGCGAAATCGAAAATAGTGTTGATGATTCTAAGAGGGGAGAACTATAACCTTCGCCTGAAATGCTATTTAAATACTTCGGCATCTGCATCACAGGTAAACAATGCATAATTTCAATCTAATTTATTTAATACAATATATACAATTTAAATTACACTAGCTGGTAAGGAATGGATTGCATATATGCAGGCCTTAATTGAATTGGACATTTAGGCGGTTTTATGAAAGGTTGTGGAAGCTGAACCTTGCATATGCATATCAATACCAAAAAAGGGGCTAAATTTGGAGACTGGTTTGTTGACATTTTAAAATTTGATCTTACTCAATGCTTAGATAACTATTTATTCTAATACTAGATTATTACGAATGATTTGTCTGATTGATATGAATTATGATGAAGAACTAAGACTGAATTATTGGTTTTAACAATTTTTTTACATTTTATAACATTATACGTATGTATGTATATACAACATGATGGGTGTAACTCCATAAATAATATCAAGTTGATTTGCATGTTGAGATGGCGCTATAATTATTTTAATTAGCATAGTACTGAAATTTCATACAAATGGAACTTCAGTACTAAGCTAATTTAAATAGTTATAGCGCCAATCTCAATATGCAAATCATTTTGATATGATTAAAATCGAATGGCATACCGATAGTTTTCTGAAAAGAAACATCCTGATCAAATCCCGGTACTATTCTAACCTTAAGGCCCTTTTCTTTTAAATTTATTTTCTTCTATAATTTTCCGTATAATAAACGATTTTAATTTTTGCGATATTCTTTATGTTGAAAAAATTGTTTCTGGGCTACAGTAAATTATATCGTATGAAATAATTTTGGACTGCGGGATAACGTTGTAATTTTAGTGTTACCAGATGATATTTTATTTCTTTTCTGGGATGAAAGTGTGGACTAACTTTACATACATGCAAAATTTCTACCATTTACTTGCTTATACCGTTAATACCATTTTTTGACATTCAGCAGCAAATTTTCTTGCTTAACTACATAAATCGAGTATATCAAATTTAGCAAATCAGCCAAAAATGCCTGCTTACCAGCTTTCTAGAGAATCGAGTATCTAGCCCAATAACGTTTAAAATGGTATTTTAATTGTTCGAAATATTTTAGCAAACGATCATTTGCGTATTTGTATTGTGTCCGAAAAAACATTTTTCTCAATATTGTCGTGAATTCGTATGTACGTACATTTATACCTACATAATACAAACTCTAAGTATATTTTGATGAATCGTCGATTAAATAGGTGTGAATAATATATGTAAATGATAAAAAAATTAACAAATATACTTGCTTTTGTAATGATTACGTAATAATTATTTTGAACCGTTGTAGTCGATTTTTCTGACGCAGAAACACATTCGATTCTGGATGCATTTATTCGGATGATGTTAGTGGAATGCCTAAGAAGTATCCATACGTGGGCAAAAAAAGTGAGTTAAAAAATAATTAAGCATTAGCTCTATATAATTTTATGTTTCGCGATATCACGTACGCTACACTAAATAAATTTTTTCAAAAGCATTTGTGTATCCTTTTGGCCTATCTGCCAATATATTAAACCATTAAGCAATATTTGGCTGTAAATATAATTTAAGGTTTCTCCATATCACATACGCTGCACTAAAAATACAAATTTTTCGGAAACATATTATGTTTATCCCAAAAAAGCTGGCCAGCTTCATGTATGTCATTATCAAAAACCATTAAACAATTTTCTGGTATTGGCTGAATAAAATTTAAGGTTTCTACTATAGTAAACGACTACCCTACCAACAGAACATTTAGTATATAAATTTGTAGAATATGTTGAATGGCTTGACACTTAAAATGAATTTTATTTTTTATTACAAATATTTTTAAGACATTTTTTAATTTATTAAACATGATTTAATGTCATGTTAGGTACTCGTACAAATTAATTATAATGTTTTTTTTCGGGATAAGACTATACACTGTTTACAAAATTTACACTTTTTCGGGTTAGCGACAATTTATCCGAGAAAGGAACAAAAGGTCGAACTAATCCTTTTGATTTCCAACGGCTAATTGACATACGCGGAGGTGTTTTGTCAATTTGAGAAATATATATCGCAACCACTGAATTTTTTTTGGGTATATAAAGCGAAGAAAAAACGTTTAAATTTATTAAGTATTGCTTCAACTGGAGATGATTTTTGCGGAGTCGAAATCGATTTTGAATCGATACTAAAAAATAATTTTTTTACAATCACAAATTATGCTTATTGAAATATCAAAATATATGTAATTCAACAATAAAAAATGTATTCAAATTTTTTTTAGTATAATTCGCTTGGAATCTTCTGAAAGTGTTGTGATAAATAGGCCATCGATTTGAAAAATTCTCAACGAAAGTAACACAGTGGCGCCACATTTCAGGAACGAGCGGCCAATTAATATGTTGCTGTTTTGTGATATAAAGCGGTTATTAAATTTTAATTTTAATAATTTCTTGTTTCGCTGGCTGTGTGGCAGATGGCGTCATCCTGTTTGAAGCATGTAATGTTAATATCCATATTTGAAATTTGTGGGTACAAACAATTAATTATCTTGCCGCAGTACCAACAAGAACATGAGATTTTGTAAAACGTTTGAATTGACTCTAACTCGTTGCTCCACAACCGAAGACATGATTAATTGTAACTTATTGTGGATTAAAAATTCGAAATATGTTTCAACATTATAAAGTTATTATTCGTGAATTTTTTGGTGTTATATTTGTTATTGTAAATAATTATTGTTTATATTTTTTCGTGCGTTATTTAACAATTTTTAGTACTCGAATAGTTCCGATACACATCTATATATATATATATATATATATATATATATATATATATATATATATATATGGGGCATTCTCTGTCAAATCGGCCACCACCCCTGCACATTTCATTTTTTGTGATAAATAAACTTTTTTGGGCTTAAAATTTTGCATAGAATGTCTACTTTTTAATGCCGTATGGCATTTTTATGGCGTCCTTGGATTTTCAAAATAGCGAACCATATCTTCTGAGTAAGTCTTTAATTTTTAATAAAATTGATATAAAAACGTAATTTTAACTCTGTTAATTTACTCAACAGTGTTTTTGGTGTCATAGATTAATCATTTTTTATTATTTTTTTACAATTCCAAGATGGAGGATCCAAGATGGCCGCCAAAATTGACACATTTTTCGACGTTCATAAAGCTCGTTAGAAGCATGTCCTAGAAGGTTTTCGGGGTCGCTGATCACGAATTTCAGCTCTGAATTTTAATATTTCAGATGGCGGACACAAAATGGTGGTCGAATATGGTAGAAAAAAGCTAATTTTTCGACGTTTATAGAAATCAATAAAAACTCGGCCTAGGTGGTTTTCAGGGCCGGTGATCATTAATTTATAGTCAGAATTTGAAAATTCAACACGGCGGAATCAAGATAGCCGCCATAAATGTCAATTTTTCAACGTTTATGAAAATCGCTAAAAACATGTTCCAGGGAGTTTTCGGAATCGCTGATCACGAATTTGAAGTCAACATTTAAAAATTCTCTAAATAAGGTACTAAATTATTGATAAAATGTGGTATTTTTAGATAATTTTTCAAAAAATTTCTAAAAACAACACTTTTTATTGAGAATCTAGTATTTTTTGAGAGAATTTTAAAATTTTGACCTAAAATTCGTGATCAGCGACTCCGAAAACCCCCTAGATCACGTTTTTATCGAATTTCATAAACGTTGAAAAATTGACATTTATGGCGGCTATCTTGGGCGCCATGTTAAATTTTCAAATTCTGATCCTAAATTAATGATCACCGACTTCGAAAACCTCCTTGTTCGAGTTTTTATTGATTTCTATGAACGTCGAAAAATTGGCCATTTTTCGGCCATATTCGACCACCATCTTGTGTCCGCCATCTTGAATATTAAAATTCTAACGATCTTTATGAACGTTGAAAAATTTGTGAATTTTAGCGGCCATCTTGGATCCGCCATCTTAGAATTGTAAAAAAATAATAAAAAATGTTTAATCTATGACACCAAAAACACTTTTGAGTAAATTAACAAAGTTAAAATTACGTGTTTATATCAATTTTATTAAAAATTAAAGACTTACTCAGAAGATATGGTCCGCCATTTTGAAAATCCAAGGACGCCATAAAACCGCCATACGGCATTAAAAAGTAGACATTCTAAGTAAAATTTTAAGCCCAAAAAAGTTTATTTATCTCAAAAAATGAAATGTACAGGTCTGGTGGCCGATTTGACAGAGAATGCCCCATATGGGACGTTTCACGTCAACCGGGCCACCTCTATATGCCCAAAATATAAAGCATCCAAAAAATTGTTTAAGGACACTAATATTTTTGTTGAAACGTCTACTTTCGAATGCCGAGTGCCGCTTTTGAAAAAAAAAACAAGATGGCGGCTCAATATGGTGGTTAAACTGAACGACTTAACCGATTGAGGTCATATTCACACCATATATTTGTTTTGTCGAGGCGATGGTTCCCAGCTTTGCTATTATCCGATAGGTGGCGCTGTAGTCAAGTTAGTAACAAATTCTATTATTATGGACCGAAATGATTCATATTCACATTATACGTTGGTTTAGTGCCGAAAAGGGATACCACAAAATTTGGACCCCGCGCCACCCTGTGGTCTAGTTATTAAAGAATTTCCTTTTTATAATCCGAAATGATCTATATTTACATTTTCGGTAGAACTCAATTTTCACATATGAACATCATTTCATTTTGGATTTCGACATACAAGCATCATTTGACTGGGTTATTGCGTTTATCAACTCAATATTTTGATTATTTATTGCTAAAACAAGGAATTTAATATCAATTATTAGAAATAAACAAGTAGAATAATTTATTGCTAACTTATTAGCTTAACAATCGATCTATTTTGTCCAATTTTCTACCTTGCCCTTTATCGATTCAACCAATTAACGCGGACGCTCGAGATAATTTGAGCATGTGATACTTGTAGAAATGTGTACTCGAGCAACTATTTTTAAATCTATTTTATTAAGCTTGGTTTTTATAAGTAAAACATTGTTATACATTTTACTATAGGGCTTGTAGTTTAGAGCTTTTTTCACCCGATTTTGCCTTTTAAAATTTTGGTTAGTATTGATTTTTCAATATAAATTAAAATATGTTCAAATAAACATTATAAATACAAAAAAAAATTATTTTTTCTTGACGTTTTTTTTCAAAAAATTATCCGTTAAGGGGTTACTTAGTTTTTTGCGGATAAACTAATTTTTTCAAAGCTGCGGCCTCTACTTGTTACTGCAAACTTGTTTTTGCATTTTTAATAAAAATTCTTATGGTCATGGTGGTGAAAATGCCCTTTGATACTCTAACCAGTTACTCAATATTATACTTTTACTCAATTTTGACCTTTTTTTTAACTTAACTAGACAAAATAATTAAATTTCCTTATTATCTATTCCTGAGTTTATTATTCTTGCCGCAATATTGAGCAGGCATCTTATTTTTTTTTTTCAAAATCGGCACTAAGCATTCGAAAGTAGAGGTGTAAATGGAAATATTGGTGCCCTTAATATATTTTTTGGATGCTTTAAATTTTGGGCTCGGCGGTGGCCTAGTAGACGTGAAAAGTCTCAATATCACTTGTTTTTTTTAATAATTGATATTAAATTCCTTTTTTTAGCAATAAATAATCAAAATATTCAGTTGATGAACGAAATAACACAGACGAATGATGCTTATATGTCGAAATCCAAAAAGAAATGATGTTCATATGTCAAAATTGAGTTCTACCAACAAATAGTGCCATCTATTGAACGGCAGCATATACTAAAACACTATTGTTGACCACGCAAACGTATTGTGTAAATATGGATCATTTCGGTTTATAAATATAAAATTCTTTAATAACTTGACCACACAGCGCCACCTATCGGGTCCATATTTTGTGATTTTATTTTTTGGCACTAAGTCAACATATATGTATAGTGAATATAAATCATTTTGGTCTATAATAATAGAATTTGTTACTAACTTGACTACAGCGCCACCTATCGGATAACAGGATAGCTAGGAACCATCACCTCGACAAAACAAACATATGGTGTGAATATGACCTCAATCGGTTAAGTCGTTTAGAAGTTACACGATCACTAAAGACCAACCAACGATTCTATAGATTTAAGCCACCATATTGAGCCGCCATCTTGGTTTTTTTTTCGAAAACGGCACTCGGCATTCGAAAGTAAACGTTTCAACGAAAATATTATTGTCCTTAAACATTTTTTTAGATGCTTTAAATTTTGGGCATATAGGTGGCCCGGTTGACGTGAAACGTCCCATATATATAAGTATATATAAGTATATATATATATATATATATATATATATATATATATATATATATATATATATATATATATATATATATATATATATATATATATATATATATATACGTTTCAGTTTATTCTCTTTTCTTACATACATACATAGCTACATCATTTAAAATATACGAATACTTTATATACATCAAAGCGAATTAATCATTTTACGATTTTAATGTGCTAAGCTAAGCATTCTATACGATTTGTTTATGTAATTTTTTGTTTAACTGAAAATTAATAAAAAAAATTAAAAACCAAGGTTTTCTTTTAATGCGCACTAAAAATGGGAAATTAAACTTTTTAGAATTCTTAAAATTCTAGATTCTTTATAGGGGCAGAAGATTTGCGTTATGTTATGAAAATCATTATGAGAATTCTAATAAGTTTATGTTCCCATTTTTGGTACAGGTTAAAGTTCAATGCTTGTTTTAAAATACATATTTTTAGATTTTAGTTTTAAATTTTATTTAATAAAGGTTTTATAAATTTTTGTTTACTCTTTTAACCAATTATGTATATTGGTAACACAGTACTCACTTATCAACTAATCTGAATTAATTTTAAATATGCTTATTAAATTTGTAGATTTTATATATATGTGATGAAATTACGTGAAATCACAAATTTTTGTAAAACATATTGGAATTTTACGATTGTTGTTGTTGTTGGTAAAGATATAGGGTGTTAAATTTTAGAAAAAATTATAATCATGATTTTTGTATTTATGGCAATAAATAGAAAAATAATTATCCTATAATTATGCTTTTGAGCTTATTTTAAAGGTAATTTAATAGTGAATAATAAAAAAATACAAAAATAGTATGTTATTTAATTTCTTCTTTTTTAAATTTCCCAAAAAAATTGTCTTTTTCAATTTTCTCAAAAACCTATTTTTTTTTTTTTTTTTAAAGAATTCGACAATTAATATTTTTTAACATATCAAAAAACACCGTTATATTTTGTATTCTCACAAAATACATTTTAGTATGACACTCTTCAAATTTATTATATTGAAACGTATTTTACACGAAACGAGATGCTGTCCTGATTTTTTAGGATGTCTAATAGAACTAAATAAATGGGGAAACAGATAATAAGAAAAAAAAAAAAAAAAAAAGATGCAATTTTGAGAAAATTAAAAAAACTGTTTCGGCGGCCATTTTGAAAAATGATGGTACCATTTTTATAATTATTTTATAATCCCTATTCATTTATCTTGGTAATGAGCCCAATCTTATAATTTTCGAATAATTAGTTTTCTTTTTATAGGAATAAATACAATACCAAGTGCATTGAATTTTTAAATATTTGACACCCTGTCCCTTAAAAACAACAACAACAACAAAAATCATATTCCATAACTTGGTCGTTTTACTTAGTGCTTCATATCTAAAATATAAATTCAAAATCATAATGATCGGATAAAATTATTTTTTTTTATTGCCATAAATACAACATCATGATTATCATTTTTCCCAAAATTTGACACTCTTTATCTTTAACAACAACAACAAAAAAAAAAACCAAACCATTTCAAAAATGTTTGTTTAATCAAGGCTACACATTCAAAACATAAAAATCATGAAATTAAAACATGAGTTATGGCTCCATATAGTAAATTTGTGATTTCATGTATTTTTCACCATATGTACAGTGGCGTTCAATAAAATAGGACACTCTATGATTTTTTTGCAATTCCGTTTTTAACTAAAAAACTCAATTTTCAATAATTTTCTTTTATTTACATAGTAGAAATATAAACTTACAATTAAATATAAAAATCATATTTAATTAATAAAAGGAATATTAAAAAAAATAATTAAACATTTTATTTTATAAATAGGCTGTTCATTGAAATAGGACAAATTTGAATTCCAAAATTTCTGTTTATTGTTGTGATTCTTATTATTAATAGCTACATTTACTTGATTCCAACAATTTTCGATCGGATTCAGATTTGGTGACTGACTCAGCCGTTGTAATTTACTTAATTAATCCCGTCGTTTGCTCTCATTGAGGTTTGTTGCTGAAAATACCAGCCTACTTGGCACTTTAATTGTCCGAACTGCAATAAAACATTCTTCTATCTCCTCTAACGAATTAAATAAGTTGGTAAATCTTAATTATTCAGAAGGCCTCATTCGCAAACAGATGCTTGAAATTGATTGAAAGGCCCGAGCCGTTTCTTCTTTATCCAAATAAAATTTTGAAGCCAAAAACGTGGAGAAAAGTACTATGAATTGACAAAATAAAAGTCAATCAGTTTAGTTCTGAAGGCCGACATTATGAACGATCTCAGCCCAGTACAAACTTTCGCCCTAACATACGAAAAAGACGATTAAGCATGGTGGTTGTCCATTGTGACATAGCGAGATTTTTTTTGGCACGGAAAATTATATTTTATTGCTCGGTTGTTTACTTTCATATTATTAACTCGTCTATTGCTCACCTGATCTTAATCCAACCGAAAATTGTTGGAATCAAGTAAAAGTAGCTATTAATAATAAGAAACACAAAAATTAACAGAAATTTTGGAATTCAAATTTGTCGAATTTGGAATAAATGACCACCCACAAAGGAAGATCACAAGACTAATACTATTCAATAAAAACGCATATTAGGTTTAGTCATACACAAATAAGGCTGAAAATGAATTTTGAAATTAACTGTCCTATTTCATTGAACAGCCTATTTACAAAATAAAATGTTTAATTATTTTTTTTTTAATATTCCTTTTATTAATTAAATATGATTTTTTTATTTAATTGTAAGTTTATATTTCTACTATGTATGTAAATAAAAAAAAATTATTGAAAATTGATAAATAGTTTAAAAAATCTTAGAGTCCTATTTTATTGAACGCCACTGTATATAAAATTTAAAATTTTATATTTTATAAATTTTTCATTTTTTTATATTATTCCTAAAATAGAAAATTATTGCAAAAAATTCTACCAATGGTCGTTTTAGACTTTGAACGTTTCAATTTTATATACATATATTCTTACATTTATTAATCATAAATTTATAGCATACGAATGGTTTCGTCCATACTATAGTACAATAATATCATGTGCGTGCCTTAGTGTATAAATGACAAAATGTACACCTGATTCGTGCATTAAAGCGAATCAAACTTATCAAACCTGTTTCTATTAACGTCCCAATTTACAATTTTAATTTGCTAACCATTCTATACGAAGCTAAATAATTTTGTTTGTTGAAATAAAATTTCTTTATGCACATTTTTATTTGCCTGAATATTAAAAAAAAAAAATTAAAAACCTAGGTTTTTTTTTAATGCGCACTAAAAATGGGAAATTAAGCTTTTTAGAATTCTTAAAATTTCTAGATTCTTTACAGAAGCAGAAGATTTGCGTTAAGTTATGAAAATCATTATGAAAATTCTAAAAAATTTATGTTCCCATTTTTAGTGCAGGTTAAAGTTTAATGCTTGTTTTAAAATATTTTTAGATTTTAGTTTTAAATTTTATTTTATAAACGTTTTATTAATTTTTGTTTTCTCTTTTAACGAATTATGTATATTGGTTACACAGCACTCAATAATAATCTGAATTCATTTTAATGCTTATTAAATTTGTAGATTTTCAATTATAATTTAATATTTAATATTTTATAAATTTTATGTTTTTTAATTTAATTCCTAAAATATAAAATTATTGTAAAAATTCTACCAATGGTCGATTAAGACTTCGATCGTTTCAGTTTATTCTCTTTTCTTACATACATACATACATCATAAATTCATAGCATACGAATAGTTTCGTTCATACTATAGTACAATAATATCATGTGCGTGCTTTAGTGTATAAATGACAAAAACTAAACTGGTTTCTATTAACGTCCCACTTTACGATTTTAATTTGCTAACCATTCTATACGAATCTAAATAATTTTGTTTGTTGAAATAAGATTTTTTTATTTTAAATTTTTATTTGACTGAATATTAAAAAAAAAAATTTAAAACCAAGGTTTTATTTTAATGCGCACTAAAAATGGGAAATTAAGCTTTTTAGAATTCTTAAAATTTGTAGATGTTTTATAGGGGCAGAAGATTTGCGAAAATCATTAAGAGAATTCTAAAAAGTTGATGTTCCCATTTTTAGTGCAGGTTAAAGTTCAAAGCTTGTTTTAAAATATTTTTAGATTTCAGTTTTAAATTTCATTTTATAAACATTTATTAATTTTTGTTTTCTCTTTAACCAATTATGTATTTTAGTTACACAGCACTCAGTACTAATCTGAATTAATTTTAAATAAGCTTATTAAATTTGTAGATTTTCATATTTAATATTTAATATTTTATAAATTTAATGATTTTTTATTTAATTCCTAAAAAATAAAATTATTGTAAAAATTCTACCAATGGTCGATTTAGACTTTGAACGTTTCAGTTTATTCTCTTTTCTTACATACATAAATACATTATAAATTTATAGCATATGAATGGTTTCGTTCATACTATGGTACATTAATATCATGTGCGCGCTTTAGTGTATAAATGCCAAAAGTTACACCTGCTTCGTGCATTAAAGCGAATTCAACTCGTTTATATTAACGTTCCATTTTACGATTTTAATTTGCTCAACATTCTATACTTAGCTAAATAATTTTGTTTGTTGAAATACGATTTTGTTATACACATTTTTATTTGACTGAAAATTAAAAAAAAAATTAAAAACCAAGGTTTTATTTTAATGCGCACTAAAAATGGGAAATTAAACTTATTAGAATTCTTAAAATTTGTAGATGTTTTATAGGGGCAGAAGATTTGCGAAAATCATTAAGAGAATTCTAAAAAGTTTATGTTCCCATTTTTAGTGCAGGTTAAAGTTTAATGCTTGTTTTAAAATATTTTTAGATTTTAGTTTTAAATTTTATTTTATAAACGTTTTATTAATTTTTGTTTTTTCTTTTAACCAATTATGTATATTGGTTACACAGCACTCACTAATAAGAGCTAATCTGAATTAATTTTAAATAAGCTTATTAAATTTGCAGATTTTCAATTAAAATTTCATGCACTTCATATTTCGCCATTTTATTGGTTTCATTATTCACTTTATGATTCGTAAAATCGGCAAGACGGTCATGTCATTTGTATACGACGACAAAAAGACAATTATTGTATTTTTATTTTTGTTTCTTTATTTTTACTAATATATCCGCTATCCAAAACTCACCGGTTTACAATTTATAAATACGTATACAACTAAATTATTAATTAATAGTATTCTATTACTTTTAGTAAACAAATTTTATATCGTCGGTACATTTTAAGTATACTCATTTATTATACTTCATACCACAAATTCAATCATGTAAATCGTTTATTTTAAGGCCTAAATTTAATTATATAATTTTATCAAACAATTATTTAATTTGCAGATCTTTTTATTTATTGGCCTAAGCGACAGTCACTACAATTATAATAAAGGGCTCTTCGAAATATTGTTACATGGTTACATTTTACCAGGTTCTTGTGTCGTAAAACATACATTTTATTATTTCGTATCAAAATGAAATCAACAACTATGGCAAATTATGGCCAAACAATTGCCTTAATCACGTTCTACCAGGTAAGAAGAAACAAACTTTAATCCAGAATATTAATTCTTCTTATACTCTAAATCATTATCATTATTTTACTTTAAACTAACCAAATCTTAATTACTAAATTGATTAAAATCCATACAAAAAACTCGAAAACGAAATAAATAGTTCGATAAAATAATAGAACTTTGTAAAAATAATTTGATTAACCAATCAGAATTAGATAGAACTCTAAATCCTCTTTATTTTTAAAACTTTCAAATTTTATGACTATTTGTAAGAGCAATTTTAATTGAATACTGCTTTAGAGGTTTATAAAATCTTTAAAGCTCGAGAGCTAAAGGGCGTTCCAAAATGAACTTTTCGCGACTAAGCAAGCGCAGACATTTTTGCTTTCTGTCAGTAGTAATTGCTTGAGTTAAATTATGGAAATATACATATCAAAAGTGTACAAGGAACACATAGTTTTCAGGTTGTCATCCCCTTGAATTTGGTTCGATTTTGGTTTTGTTTTTTGTTTCTAGAAGATACATCGATTGAACATACAATATCAAAAAATTTCAGAGATAACGGTAAAACCGGTTATTGTTTTATCGAAAAAATTGTTTTTAGTCTATTTGAATTGAATTATTATCTCAGACTTTATTCAGTTTTAGCTCCTGAAATAGATTTTAAAATTTTTAAAATTAAAATTTTGTGTACAGCAATACACGTCATAATCTAACTCATTGTGAAATGGACGAAGCAGTAGGAATACTTCGAAGTGAAAGAAGCCAATCAGATGTGTCCCAGAGCGTTATATGCAGGTTACGGCAATAGCAATGTATGACTGGGAGGCCGTACGTGCAGCGTCCAGGTCACGAAAGAGTTACAACTTCAGCAAAGGACGGTTATGTTCAACTGCAAGTCCGATGGGAGGCAACTTTAACTGCCCGACAATTACAGTCACGCTTGTGAACTAATGAAAACATTTATGTTAGTGACCAAACCATCAGGAATAGACTACATGAAAACAACCTACACGAAATCGAGAGCTTGGTGTTAAAAATGATTGGTGTCAAAAACATAGAAATTGGACAGGGGGAATGGTCCAAAGTTTTGTTCACTGATGTGTCAAGATTCGGATTTCACCCAGATAATAGGAGAACCAAGTATATGGAGACAGCCTGGTAACGCCGAGAGGCTAAAAAATGTTCAAGAAGTGCACAGATACAGTGGAGGCACTGTTATGGTATGGGCTGGAATAAAAGAACTGATCTCGTTTTTCCAGAAGGTAACTTATCGGCAGCCAGTTACTTCAATGAGATATTGGAACCTGTCGTGCTTCTATTATCATCACAAATCGGATCAAAATTCATCTTAATGCAAGACAATGCCAGGCCACATACAGCAAGAAAATGTCGTGTTCTTTTGCGCTAGCCTAGCTGAAGTATTTGTATTTGCTAGCTTAGCTGACCTTTTCTAGTGCATAATATGCGGTTGCACTTGGTGCATCATATGGGATAGCACGTTATTAATAACCCGGATGCAATACAGTCACACGTAATACGTAATATACGGTACACTTATAAAGATACGCACTACTAATTAAATATACACACTACTAATTGATGTAATCTAATGTAGTTTATAATTTATTTTATTTATCTATATGTAGGACAAATGTATTTATTCTTTTTTTATTGCGCAAAATAATAACCGCTGATGTCAGATTTTTTCTTATTATTGTGTTTTCAAAACAAAACGTTTTTTCCACGCTTTCTCGGTTTTTTCTAACTACTACATAATTTATATTTAGATTTGTACTCCACTATCCTTATAGTGTATTTCTGAATTTAGATAATTTTGACTGATTAATTTAGCTAATGATTCTGATTTTTATTTGTTCCCGAAAGTTTGAATTACTAGGTGACACCACAATACTCCCCTCCCAGAGAGATCGAAGATCTATCGAACCTCAATCCGCGAAACGGCTGGGCTGTCTCACAGTGGGGCCGATTTCCGAAAAGCTGGCCAAAATTCTGAAATTCTCTACTGGGGAGTTTTTAGGGTCGCTGATCACGAATCTCTAGTCATACTTATAAAATTTCACCCCCTTCATCCCTTATTGGCAAACCTTATAAAAAATAGGGTAAAACGCCCTATATATTACATTACAATTAAGACGCATGTCATTGCTATGGGTGTTTAGGTCACTGATTTCGAATCTCTAGTCATATTTACAAAAGGTCACCCCCTTCATCCCTTATTGACAATCCCTTTGCATAAAATACCGTATATATCATATTACAGTCAAGATGCATGCCATTTTCGTGGTTTTTGAGTCACCGATTACGAATCTCTAGTCACATTTACAAAATTTCACCCCCTTCATCCCTTATTAACCACCCTTACTCGTCAAATAACCTAAATTTTATGAAATTTTGATTCCTTTCTCGTTTTGTTCATTTAGTAAAAACAACAATTATTTATTTTAAAATGTCCATAACAAATCGAGGGGCAGCTGATTTTTAATTTAGTTTATAGGTAATACTATTAACTGCAACCTCTTATACATTTGATGACCGAACACTACAGAACAATATAACTTTTATATTAAAAACTTTTTTTAAATATAAAGTTTAAAAAAACAAACAATCATTGTTTAATTAATATTTATTGTTTAAAATACTAATATTTTAAAACACATTATTATATTCTACATACCTCCAGGAGTTGATTCCATTTTATTTGATTAAAATTGGTTGTATTTTTAAACTTCTACGTATGTTTTTGCACTAGTTTCTTTTACGACTGCAGCTTGAGTGAAGCTACGCTGCAACTAAAATTCTAGAGCAAGTAAAGGTATTTGGGCTCTCTAGTGAGTGTTTTAAGACGTTAGGGTATTACTAAAGCCAACTCAACGTAAACTAAACCTAAATAAACAGCTTCTGTTTTTTAATTTTGGCCAGCTTTTTGGTAATCGACCCCACTGTATGTCTGGACACACGACCCAATCTCGTAGTTTTGGTTGCCGGTTCTGGTGAAAGGTCGAAGCGAACTTGTTTGCGCTTTTTCGGCTCCACAGTGGGTAATTTCTGTACTTCAGTCGGAATAGAAAGTTCTGTTTCGTGAGTCGGTAATGATGGTCCAGTTTGTGTAGTCCGTGTATCGTGATTGTCTGTGTAACAAGGTTTAAGTCGGCCGATGCAAATTTTGACGTGTCTTCCGTTCATTTCTAACGTGTAAAATTTTGGTGTACGTTCGATAACCAAAAACGGTCCTGTATATGGTGGTTGCAGTGATCTGCGTACTGCGTCAGTCCGTAAAAAAACGTGCGAGCAAGTATGCAGATCTTTGCTAATGAAAATTTTGTCCGTTGTGTGTCGCGAAGCCGGTACAGGTTTCATTTCTTCAAAGTGTCGTTTGATGTCCGTAACAAAGTCTGAAATTTGTTCGTTCGTTGTATCCAAAAAGGCTCCTGGAAATCGCGTCGTTTGTCCGTAAACGAGTTCAGCAGGCGTGGCTTTCAGTTCGTCGCTGTACGTTGTCCGTAGTCCTAGTAAGATTGAAGGGAGAACACTGGTCCAATCTGTTCGATCGTAGCACATAATGGCAGACTTAATGACGCGGTGCCATCGCTCGATCATGCCATTACATTTTGGATTGTAGCTAGTTGTTCTCCTTCGCTCGAACCCCAGTAAGTTAGCCAGTTCGTGAAAAAGTTGTGATTCGAATTGCATGCCTTGGTCCATGACGATGGACTCTGGCACACCAAAGCGAGCTATCCAATGTGAGTAGACCGCGAAAGCGGCGGTAGCAGCGGTTATATCAGAAACTGGAATCGCTTCGGGCCAGCGTGTGTATATCTATCAATCAATGTGACGCAATACCGCTGATTATCAGAAACCGGCAACGGGCCAATGATATCGAGGTGAATAATCGAAAAGCGTTAAGAAGTTAATTTGTATGTACTAAGCGGAGTTTTGGTGTGTCGAGAGACTTTAGCCTTTTGGCAAGCTAAACAGTTTTGTGCCATCTTCTGGACGTCTTTATTAATCGATGGCCAAATGACGTTCTGAGTCAAAAGTTTAATGGATGCTTTGACGCCAGGATGAGATAGATTATGAAACGCTTCGAAAACTTGTTTTCGAAATTTAAGCGGAATGAATGGCCTAGGTGTAGCAGTTGAAATATCGCACTGAATTAAATTTTTTGAATTGAAAGCAACTGGGAACTTCTCAAATTTGAGAACAATATTACTCCTTAGGATTTCTTGAAGTTCTTCGTCGTTGGCCTGAGCATCTGCGATGATCGCATAATCAATACTTCTGGGAATAGTAATTTGATTAATACGCGAGAGGGTATCTGCAACGACATTACTGATGCCGGAGATATGCTGGATATCGGTTGTGAATTGACCAATGAAATCTAAGTGTCTAAACTGACGAGGAGATGCTTTTTTCGGATTCTGATTAAAAGCGAAGATCAGTGGTTTATGATCGGTGTACAACGTGAAAGTACGACCTTCGAGGAGATGTCGAAATTGTTTCACCCCCGAATAAGCCGCGAGGAGTTCACGATCATAAGCACTGTATCTTTTTTGCGTATCATTAAGACGTACCGAAAAGAACCCGAGTGGTTGCCAAGTATCTGAAATGAACTGCTGAACCACTGCTCCGATCGCCGTGTCGGAAGCGTCAACCATGATGGCCAGAGGAGCTGATGATGAAGGATGAATCAGTAAGGTAGCGTCCGTCAGTGTGGCTTTACAATTATCGAACGCTTCGATAGCTGCTGTCGACCACTGCACTGGAACGCGACTATTCTTGGTATAACCTTTTAAGTAGTCGTTTAGTAATTCCTGGTCGGCAGCAGCACCTGGAATGAAACGACGATAAAAGTTAACCATCCCTAAAAAGCGTTTAAGTTGTTTAATAGTCCGTGGTCGTTCGAAATTTTTGATGACTTGAAGAGGTTCATGCGATGGTAATATACCTTGTCCAGTTACCTTGTGGCCTAAAAAGAGAATTTCGTTTTTTGCAAAGTTGCATTTGTCCGCGTTGACTACGAGTCCATGTTCTTCTAATTTCGAGAAGGTAATTTTGATGTGTTCCAGGTGTTCGTCATAATTTTTTGAGGCAATGAGCACGTCGTCCAAATACACAAAACAGAAGTCAAGTCCTCGTAGGAATGAGTGCATAAGACGTTGGAACGACTGTGCTGCATTGCGAAGGCCGAAAGTCATTCTACAAAATTCAAAGAGGCCAAAAGATGTCGAAATTTCTGTTTTTGGAATGTCCGTCGGTTCAATGGGAATTTGGTGGTAAGCCTGGACAAGGTCTATCGTTGAGAATATAGAGCAGCCCTCGAGTTGTTGCGTAAAATCCTGGAGATGTGGAATTCGATACCGGTCTGGGATCGTGATCCGATTAAGTGCTCGGAAATCTCCACACGGTCTCCACTCTCCATTTTTTTTTAATACCAAATGTAAAGAGCTGGAACAAGGACTGCTTCTAGGTCTGCAAATCCCGAGTTTCATCATGTTTTCGAATTCTGTCTTCGCGATGATGAATTTGTCCGGTGCCAGTCGTCGGGGTTTGCATGCAATCGGTGGTCCGTTCGTATCTAGTTTGTGCGTAACGTTATGTTTTGTAGCGTTGAGGTTGATGTCGCCGTAAATAACTGTTGGAAATTTTGAAATAACGTTGAAGACTCCTGGGTCCGTCACTGCCCTGTCGATTCTAGATACCGTGGAACCCGCGTCAGAGGTAAGCGCACCGTGGGAATACAAAGAGGTTAACGGGTATATAAGCCTCTGTCTTTGTATGTCCACGAGCAACCCGGTGTTCCTTAGGAAATCTGCACCGATGATAGGCATCGACACGTCAGCAACGATGAACTCCCAGGAGAATTCGCGGCGTACTCCGATGTCAAGCTTTAAAATTTTGGTTCCGAAAGCGTCTACTGTAGAGCCATTCGCCGCGAACAACCTGAACGATGGATCAACCCTTGGATTCCGCACGAAACGAGCTGGCAAGACTGAGACATCCGCGCCTGTATCTATTAAAACATGTGCTTGTAAAAAGATTTCGAAAATCAAAAGGCGGCTGGATTTAGAACCGTCATTGCACTCCGCCAGTTGCGAATGACTTAATGGTTTTTTGACACACTACTATCGGGAGAGTTAGCTCTAGACAAAAATTGACAACCGGGTTTGCATTTTTTTGCCTTGTGTCCGAAACGTTGATGATAGTAGCATGTAAAGTCGTTTTCAGCGGACGGATCTCCATAATTTTGGTACTGCGATCTTTGAAAGTGTGGTGAGTTTTGCCTTGAGTTATAATTTCGACTAGAATTTGATTTCGAGCGGGACTGAGAATTGTGTTGCACGATTGCAGATATTTCAGTTAAAAGAGACTTCCGGAATTCAGAAAATTGTTGGTTGATCGAAAGATGTGAATTTGGATTTGATATAGATGTGGACGCTTCAAGAACATTGATCTGTGAATGCGTCATCGTCTCGTGCACGTTGTCAGCCCGTTCCGCCAAGACCGGCAGGGAGACGTCGTTCTCGAAAGGTGTGAGCACCATTTGAACCTGCTGCGGCAACCTCTTCATCCAAAACTGCCGCAGGGTAGCTTCGTTCAAATTGTTGCCCGCATTCAATCTCATCGTGCTCAACAACTGCGATGCCTTCCTATCTCCAAGGGTCAAGCCATGTAACAGGTTGTTAAGCTTCGTCTTCTCCGATTCGCCAAGCACCCGTATCACTTCTATCTTGAAGCTGGTGTACGGATGTGTACCCTTCGCGCTGGTGATCAAATACGCGAGAGTGTAATGGAGTCGTGCGTCCAGAGAACCCACCGCATGTGCGTACTTCGTTGTTTCGGTGTTAATTCCCGCCACTAAAAATTGTTGCTCAAGAATCTCAAACCACACGTTTGAGTTTTGAGTATGAAGCGGTTGAGGCGGTTTAAAAGCGACACGAGCAATTAATCCCCCCGAAACAGGAGGATTTGTGTTTGCTTGTGGAGACTCTTGTAATAATTCCGTAGTGCAACCATTACCAACTGCTCTGTCGACAGCATCTTTGATAATAGCCGCCAACTGTACGGGAGTTAAGGAGACGACAGCAGAAGATACGGCTTCATTGACCGATGCCCATGCTCCTTCGTCACCGCTCGCTGGGGGAAAAGTACCTGTGGTGGTAGACATAGCGAAACCAAAATAATACAACCGCAAAAGACAAAATGACAATTTTAAAAAGAAGGCCGAATAAACAAAAATCAGTATCACGCCAAAATATTTGTTTTTTATTTTTTTATTGAAACCCGAAAATATATATTTTGCACTTATAAAAATAATCGAGTACTTACAATTTTTAGATCAGCAGCCGGTGCAGAGACTCGTTACGAATGGAGTCACCTCGGTCTCTGTTGCTATACAGCTGACTACACTATGCCACGGCTATTGGCTGGAACTTCTACACCCTGTTGCTGGTGACGATACTGCCGCTGTGCAACGCCGGTTTGTGACACGATCCTCCGACAGAATATGTACTCTCAACCACGTATGAGATATGAATGATGAATTGTGTGCCGTATCCGGTGTGACGGTCCGATCACGTCGGGGTCACCACGTTTTTAGTGTGTTCTTATTCGCTAGCTTAGCGACTTTAATGGCGTGTTCTTTTGCGCTAGCCTAGCTGAAGTATTTGTATTTGCTAGCTTAGCTGACCTTTTCTAGTGCATAATATGCGGTTGCACTTGGTGCATCATATGGGATAGCACGTTATTAATAACCCGGATGCAATACAGTCACACGTAATACGTAATATACGGTACACTTATAAAGATACGCACTACTAATTAAATATACACACTACTAATTGATGTAATCTAATGTAGTTTATAATTTATTTTATTTATCTATATGTAGGACAAATGTATTTATTCTTTTTTTATTGCGCAAAATAATAACCGCTGATGTAAGATTTTTTCTTATTATTGTTTTTTCAAAACAAAACGTTTTTTCCACGCTTTCTCGGTTTTTTCTAACTACTACATAATTTATATTTAGATTTGTACTCCACTATCCTTATAGTGCATTTCTGAATTTAGATAATTTTGACTGATTAATTTAGCTAATGATTCTGATTTTTATTTGTTCCCGAAAGTTTGAATTACTAGGTGACACCACAACTAGTTGGAAGCGCAGGAAATCCATATGTTATCATGGCCAGCACAATCCCCGGACCTAAATCCGATTGAACATGCATGGGATTAACTTCAACGAAGCATTCTGCCACATTTAGCATCAATAACAACGCGGGTGCAACTATACAGTCTCCTTCAATATCAATGGAGACAAATTCTACAAGACAGCCTCGATACGTTGATTAGCTCCATGCCCAGAAAATGCCAATCTGTCCTAAATGCAAGAGGAGGAAACACCATTTATTAGAAAACAAAAATATCTGTACCTACTAATTTAACACTAGGTTTACGAACATTTATATATACCTATCTCTACGAACACGCGTCAATTTCACGCTTGAACGAATACATATATTTAATATATTCCACTTCAAACCACCCGATATCACACAAAATATCCGCATATACACATATAATTAATAGATTAAATAAAACACCAATGAGCCACATAGATTACACCAACGAAATAGAAGTCATAAAACAAATAGCGAGCAGCAATGGCTTCAACAGCAATATAATCGATGAAATGAACAAAAAATATAAAAGGAAAAACTATTTGGCATCGCTCACTACATTAACAACAGAGGGAAGAGAACCACAAAAATACATAACAATATTTTATGACTGGCCCGTTTTTTCCATAATGTGTTTACTCTTTTCCGAAAATTTGATATTGTTTTTAAAATTTATTAATTTACTCGTACGAGAAAATATTAAAATATAATTTACCGTTAATGTCGAAAATTAAAGAATCAAATCTATTACAAATTTATAAATTTGATAAATTGGAAAATTTTACACAGAGGAAAAGTTTTGTCGGCACGCGCTCATGAAATTTTGATATATAAATTTACCAGTTATATGGTCGAAGACAGCCTCTTCGAAACCAAATCTGCCACAAATCAATTGTTTCAGTTCACTTAGTCCTGCATGTTGCACAACCTTTTCTATAATAGGTTCAGGGTCAATAACAACTTCGTCTGTGTTTAAAAATTCTTGCATGTTAACTTCCTCGTCCATTTTTATGTTCTTATACCCTTAAAAACACTATTTTTGTTAAAATAATAACAATTACTGTATTTCACTTATAACACTTCACGAGCACTATTTTAATTATAATTTTCAAGTTTTAGTAGTTTTATTTAATTTTATACGTTATAGTTTTTCTTAACCGATATTAAAATTGCAGCCAGTTAAGAGGAATTGAACAAGCAAATGAGAGAATGAAATCATTTTCAACAAAATTTTGGTGGAGTCCCGTTAGCGCTACAATTTAATGTTATTTCATATTTGTTCAATACTAACTCATATTAACTTAATAGTATGCATACTACAGGGTGGTCATTTTGGAATGGTATCAAAGGGCCGAATGTCGAAGGGCCGAATGTCGAAGGGCCGAATTTCAAAGGGCCGAATGGTACGAAGGGCCGAATGTCGAAGGGCCGAAAGGGTCGAAGGGCCGAATGGGTCGAAATGCCGAATGAGGCGAAGTGCCGAATGGGTCGAAGGGCCGATTGGGTCGAAGGCCGAATTTTTTTGTGTTGTTTTTAGAAATATATTTTTTTAAATTTCTTGTTTTAAGGAATATTTTGTAAATGTACTGAATTTGATATTAAGAACTATAATTTTTATTTATTTATGAAAAACATTATTAATTTTCCAGATATCAATGCCTGGTTGAAATGTTGTTTGTCATAATGACTCATATTTTCAAAATAGGTACATAATACATTTTTCAGGTTGAAACAATATTCAAAACAACACATGAGACAACAATATACTTTAAAAAAGAGTTTAGTTTAATTTAAGTAGATATTTTGAAAATTTTGCCTTAAACTGTAATTTGTCTTTATAATTATGTAGTATATTCACATCACTAAATCACAGAGAAATTATTTTATTCGTCCAAATAGAATTTTCCTTCACCCTAACGAATAAAAGATGGTCTGATTTGTATGACATTTTATGACAAAATTCTTTTTTGGTTTTGGTGAAATACCTATTATGTACAAATAATTTTGTACAAAATATAAACAACAAAATTAATGCAATATTTTTGCCGATAAAATATCCAAAGATTAAACATAATAAAATATGTATAAACTAATAAGAAATTTATTTATATTTGATAAAAAAATTTACAAAATATTCTTAAAACAAGAAATTAAAAAAATTATATTTCTAAAAACCAAAAAAAAAATAAACAAAAAAATTCGGCCCTTCGACCCATTCGGCCCTTCGACCCATTCGGCCCTCGACATTCGGACCTTCGACCCATTCTGCCGTTCGACCCATTCGGCCCTTCGACATTCGGCCCTTCGACATTCGGCCCTTTGAAATTCGGCCCTTCGTCCTCATTCCGTCATTTTGTGGTGCTTTATCACATTTGGTGATATAAACTGTGATGTAAATAAAATGTCGTAGCTTACTGCGGTGTCATCGTGATGAACTTCCTCATGTCGCTTATTGATTTAAACGAAAGAGACGCCAACATCTTCCGTCTTACTTTCACAAATGCAAAAAATATATCAACATGTGTTTCATTCCATTCCACATTGTTTTTTGTTTATATCTTGACGTTTAAGAAGTGTTTACAAAATAATAGTTGATGTGCATTTTTTAATTAAAATAAACTAAAATATATAAATTATATATAATTTACAAATATTTAACAATCAAAATATTTAATATTGAAATATTTAATAAACGTTTTGTGCATTTCATAAACCTTTTATGAAAATAATGTAAGTTAAAAACAATGGTGGTGAAATCGAAATGAATAATTTCAAACCAAGTTTTTGATGGTATAGAATTATTCTAGCAAATATTTTTATTTTTTATTTTATTTTGTTGTTAACTCATAAAAGTAAATTAAATTTAATTCGATTCGAATTAAGTAATTCGAACCGAAAAAAGAATCATATTTCTGACATTTCACGTTACACGATTTCTTATTTTGTTTACCATAGAATTATATTTGCAGATCATGGAATCAAGCAACCCGCACATAGCATATGAATACTGGCACGGGCAGAGAAACTTAAACGCGAATCGGAGGCAACAAGATAACCCGTATCAGATGAAGGAAGACGATTTTAAGAGCTATTTTCGTTTTACCCCCGCTTTGGCTATAAAACTTATAGAGGAATTGGAAGCTCTAAAGAATATCCAAATACAAGGTACAACAGGGACTGCATCTGAAGATCAACAGGGGTTATGTATTTCGTTTGATATAAGGTGTTTGGTATCATTCAATTTTTACGCTAGCGGTTCCTACCAACACCAAATAAGAAGCATTTGCCATAATATGTCGCAGACGGCCTTTAGTAAATGCATTGGAGAAGTGACTGACCTCCTCAATAACTTAATGGCCAAATACATTAAATTTCCGCAAGAAGAGACAGAAAGGGATCGAATAGCAGGAGAATTTGCTAAAAAAGGCATTCCGGGTATAATAGGATTGATCGATGGAACGCAAATCGCTATAAAAGGCTTATCTAAGGACGGTGAGATGGTGTACGTCAATAGGAAAGGATTTTACAGCATAAATGTGCAAATCGTCGTGAATGACCGAAACCTGATAACAAACATCAATGCGCGTTATCCAGGATCGGTTCATGATAGCTTTGTTTCGAGAGCAAGCAAAGCTTACGCGATGTTCGAAAAGGAATACTCGACTCCCGATGCCCAAAAATATTGGCTTCTAGGCGATCAAGGCTGCCCGCTGATGCCTTTCTTAATTACCGTCAGCGAAGAAGGAACAATCGAAAAGGAAAAAGAATTCTACCGTCGGCATAAATCTATTCGAAGCCAAGTTGAAAGGTCAATTGGAGTAATTAAAAATAGATTTCGGTGTATACTTGGGGAAAGAAAACTGCGTTACGCTCCTCAAAAATGTGCGAAAATAATAAACGCTGTCGCAGTTTGCCACAATTTTCTTGTTTTAAATGGCTTAGAGGACGAGTGCGATTCTTTCGAGCAAGAAATGGTAGTCAACGCAGGTAATGAATACAGGCCTAGTGGAAACAACCCATATCTTGAAGCAGGCCGTCAAGTTCGCCAAAGAATTATAAAGAATATTGTATTGTAATTATTATTAGTAATTAATCACTTTGTTTATTAATAAATTCATTTTATTTTGATTATAATAATTATTTACATAAATAAAAAAAACCGATTTTTGATTTTTATTGCAAGTGCTGTTTGTCTATTATTTGGTTTTGTCAGTTCTTTGTGCCACCGCTCATTGTCCTGACTTTCTTTTTTTTTGGAGGCGAATTATTTGTTGTTTTAGTGAGTTGCTATTACGAAGCTCTTTTAGAGCTTCTTTTTGTCATTGCAAACTCTTCTGGCTATTTTTAGCTAGTGAAGTTCTATATAAATTTCAGACGGAGCGGCTTCTTGGATGATGTCTTCTATTTGATGGTGCGGTGGACGGTGGTAGTGCTTCGGCACGTTGTGGTTGAATTGAGCTGTGACTGTCGGAATGGCTGGAATGAGTGGCGGGCGATGCATCTGGTGGTGATGGCGATGGTAGAGGCAATTCTGGCTGCAGAGTTGGCGATGATAGCCTGATGACAGCCGGCGTTTGTACTGTTGCCTAAAATGATTTAATTTAATTAAATTTAATTATGCACATCGGAATATTATTTTTTTAAAGTTTACCTGATTATTTGGTATAAGAGTTGATGGCTCAGGTAATTGACTCACTGAATAATGGCTTAAAATCGAATGCGGGTAGAGAGTAGGTAGGGTGTTCTACAGACTCTGATATGCTTAGTGGATCTGTAGCATCATTATCCATTGGAATAATTGGTGACTCCGTTCGTTCAATGGCGGATCGGGCTTCTGCCAAATTTGTAATAGTGTTAGAGTCCTATAAAAAAAATACAATGAGTTAAAATCGTGCATTTATTTTTAAAAATTTTACTTACAAACCCTCCCTCCATGCAGTATATTCCGTCAACTTGCTCAGGAGGTAACACAGAAAGCAACCTCTCCTCCAGAGGATCCAACTTCACATCTAAAGGCTCACTACCACCAGTCTTATATGCATGATTCCTTATTTGGGCAAATTTTGTTCTAATCCCATTACGAATATCATAATTTTCGTTATGACTAGCACTTTAAATGCCATTTACCTTTTGCCACCCACCCATATTTTTTATGGCTCCGTTCATGCCATTTAATTTATTAGTTAATGAAGCCCAAAATTGTTGCTTTTGTTTTTTGCCGTCGACAGATGCGAATCTACCCGCAGCGACGGCATAACCAGCGCAAATACGCTCGACCAGCTCAACTTTTTGGGCCCCCGTAATCCGTTGACGACGGTTTGAATTTTTCGAAGAATTTTACTGAGGAAAAAAATTAAAAACGTAATACATTTTCACACACAAATCCCTTAATTATAACCACGCACACATCTTAGCTTATTAAAATATGTACATATATCAAATAAAAATGCATTTAATTACATTTTATTTATACACTTACCATATTTACTTTTAAAAATAATGTTAATATAAAATTATTATTTATATTTTAATTTTATTGAAATTCTCAAAAATGTATGTCACTACCATAAATATCACTTCATAAAAAATGTTCATATAACTCGTTTAAGGTTATGTAGAAACGTCAAATTATCATTAATAATTCATCCATTTCCCCTCAAAATTCATTTTGCAGGGTTGTGTTTGTAGACTTTTTTATCTCACAAAAAAAGTATCCACTAGTGATATAAAAATGTGATAAAGCACCACAAAATGACCACCCTGAGAACATTTTTTTTTAAATAGTGACACTATTCAACCAATAGGCGCTTCTTATTAAATTTATATTAATTGTAAATCAATAGTATTGTACTATTGTGTGAACAAGTTACACTATTTATTTAATGGGTTAATATAATTAGGTAAAAAGGAGGAAAATTATTAATAAATAATAATATTTATATGTTTTAATTAATGGTACAATATTTTAAATTCAATTGGAATCAATGAGGTATCTCGTCAAATTTATAGTATGGGTAGATATTTAAAAATAATAGTACAAACGCCATTAAATTCTCGTGATCACTATTACATTAATGGGAATAAAATATTATTATATTTGCTATTAAATTAATAAGACCCTTGTTGATAACATATAGGATATTTTTCTCTGAGTGTACACTTCCGTTTTGATGCCAAATCTATTTAACATTTTTTTTATTTTTAATTGTTTCGCAATTACTAAGTAATTGCTGTTGATTTAATGTCAGATGATCTGTGACATAGGTATATATTCCCGTTATTATTATAAGACTCATCAATGTCTTTCGCACACACATTTGTATTCAACTCAAGTTTTTTTATTTTAAATCCATCTCGTATTTTTGTTTTACAAAATGATTCTCACACACTATCAATATTGGGCTGCACCGATTTATTTTGAACTTAACCGATCCTTTCACAACTTTTAATCTGATTTTTCACTTCATCAATTCCTCGGAATTTATGTGCACTTTCCACAGCTGATAAGCTGCTTATATTTTCTTTTTTAGGAACACCATGTAGTAAAATGTTAGATTTAGGAGATGAATCGGAAATAATCTCAACTTTTGATTTTAAAACCTTGTGCGAATCCGTATTTCCAAATCTCCATAACTTCAGGAACAGAATAATTGGTTTACAAAAAATGAAACAATTTGTTCACAACGTTATAAATTCAACGTAAAAAAAATATATATTTAATCCACAAAAATTGTTTTCAATTATTCTTATAAAATGGTGTTGATGGCTCTTGTGACTCAAGGAAAGTGACCGAGCAATATTATTTTGTCATAAAACTTAATAGCTAGATGCGCGAAATAAATAAATATAAATCCGCGGCAATTTTAAATTAACGCTGAGCAAAATTACTCATCTATTAAACTATAGACGGCGGTAAAATTAAGTGTTATACTTTATACCAAATAAATTATAATAATCAGATTATTATAATTTATTTGCTTTATACAAAATAATAATTATACAAAAATAAATCGATAATAGAGGTTGTCTAAAATCGCTAAAGTTTTTGCACAATTTTTAGGTTAGGTTAAAGTTCAATAAATTAATTTTAGTGCAATACGATTTTAGTAATAAGTTTTATTTATTAAACAATATATTATTAGTTTTTATTTAATTATAAATTTGGCCGGATTTGTGGGCCGACAACAGTTGAATTTTGCACCACGATAATGCGCCGTCACACAAAGCGCGTATTGTGACAGATTTTTTGACCAAACACAGCGTAAATATCCTTGAGCAGGCACCGTATTCACCCGATATGGCTCCGTGCGACTTTTTTCTCTTCCCTCGACTTAAATTACCACTTCGTGGAAAAAGATTTGAATCTCTGGAAGCCATAAAACGAAATGCGACGAAGGAGCTGAAGGACATCCCAGTTTCGGCCTACCGAAAATGCATGGATGATTGGGTTAAGCGTTGGCACATGTGTGTTGCTTCAGATGGATGTTATTTTGAAGAAGATAAAATAAATTTGTCCGAAAATTAACACAAACTTGTTTTATTTACAAATTCCCGGTACTTTTTGATCATACTGTACATATATTTACGCTTTTGCAATGAGATGCTGTTCGCTCAGATGTTGTGTCAAGAAGAGCAAGTTCAATTTATTTTTATTTGTATAAAGTTTTAGAATCTTTGATTTTACATAGTACATAATATTTGTGATAGGTGCTCTGCATTCTATGTGTATTGTGTGTTCGATTGAGAACCAAACGCGTTTATTATGTTATTACTACATTGACAGTAAATGTCATTTAACAAATTATAAACAAATGAATTTTAAAGTTAAGTACATATTTACAAATTAATATAAAAATAAACAAACATTAAATATAAATTTTTATCTTGATTTTAGATTCCAACTGGACACAAATTTTGGAGATAAATCACGATTGCAATATGCCCAGTGTATAGTTATCTTTGATTCGTAAGATTTGTCTTACAGGTTATGTTGCATTGTAAACATGCTCCCACCTGTAAGGAGCTTACTCCTTACACACTTGCACAGGTAGTCTGATGACTTTCGATATTGGCCGCTTATAAACTGAATTTTGTGTACGGATAGTTATTACGCGAACTAATCCGTCGTATCCTGGATGAATTTGTTCAATGATGCCCAATGGCCAGTGAGAAGGTGGAAGATTGACGTCCTTCCATAATACTATTTCGCCCCGTTGAAGATTGCCATTTATTGTAAACCATTTTTGACGCTGCTGTAGGGAATTTAAATATTCCAGTTGGAAGCGCTGCCAAAATATTTCTACTCGTCGTTGAATATCCACCCATTGAGTTCCAAGATTTGTGGTTGTATCCTTGGATGTTTCAAGAATGTGTTTCAGCGATGTTCCAATTAAAAAATGACCCGGTGTTAATGAATAATACGTGCTGTCATCACTTGGTACTTGGCATAGCGACCGAGAATTAAGAATTGCCTCAATTTCACATAATAAACTGGCTGTTTCTTCTGCGGTTAAATTGGTCTTTCCCAAAGCTTTGACCAAATGGTTTTTTGTCATCGTAGAGATGTGTTGCCGATTTCCGCATATTACGAAGTTTCCTGTCGCCTCCCACAAAGTTTGTACCGTTGTCGCAGTATATGTTGGCTGATATACCTCTTCTTGACACGAACCTTTTTAATGCGCCAATGAATGAATCTGCCGTATAAGATGACACCAATTCCAAATGTATGGCCTTGGTACAGTAGCAAACAAATACGGCTATATATGATTTTAAGAGTTTAGCTCCTCTTCCACGCTTGGTTGGTATAGTGATTGGTCCCGCGTAATCTATGGCAACATTTTCGAATGGCCTGGCTCTTGTCACTCGCACCTTTGGAAGTCCACCCATTTTTTGCTCTACAACTGTTGCCGCATATCTTCTACAAATGAGATAATTATAAATTAGTTTTTTCACGGTATTACGACAATTGACAACCCACTAGCGTTGTCGAAGTAAGAAGGAAGTTAATGTTGGACCAGGATGATGGTTAGATTCATGGATATGACGAATAAGAATGGTACTGATTGGATGGGAACTTGGTAATATCATGGGATGTTTTTCATCAACTCTGAAAATTTCATCCTCGTCTAAAAATGGAGATACATTTTTTAACTTGCAGGAGCTTGCAAGTTGCCGTTGATTTTTAATACACATGATTTCGGTTCGATAGGTGATTAGTTGAATATGTTTTATGCAGATCTTCTCGGCAGCGCTAATCAATTTCTGTAAGCCAAGTTGGTCCGTTCCACCATAAACTTGAATCTATCAGTTTGGATGGGTAAACACCTCTGGATGCTAGGTCTGCCGGGTTGCTCTCTGAGGGCACATATCTCCAGTGTTTTCTTGGTAGAAGATCCTGAATATTTGCCGTGCGATTGCCCACGAACTGTTTCCATTTACTGGGATGAGTATTCAACCACGCCAGAACTACCATGGAGTCAGTCCAAGCAAATAAATTGTCCCTTGATACGTTACACTCGACTGCTACATTGTTGATGAGTTTCGCAAGAAGTTGAGCTGCGCATAATTCTATCCTAGGAATAGATATCGGCTTTAGAGGTGCAACCTTCGTTTTAGATGTCACTATAGCGATATTTTGACTTCATTGTTGGGGTACTGAATTCGGCAATAAACCACTGCCCCGTATGCATTTTGACTAGCGTCTGAAAACCCGTGGTATTCTACAGTAGCTTGTTGTGTTTGCTGGTCGATGAATCTAGGAATTTCAAATTTTTCAAAATGATGTAGTTATCGACGTAATTTCATCCATTGACTACTAATATCTTCAGGAAGCTCATCGTCCCACTTGAGTTTTCTTAGCCACAGTTGCTGAAATAGTATTTTACAAACGACGATAGCTGGAGAGACCCACCCAAGTGGATCAAACACACGTGACGCTTCAGAAAGCATAATGCGCTTAGTTTGTTTCCTTTGTGATGGTTCTTGAACTTTAAATGTAAACTTGTCTGATGAAGGCAACCATTGTAGCCCAGGTATCTTTACGGATGTTGCATTGTCACACGGCATTTCTTGCGTTGGTTGATCTTTCTCCGACATCTCTGGAATATTAGACACCCATTTATGAAGAGGAAAACCACCTAATGTTGTAGAGAGTTTAGCTTTGATGCTTTGCAATTCACTAGTGGTTTGAGCTCCAGTAAGCAAATCATCCACATAGAAATGGTTTTGAATAATTGTTTTGATTTGCAAGTCTGATTCTTCCTCGCCCAATTGGTATAAACACCTTGTCGCTAGAAACGGAGCTGAAGCCGTGCCATAAGTTACTGTAAGAAGTTGAAAGTGAAGTTGAAGAAAATGTTTTAAGCTCTCTGCTTCATTTTCTCGCCATAAAATGCGTTGATAGTCGACATTGCAGGAATCAATTAAAATCTGGCGATACATTTTTTGTATGTCAGCTGCTAAGACGTACCTGTAACCTCTGAATTGAAGTAAAATGCTCCACAATGTGGGTTGAATTGTAGGGCCAACTACCAGATTTTGATTTAATGATGTTCCAAAGCTTGTTCTGCAGGATCCATCAAACACCACTCTCAGTTTTGTCGTCAAACTTTCGCTTCTTATAACGGCGTGATGAGGCAGATAGTAGTTATTTGCTTGATTATTAACCTGACCTGAAACTATCTCTCTCATATGTCCCAAGTCCATATATTCTCGCATAAATGTATTGTAATCGACCTTGAATGAAGCATTTCTCTTCAATTTTCGTTCCACTGCATAAAATCTATTTCTAGCTATGTCGTATGAATTCCCGAGGCAAATATCTTTAACTTTAAAAGGAAGACGAACAATAAATCTGCCGTCTTGATTTCGCGTAAATGTTTCCTTGAAATGTGTTTCTGCTGGATGTTCCTCTTCTTGTGACTGTTGATTCGGTGATATCTCTTCGAGTTGCCAAAATCGCGCAAGTGTTTCATCAACGTTCATATCAAGGTTGAGATGGAGAGAAATAGATTCTTTACTGTTAGCAGTTTGATTAACTCCTGAAATGACATAACCAAAAAGTATATTTTGTGCAATTAAAGTGTCGCTAATTATTTCCTTTCCAGTTCTTAAAATTGTAAAAAATGCATCGGCGCCCAATAAAAGGTCGATTTTTGCCGGTGTATCAAAGCTAGGATCAGCAAGATCCAAAGATTTTAAATGTGCTAAATTTATATCACCCGGTTTTTTAGATGGAATGACTAACGGAATTTTGTCCAGAATAAGTGCCTCTACGTTAATTCTGTTTGTTTCGTTAATTCTAGAGCACACTTCAAGATTTATTATGCCTTTAGTAATTAAATTGTTCGTTGCTAGGCCATTTATGGCAATACGCGCAGTTTTCCTTTTCAACAGCAACTTGTTTGACAGTTTCTCATCGACAAATGTTGCTTGTGACCCGGAGTCTAACATCGCTTTGCAATAGTGCCAATTTCCTAATCCATCCTTTACCTTCACTAGTGCCGTTGGTAAGATAGACACTGATAGATTCATAGTTGCCAATTCAGCTGTTAAAGATGGGATTTCTAAATGAGCATTAGTAGTAGCTTGTGATTGACTGGGTAATGTAGGCTGATGGGCTTCTTCCATATGCAATAATGTGTTGTAACATCGACGGCAATGTGCACATCTATGTTTAGATCTGCAGTGTTGAGCAGAATGTTTCGATTTCATGCAAATGAAGCAAAGTTTTTTATCCGCCACAAATCCTCTTCTTTCTGTTACACTCGTTTTATTAAACTCATCACAGTTAAATAAATAATGTTGATCACCACACTTTGGACAGGACAACTGATTTGTTAGAGACTTCTGTTCTATATTAACGTTGAGGTTGTTTACAGGAAGTTTCTGCACATTTCGTTTGATTAGAATTGTTTCAGCTCGTTCAAATGCATTACTCTGCTTTACCAGAAAAGTTATTAATGTTTGCAGTTTTGGAAATGTTTCTTCATTTTTCAACATCCAAGCTCGCCTTGTTTCCTTGTTACATTTCTGAAGCAAATGATAAATGATCCACACATCTCGTGTCTCAGCTTCCTATCCCAGTGATTTAAGCCCTCTTACAACTTCGTCTGCTTTATCTGCTAACTGTCTTACGAGTTTAGGTGAACCATTTGAGTTTGGTTGCTCCAAGAAGTGTTGAATTAGCGCGCTGCAAATCTGGTCTCTCGCATTATATCGTTCTACAATCTTCCCCCACGTTTCTTCATAATTTCCATCGGTTACATTAATGTGTCGAATGAGGTCAAAAGCTGGTCCCTTTAGTAGACTTTTCAAGTATTTGAATTTGTGAACCTTTGAAAGGTTAGCAACATTGTGAATGGACGCCTCGAACAAATCACGAAACGTTGGAAATTCCGCGTAATTTCCAGAAAATACAGGCACCTGCACTGGCGGAAGCTTAATTTCATCCTTTTGAACGAACGACATATTTTGGATGCTCGCTTTGAGTTCGCCTTGCTGATCGGATAACCGCCTTATGGATGCATTCACTTTTTCACTTACGTCTTCTTCGGTTTTTGATTTTAACAGAGAGCGCAACTTTGATTTTACCGCTAGATACCGCTTCTCGAAATCTATCATATCGGTTAAACCCTCATTATTATCGGCCTTGCAAATTTCCTCGTCCAGTTCTCGAAAGTTATTAAACGTTTTCTCCAAATATTCTAACTGTATCGTAAGATCTATAGCGGTAGCTGTATCGGTAAAGGCTGTATTCGCTGCATTTATTTTATTTATTTATTTATACTGAGAAAAGTCTACAAATATGACTTGAATTTATAACATACTGAACATGGTAGAATAAAAATTAAATTAAACAAAAAAAGAATAAAAATTGACCTAAAAATATTTTTAGGTTGGAGCAAAATGTTGCTTCAACCTACGTTTAAAGCTGTTTTTACTTAAGTAAAAGTCGAACAGATGGTCGATTTTATTAAAACTCTTCGACATCATGTTTACCGGTTCATTGTCACCATAGTTTGTTCTGTGTTTATTTAGATGAAGGAACTCATGATCTCTTAAATTCCTACTCCATTTCCAGTATGGATGGTGCATCGATTTGATCAAGTAAAATATTTCCAATAAACGAACACTTTAAAAGCTCTCGTCTATTTGCCAAAGTTGTCATTTGATAGGTTTTGCATCCAGTAGCATATGATGGTAATCGCTTCAGGTTAACGTGGTGCGGTAAGTCATGGTCATAATCCAATTCTTCTCTATTCCGCATTCTTCTCTATTCTGCTCAATGTGCCTTTTTGATACCCTCGTTTTCTCTTCAAGTCATCCGCCATTATATTTTTTGTGATAAGAACTGGTTTGACTAATTTGCACTATTAATTCGAATTACTTCGGATTTCTTTCACAATTATTGTTTTGCACTGATTCACACTTTGAGTTATTATGCGCACTACTTTTCACTTCCCGTTTGTTAAACGCACTATTTTGTTTTGCTCGTGAATTAAAAGCAGAGAATAATGTTTTTAGCACTAGTTATTTATTATTAGTTCCCGATTAATTATAAACTGTATTTAAGAGAATGTGTATCCCACAAGTTATTCTCACAAGTTACCAAATTACACGTGGTAATCCGGCTCGAAAGGACCATGTCTAAAATCGCTAAAGTTTTTGCACAATTTTTAGGTTAGGTTAAAGTTCAATAAATTAATTTTAGTGCAATACGATTTTAGTAATAAGTTTTATTTATTAAACAATATATTATTAGTTTTTATTTAATTATTATTAGAAATTACAATTTATTATAACATATACATATATTTACGCTTTTGCAATGAGATGCTGTTCGCTCAGATGTTGTGTCAAGAAGAGCAAGTTCAATTTATTTTTATGGTAACCGGGCGATTCCACTAGCACAATTCCACTGGACACAATTCCACTGGACGTAATTCCACTGGGACAATTCCACTTGACACAATTCGACTGGGGGACAATTTAACTTGCGTTGTAACTTGTACAGTTAAACGGAAACGCAAACACATATATGTGTATGTACTTTAATATTTTATTGGTATTATTGAAACTTAATTACGAAGATAATTATAACTATGGATTTTAAATTAATAAAAAGTGAAATGGGCAAAGAAGCTAATGTATAATAAAAGGAAGGTATACCTGTCCAAAAAAAGGTAACAATGGTAAAAAATATTTCCGTTGCTGCGGTTATTATGATTCTAGGGATATTCCATTAGCACAATTCCACTAGACACGATTCCACTGCATACAATTTCACTGGCACAATTCCACTACTTTAACATTTGTAGTTCTTTCTTTAAGTAACTTTTTAAGTTTAACTTGTTGTATAATTAAACGAATTTAACTTGCACAATTTAACTTTTTGATAATCAAACGCATTTATAAACGCGCTTTACCACCCTAAATGCGTTTGATTATCAAAAAGTTAAATTGTGCAAGTTGAATTGTGTAAGTTAAATTGTGTAAGTTGAATTGTGCCAAGTGGAATTGTGCCCAGTGGAATTGTGCCAAGTGGAATTGTGCCAGTGGAATTGTGTGCAGTGGAATTGTGTCTAGTGGAATTGTGCTAGTGGAATAGGCCTAGAAGCATTTTTATTTGTATAAAGTTTTAGAATCTTTGATTTTACATAGTACATATCATAATATTTGTGATAGGTGCTCTGCATTCTATGTCTATTGTGTGTTCGATTGAGAACCAAACGCGTTTATTATGTTATTACTACATTGACAGTAAATGTCATTTAACAAATTATAAACAAATGAATTTTAAAGTTAAGTACATATTTACAAATTAATATAAAAATAAACAAACATTAAATATAAATTTTTATCTTGATTTTAGATTCCAACTGGACACAAATTTTGGAGATAAATCACGATTGCAATATGCCCAGTGTATAGTTATCTTTGATTCGTAAGATTTGTCTTACAGGTTATGTTGCATTGTAAACACAGGTCGTTACACAACCACCTTAATGTCAAATTAAATGAAACAACATCGAACTGCATAGCTTGTTGATCGGTCGTTTAATGATGCCTTGTTTGGTTTTGATATCGACTACTCGAACCATCCCGTTTCGTCCTGGATATAATTTTGAAATTCTGCCTAATAGCCATTTCGTTGGAAGAAGGATCCTTCTCCATAATCACAACTAGATCGTCAACATTACAGTTGCTGGTTGGAATTGTCCACTTCTGGCGTTGTTGCGGTGTAAGTAAATATTCGCTATTCCATCTTTGCCAAAAGTGCTGCATTATCTGCTGAATATGTTGCCACCGTGATAGTTTATTGGTCTTCAGATACATCAAATTTTCTTCGGGCATTAAAGTGATAGGATGGCCAATGAGGAAATGGCTTGGTGTAAGAGGATCTATCTGATCCTTGGTTAGCTCACATACAGGCCGAGAGTTTGAAATTCCTTCAATTTGCGTTAATAGGGTAGTCATTTCTTCAAAGGTTAATAATGATTCCCCGATTACCCTTTTCAAGTGAAACTTGGTAGATTTCACGCTCGCCTCCCACAATCCTAAAAAAGGACTGCTTGTTGGTTCGTTAAAATGCCATTTGACGTTGGAATTGTTTGCATACGACATTAATCTGTCATCATTGAAAATTGTTTTCCATTCTCTCTGGAGTTCATTGTTAGCTCCAACAAAATTAGAACCGTTGTCGCTATAAATATTAGCGCAAATGCCTCGCCTAAGCCTTGCCAGAAAGCGTTTCAATGTTGCTATGAAAGCTTCGGTCGACATATCGGACACCAATTCTTAATGTAGCGCCTTCGTGGCCATACAAACCAACAGAGCGATGTAACATTTTATACGTTTGGCACCTCGAAGCTTGGATGCCCTTATGGTGATTGGTCCCGCATAATCCACACCAGTATTTAAGAAGGCTCTTTCAAATTTTACTCGCGCTTCTGGAAGCTGCCCCATTAATTGCTGCTGTTAAAAAGCCTTTAGACGTGTACATTTCACACATCGACCAATTACTCTCTTCACTGCATCCTTACATCTTAATATAAAAAACCGGTGCTTCAATATTGATATTAGTAAAGGAGGCCCAGCGTGAAGTTGTTTAATGTGCTCGTCACTAATAATTAAACTCGTAAGGCGATGCTTCGATGGCAGGATGATCGGATGCTTGACCCCAAATGGCACTTCAGCATTATGAAGTCGTCCTCCTACTCTTAACACACCTTTGTAATCTAAAAAAGGAAACAAAGCGATAAGTTTGGATTGCTTACTTACACTTTCCTTTGCTTTCAATGCTTGAATTTCCGTCCCAAAATATTCTTCTTGCATTCGTTTAATGCAGAACATAAAGGCATCATGGGTTTCTTCGGTGGGCAATCCTGAATGATTATACCCTTGACTTATTGGCCTCAAAGTCTTCGTTTTGAACAACAACTTAATTCTGGCAATGACTCTTACTACCTTGTTCATTGTTGAAGACCTGGACACCAAATAATTGAACCACTCAATATTTGTTTATATTTGTTTTGAAACCTTCTTCCGAAGCATCTGCAAACCCGTGTAGTTCAACCACTTTGTCCTCGTTAAACAACCATCTGTTGATGGCAATGTGTTCTAAATTACACATTTCCTGGCGTATTGATGTCCACTCTTGTTGAATTCCAGGCGGTAATTGATCATCCCAGTCTAATTTGGCTAACCACAGCTGTTGAAAAAGAATTTTTATTTTAATTGTGACATGGGATAACCATCCCATTGGATCAAAGACCTTGACTGACTTCGACAACATGCTTCTTTTGCTCATTTTGCAATCATTGAGTTTCAACTTAAAACAGAATGTGTGTTGATTTGGGCCATATCTTAAACCAAGTACAGACACAGGTTGTGATTCTTCTTCAAAGCTAATGACTGAGAATTGCCTATTAAATTCTGGAATCGTTTCCAACACTTCGTGCGAATTTGACGTCCATTTTCTCAATTTAAATCCGCCTTTATTTAAGACCGTGATTACGTCTAATACCACTTTCTTTGCTGAAATTAAGTCGTCCATGTAGAAATCTCTCCCTCCCGCTAAAAATGGTGCACTTGCCGTTCCGTAAGTTACCATTAATAGGTTGAATGACTGCAGCTGTTCTTTGTTTGAGTTTCGCCAAATGATTCGTTGATGTTTGGTATCTTCCGGATGTACCCAAATTTGACGGAACATTTTTTCAATATCCGCAATAAATATAATTTTGTGTATGCGAAATCTTGCGAAATCTCTGCGAGGCGTCGAATACGACCCGCAACTTCGTAGTACCGCTATTCATCTTCACCACTCCATGGTGAGGTAAATAATACCCATCAATGCTTGCGAAGCTGCCCAGTTCCATATGCTTTAATTCGTTGTACTCCTGCATGAATTCTTTATAGGATTCGTGGAGTGAGACATCCCTATAAAAACGATTTTCCAAATTATAAAACCGTTTTATCGCCATACCTCTTGAGTTGCCAATCTTGGGGTTAGCCCTCCTGAACGGTAAACGTACTATGTATCTTTCGTCCTCTGCTCTTCCAACCGTTTCCTGATAGTGATTTAAGCACATTTGCTCTTTTTGCTTTTTTTAATGTTGAATCGATGTTTAGTTGCAGATTAACTAGAGCTTCGTTACCACGTTCCTTTTGAATTGGTGTCCCAGCCATTATCCAACCAAACCTTGTATTTTGGGCTATTAAACTGCTAGTTAACATTCTTTTTCTACCATCACAAATAACTTCAAAGAGATGATCACTACCTAATAGAATGTCGATTCGTCCCGATTGGTAAAACTCTGGATCCGCTAGCTGTAAATTTCTAAATTCTTGTAAATTTGTTAAATTAAAATTAGAATTTATTTGATATATGAGGTGATTTTTGGCACTATCAAGACTTCCGTTTCAATTTCATAGGATTCATCAATCATTGATTTTATTTTTATTGTAGCTAGACCTCTGGATACTCCTGAATTTATATCGTTTAAACCCCTAATGGAAGTGCGAGCATTGATTCTATGTAAACCCAATCGGTGAATACATTCTTCGGATGCAAATGATGTTTGTGATCCAGAATCGAATAATACTCTGCATTTTTTCCATTCTCCAAACTTATTCTTTATAAGGACTTGTGCAGTTGGCAGAATCACTGAATTAATGCATTTCGCGATCATCGTCGTAGTCTCTATTGGGGCTTGCCCTGACGTTGCTGGTAGAGATTTGGCTTTGTCTTGGTGTAGAAAGGCATGATGTTTCCTGTGGCATTTGTTACACCGTCTCTTTGACTTGCATTGGTAAACTGCATGCGTTGGGCTGAGACAATTAAAGCATCTCATACTATTTTTAATGAAATCGCTACGTATTTGTACATTTGCCTCTAGGAAACCTTTGCATTCCATCAAATTATGACTCTCCCTCTTACAAAATGCGCAATTTTCTGCTGCAGCATGCATCACTTTTGTTTGTGGTGAAAATAATTTGCCTTGAGGTGAACGTTTAACTTCTAACTTCATTCATTGTAGCGAATCCATCCGCTTGCCCAAAACATCCAAAAACTGCTGAAAAATTCAATTTTGTAAAATTTGTAAAAATGCCCGATTTCAGAACAAAACAGCAATTCGTCAGTTAATAGTATATTGAGTAACGTGTAGGAAAAACGATATATTCCCGGACGAGTATGGAAGTTGCTGGGACGAGGCGTCAGCCGAGTTCCAGCAACCATAAGAGTCCGGGAATTATAGTTTTTCCACGAGTTGCACATACGATTTTTTCTCTAATCGGCAGTATATCAGATTATCCATTTTATTCATTATATTCTTTAAAATACGCAAAATTTTCCAATTTATATTTTCAATAGATTTCACTATCAAAGTTACCTTAGAGTTATAACAATCGCGTGCGCTGTCAATTTATTTAAAGGTCTGTCAGAGCAAACGATACCCGTCGTTAATTTGTGGTTTAGTTTAAATATAATGGACAGCAATTTTGATAGTTCAATCCCAGGTACTCCGCCTGGCATCTTGGAGACAGCAAGATTGACTACACTAAATTTGTTGCCGCAGAAGTCGAGGGAGAAGTACGAAAATGCATACAAGCGTTTTATGGATTATCGCATAAATAACAAGGCCAATTCATTCTCCGAAAACGTTTTAATTGCATATTTTTCGGATTTATGTCAAAAGATGAAACCGTCAACCTTATGGTCCAACTATTCCATGGTGAGGTCGACGCTTAGCATTAACAATAATGTTGATATATCCAAATATGGAAAACTACGCGCATTACTGAAACGTCAGTCAGATGGATATAAGCCTAAAAAATCCAAAATCTTAACGAAACAACAAATAGAAACATTTATGGAACTTGCTCCAGATGATACATATTTAATGGCAAAAGTATGTTAAGATGTACGCGCTCATAATTTATTTACAAAAAATTTGTTTTCTAGGTTGCCTTAATTTTTGGAATTTCTGGCGCATGTCGTCAAGATGAACTATGCCGAATAAATTTGAATGACATTCAAGATTTGGGAAATAGGATATTGATTACCATTCCTGTTAACAAGACGAACAAGCCAAGATCATTTATTGTAAATGAAGCGTATATCGAAATATATCGTAGATACATAGCATTACGTCCCACTGATTTCGATAACCCTCGATTCTTTTTCAAATTAACAAACGGTAGTGGTAACAGACAAGTAGTGGGCATACATCAGTTTGGCAAATTGCCTCAAACTGTAGCTACTTATTTGAAGTTGCCAAATGCGATAGAATATACAGGGCACTGTTTTCGCAGATCATCTGCTACAATATTGGTAGATACAGGTGCAGATTTGACTTGCCTTAAGAGACATGGTGGTTGGAAATCGGCAACGGTTGCTGAAGGGTACATTGATGATTCTCTAAATAATAAAATTGAAGTTGCAAACAGAATTTTCAATACCACCGAACAAAATCCAGGTGTGGACCGTAACATGACCGAGATAAAAATTTTCAATACTACCGAACAAAATCCAGATGTGGACCCTAACATGACCGAAATAAACGATAATAGTGCATCAGTGGCTACAACTAACCTTAATTGTAATGCATCTGCGCCAATTTTCAACACCTGTACAAATTGTACAATTCATGTAAATATAACCAATAATAAATAGTTGTTAAATATGTAATTTTACAATTATAATAATAAAAACTAAATAAATTAAAATTATATCATGTATTTCTTAAAAACAGATGATAATCAGTACTAGAAAGTATTCTCTGCCTTGGCAAGGAATACTTTCCAGTACTGTTTTTAGTAAGTTGCCTAGCAACGATGTAGTGTCGGGGAATACTTCATTTTGCTGACAGATAACAAACCAGAAAACTGACGTATTTTATCCGATTTGAGAAAAATAATATTTCCTCTCTTTCGTCTTTTATGAAATTGCAATTTGTTTCATAATTCAAAATCAATGCTATCTGGATCATAATTCTTTTTTACATGAACATTTTAAAGGGAGAATTAAATTTTTATTTGAGCGATATTGAAAAGTCAAATATTTAATTCTCCCTTTAAAATTCTCATGTAAAAAAGTATTATGATCCAGAAATTGCAATTTCATAACAGACGAAAGAGAGGAAATATTATTTAACTGACGAATTGCTGTTTTGTTCTGAAATCGGGCATTTAAGTGTTATACCACAGATAAGAATAGACAGATGTACATCTTGTATGGGCCAAATTTACATTAGAAATTTAATACCAAATTCTAATCTAATCCTTTTAGAGTAGGACGTATATATTGTAAAATACAATTTTGTTTGAAGTTGGTTTATGTTTGCTTTGATATAATCAAAATAGCCATACGTAAAAAAAGATAAAAAGAGACAGAAATGTACGTCCTGCTCTAAAAGGATTGGATTGGAATTATTGTATTGAAACTTTTAATGTAAATTTGGCCCATACAAGATGTACATCTGTCTATTCTTATCTGTGGTTATACTTTATACCAAATAAATTATAATAATCAGATTATTATAATGTATTTGCTTTATACAAAATAATAATTATACAAAAATAAATCGATAATACAGGTCGTTACACAACCACCTTAATGTCAAATTAAATGAAACATTATCGACTTACATTCATTATTAACAATATTTTTATGTATGTACTAGCGGACCCGACAGACGTTGTCCTGTCTACACGTCTTTAATTTGAAAATTTCATACTTTTTTTAATAAGCTAAAACATTCTGGACCATTTAGATGAAAATTATTATTCAAATGTTATGACAATATCTGACGTCATTACATGTAAATTTATTACAATTAGACTAATCGATAGCGTGTGAGTATGTGTAATGAAATCTTCAACTTGTTTTAATTAAAGGTAAAAAAGCTTACACTCAAACTATTTTATTTAAAAAATATATTTTTTTATTTACAAAAACTTAATTTATCGTAATACCATTGGATGTACAATATTTTTGGTTAAACCCTGAGGTGTATAAATAAATAAATTCGATGGTTTTCCAACTCTGGAACACGCAACATATAATTGGCCGTGAGAAAAACATGGGTTTTCTAAATCTAAGCCACAAATTGTCATTGTTTGGCCTTGTGACTTATTTATAGTCATAGCATTGCCAAGCGGATTGGAAATTGTAAACGTTTGAATGGTATAGGCGAATCTGAAGGAATCATTGGGATCCTTGGTAAAAGTACAACTTCACCTTGAAATTTTCCACTCAAAATAGTTGCTTCAAGAATGTTGCCCATGATTTTTTTTACAACTAATCGCGTTCCATTACACAATTTTGGGGCATTTAAATTTCGAAGCAAAATTATAGGTGAGCCAATTTTCAGTCGCAAATTATGTGTTGGCATTCCAGGTAAATCTAGTGAATTTAGAAACTCTACAGGATAGTTGACAACTTCGTCAGGATCAACAACAGTGTCAATCGATTTAAATGTAATTTCATCACCAGGCAATGACTGTTGTATTTTAAAATTGATGGCGTCAACATCTAAATTTTTTGCCGCTAAAATAGCTCGCTCTCGCAGCCATTCATGATTAGTATAATTATGTCTTAAATCTGGAAAGATACTTGTTATTAACTCATCTTTGGTAGCCACCATGTTGCAAAAATTCTCTGGAAGTCGAATATATTGTGTATCTTCATACAATTGAATTTTACCGTTTCCAATGTCTAACAATTGTTCAGAGAATCCTGACGCTAATGGATCATTTTGAAGTCGAACGCGCATATTAATAGTAAGGCATAATTTAGTGACACTTGGCCATAGATAAGATTCTTTCAAACATGCGTTTATTTCGTCTGCATATGTCGCGCGTGGAATGACTGGTAATGTTTGTCTGAAATCACCAGACAGCAGAAGTAGAGCACCACCGAAAAGCCGAGCATTATTTTTGATATCTTTCAGGGACCTGTCGAGAGCTTCAAGCGAATGCTTGTGGACCATTGTACATTCATCCCAGATAATAATTTTACATTTTCTCAAAACTTCAGCCATGCCTGAATGCTTCTTTATGTTAAACATTGCTTCGGGATTTGTATGAACGTTCAAAGGTAATTTAAGTGCTGAATGCGCAGTCCGTCCACCATCAAGTAACGTTGCTGCAATGCCTGATGAAGCAATGGCCAATGCAATATGATTTTGAGATCGAATCCGCGCAAGTATCAGTGCGATAAGAAATGTTTTACCAGTGCCACCTGGAGCGTCTAAAAAAAAGAATCCACCTTGTTGTGCTGCAATTGAAACGTTAATTTGATCATATACATTTCGTTGTTCAGCAGTAAGCAATTGTTCATTTTCCGCAACAAAAGTAGCCAAAGAAATCTTATCGAACTGGTGTTCACGTTGAACATCGCTGTTGATGATGTCTACTGCTGGGCGATTCGGCGCTGGCATTCCAAAATGGATGAGCGGCATGTTTGAAATAAGAATACAAATATCCTCAATCATTATTAATGACTCGTTGTATATTTCGGCGGAGAATTCAATATTAAGATTTTGATTAGTAATTCTAGTCCGATGCAAAATATCCTCACTCATTGAGTCTTTATATTTGTTCCACAGAGCAGATGCATCAGACGGAAAACACGTTGTCAATATTATTGAAAATAATTGACGAATTTGTTGTGGAGATGAGCTCAGTGCTGCATCTGCAAGTGTGAGGTCCCAATGGTTATCATCCTCCAATAAATGTAACTCACGACACGCATCGAAGAAAGAGTCGTATGAAGTACCATTGACTTTTCGCAAATATTGGAAGGACGTCGGTCCAGGGACGTTAACCAGTAATAAACGTAAAAAAAAACATTCGCTTTGCTTAGGATGAACTGTATATAATCGACCTAAAGTATTTGTCATAAATATATCAGCGAATCCTGGGACTGGAATGCCTCGTTTCCGCGGTTCCCAATTCTTTGATTGTTTATTCCATGTAAAAAATTTAGGAACATCAGTGTACATCAACGTCCTTGCGAATTGACCAACAGCATCTTGTCGACTACAAAGGTTAAAAAATTCAGTAAGAGTTGTTTTTGGAGCCGTCAAAGCCTGTTGTAGTGCAGTTTCTTCTGTAAAGTAAACACGCTGTCCGTTTTCAAGATGCACAGCCAAATGTATAACAGCAGGATTCCTTTCATGTATAGGGAACGTAAAAATGCGCCAAATAGCTTCGTTGCTACTTATGTATCGACCCATTTGATAACGTGTTATTTCGTCATTGTCGTTTACATTTCGAACAGCAAATATAGCTTTATCACTACCCTTGTGAACATACTTACAAATGTATTTGATAGACTTCACCGAACTGCATAGTTCAACGTTTATGTGCGCTTTGTAGGTTTTGCACAGCAATGGCGAATATGGAACTACCCAGCGATTATCAATATCTACTCTCACACCATTTGACAGACGCAATTCATATGATTGACCACCATTGTCTACGTCTCTACGTCGATAAGATGGATAACCGTCCATATTGGTGATAGTATCAGTTTCACATGGTTTTGGAAAACCTTTTGTACATTTTCCACTATCCATACATCGCGACATCATGTTTAGAGTGCCACATGGACCATGGATCATATTTGTAGTAACAATGTTAAACAATTCTGGATCAACATTCGGATCTGGAATTTCCGCTGAAATAATTTTGTCAATTTCTTCTGCGCGTATTTTATCCACCAACCAAATTAAAATATGCGCATGAGGTAAACCTCGTTTTTGCCATTCAACAGAGTAAAGCCAACAACGCGTTTCACCAAATACCGAGTAATGTGTAATCAAATTCATCAAAGATTTTAATTTTTGTTTAGAGACACGTGTAGTGACATCATGACGGTGCATCGATGTTTGACCTGGCAACAGTAAACTTTTGATTTCATCCCAGTTTGGATTACACGTAAATGTGATAAAAAGATCAGGTCGGCCGTATGCACGTACGTAAGTCATGGCATCTTGAATATATTCCTGCATATGACGCGGGCTACCAGTGTATGATGATGGGAGAATATATGCGGTACCAATATTGTTGATGTCATTCGTTGCATCTACATTGCCGATTACGGCGTCACGTAAATGAATGTACTCCTCAGCACGAAGTTTTGCTTGATTAAATTGTATGTATCGTAATCTCTCACTTTCGATTTTTACATACATATCGACAATGTACTGATGGAATAGCTGTCTGCATCGGAGAATACCATTATCTTCATTGGCACGAATCATTAGTCGATATGCATAGTAGTTCATAGCACTAACTTTCTTGTTCAGTTCTTCACCTGCAAATAAATATAATTATGAGATTAACAGAAATTATTGATTAAAATAAAATAATTTTAAAATAATTTATAAGTTGTACCTGTAGTTGGATTTCTTTGTTTAATATTGATATGATATCCATCTTCTCCTTCCCAAAATATCAACGGATACTGCAAAGCATCGTAAGAACGATGATTGTCTTGAATTATTTGCATCGTATTATCTCTGCGTTGTATGCGAATATCTCGACGTTCACATGGGTCACCAGCCATAACGACTGCAACTTCATTAATAGTTGGAACATTATATGTGCCTGCGTGCTCTCCATAGGGCACTTTGTCTGCTTTAATGACAATGACGTAGTTGTCGTTTTGCAGTCTGTTAGAAAGAGTCTTAAACAATCGTATCAATTGGTTATTGTTTTGCAAAAACGTTTGCAAATTATCCACAATTTCTCGTTCTTCCATCCGCTCTATATGGTTGTAAAGGCAGCTTGTATGTGATTGTTCCTCCTCATCGCCCATAAAATAAATTTGTAGAAATTTTGGATCGGCATCAGGCATTGGAAGCAATGAACCAATTTGGTGGTACACCTGACCTTGAATCTTGAATGTAGATTCAAAATTACGACCATCTTCATTATGAACAATTTTTGTTGCTCCAAATGATGTCATTTGGAAGCATGAATTGAATTTACGAATTTTTCGCAAAAACAATTTCGATCGAGATGTGGTTCCGGCTAAAAGTGTTTTTAAAGGTTCCGGTGGTGGTTTTAGCGATGGCAGTGAAATTTTTCCAGATGCGCAACATAAACCAGTTGATTCACCGTTATACTTGAAAGCATGACAATATTGACACTCTTTGTCCATACTACCTATCGTGATTAGTGCATGTGACGAATAATCTATTTCAGGAACATATTCGAACGCGAGACGATTAAATGATGCTCGTGACAATGCTCGATTATGTTGCACTTGTTGATGGTGATGGTCTCTCTGTGCGTCGGTAGCTCGTTCACGTGCCTCTCGTTGTCTCAATGCATTAGCATGAAGACGTTGAACGCGTTGCTCTGAATTCTCATTTGCTCGTGAACATGCAACTTGATCTCTTAAATTTGCATTATCCGTTGAGTGTTCTTCAATTGATCTATTTAACCGACGATCATGGACTAATTGGGCGTTCCGAGTACGCCGATCAACGTTTTTTGCTCTTCCACGAAGACGTGGCATTTTTCTGTATAAGGAAAATACTGTAAAATAATACATAACGAAAATGAGTGATTTATTAAAGATGAAATTTTAAGTATGATAATAAACTGAAAAGATTTATTGTAACAAATTTTAGATCAAAAAACGCGTAATTTTATGTTTTTTCTATTCAATATTTTAACACTGAGTTTTTATCGACACAGATTTCAAAATATCGAATATTAAATCTCGAAACAGTCATAAATTAATGACGCCGATAGTATACAAATAAATTTGTAGGTTAGGTTAGTTATTAACTAACGCACGTGTAAATTTGATAAAAAAAATTATAAGAAATATACTCACTTCGATTCTGCACTAAATTACCAAAATGTATAGTTTTTTAGGCACAATTCAAAACTCTTCTCAAAACACTCAGTACCTTTTAATTTAATATTTGATCCAGCACATGGTCTACAATAACACAATGATAACAAAACATTTTTTTAATTTGATCGCAGCGCTAACTGTCGGGACAGACTAAAATTAAAATTGACACTGCGATGGTAGCGCCGTCTGTCGGATCCAATGTAAAACATTCCAAAATCAACAACTACTAATAAATTAAAAATTAATTAAAAAAACATTGTCCAGCGGACAAAATTGTGAATCTAAACCATTCTCAGATCCCCTTGAACACACACAAAAAATTTCATCAAAATCGGTCCAGTCGTTTAAGAGAAGTTCAGTGACATACACACTCACAGAAGAATTATATATATAAAGATAGTAAATCTAATAGCACTAGGAAATTTTTTTATCATATACAAATGTTTATCATTTATGAAGATGTGCATCTCACAGGATACACCAAAAGTTAAGTAAAAATTTTAAATCTAAATATTTAATATTTTAATCTAATTAATTATTTTCAGGTGATGATTCTGAACAAACCTCAATGTCATTTTTTAAAGTAGCGTTTACACTTTCAAGATATTTTATTTTTTTTGTAATGCTCTTCCGACACTATAGAGCTAGTTTGACGATCTTTTCAAAATTTATATTTAAAAAATCTAAAGAATCAGAAAATTTAGATTGTCTTTTCTTCATCGCATTAATTTCTTTAGACATTTAATTAGACAACTAGCACACACAGATGAATTAGGGTCAAGTTCCACATTAGAAATTACATTCGAAACTTCACTGCATGATTTACAATTCCATTGAAGACAACCACTCCGAATTTTACACAAAACATCAGGTTCAATATCCGCACAGTTTTGATGAACAGTTTCATGACAACGATTACAGTTAATATTCTTGTTTTTGTCATTTCTTAAAAGTTTTTTTTTACAGAGTTTACAGAACATTTTTAGTCTATAGCTATATACTGATCACTACTTTATGATAGTAAATAAAACAAATATGTACTTTAGAAATGTCCAGCCAGGAGAAAAAAATAAAAATAAAAAATTGCACTGAACAACGATAGATGATGACTGCCCTTTAATAATTGGTTTTAATTTTTTTAAGTCGATACACTTTGTATGGCTCTTGGGTTAAAGTACGGGGGGGGGGGGGGGGATTTTGATATTTCTACTTTTTTGGTAGCTATGAAAATGATGGCCTCTTATTTTTTTCTGATTAACATGGCGAAAAATATTGTGAAGGTCATTGTTATTTTGTCTATAAAAGCCGAAAGAATCTTATTGTTTTTATTACAGACAAACTTCTCTTTCGTTTTAAAATGTTGAACCATACAAGTAAAATAGAAACTCAAGTCACAAATGATTACAATTATAGTTAAGTTACATTACTTTATTAGTAAGCAATCATATACAAAGCTACTCTGACTAACTCCGACTTCTTCTCAAGGCGTCTCCTAATAAATCTTTTATCAGTTGATGTTAGTTCAAGTAATATAATTTAACACAAAATTTATGCACCAAAGATACATATAATATACAAAAATCTATAGTTAAGAGCCGTTGATATACTATCGCATAATTTGTTATAAGAACCTACTTGTTATCTCTATTAACCCGTAACAATTGTGCAATAAAAACCGATAATTTATGAATCAATAAATTATCAATATAAAATTTGAAGCGGTACTTTCTTAGATGTTCTAAAACTCATGACATTATAATTCTAACAATAAGCTATTTGTGTGAAAATATAACACACCAAATAAATGTTCTTATCTGACACCATAAAATTTGTAATATCCTTTGCATTTACCAAAATTTATTATTTTAAAATCACTTAGCCTTTGAAATCATTTTGGTTCGCATTGTGTTTACCGAATCGAGATGTAGTCCCATCATTACATTTCTTATTCATATACATATAAGAAACAAGTTCATATCTAAACAAGCGGACAAAACTAGAAAATGGACTTTTTGTTCGACTTTTATTATAAATGTGTACACTTGTACAGCTTGTTGTTTTGTATTCAAACAAAATGAAAAGTTAAATTTTCCAGGAAATTGATGTTTTTCCTGATTTTTTATTTTTTTTTCTCATATTTTTGGTAATTTTTCTCAAACAAAATGAAAATAAAAAAACATCTTTTTATGATTTTCCGGGCAATGATATCCCTTTTTTTGTTCGCAAAAATGAATGTGATCAAAATGTATCCCTTTCATTTATCGTCATTTACCAAAAAAAAAAAATATTTCATCCTTTTTTTCAATGTGATGTGATTTTAAATTTTGTTAAGAAGAAAAAAAAAAACGAAAAACATGTGCGGTTATGAGATTGGGACTTGGGAGTGCACAATTTGATTTGTCAACCACATTGATAATGAACGTATTTTGTATTGCCCGTTTGAAGAATTTTATTGATATTTCCGTAAATAATAAAATTAAAGCAAAAATATAATTCTGGACGAAAAAAATCTTAATTTTATAATTTATGCAATTTAAAATAATATGAAATAGATGCGAATAAGGAGTAAAGAGGACCCTTTATATGCTTTATCCATTTGAAATTTAAACATAAAAAAAAAATTGAAAATTTAAAATACATAAGCTATTGAAGGAAGAAAACTGAAATAATAATTTATAATTTGCATAAAAATGTCATCAATCAAATAGAATTAAATAAAGAAAGCGTATTGCTTTACAAGTGTCTATTGGAAACATATTTTTCTGTATAAAGGAGGAGAATCGAATCGAAATTATTTTGAACACGCGGTATGTTTATAACAAAGGGAATGTATCTTCTTCTAGTCTGGACAATTACAAAATTTAAGTGTATTTAAAAATCAAGTTGTTTAAATTTAAGTACATCTAATTTTTGTGTTTTCTCAATAACAGTAAACTAATTGATTTTTATGGCTAACGCTTGCTAACACGTACAAGTTAATCAATCAATTTTTTGTTAAACAATCCAAAAATTTCACATTTTTCGAGATTAGTGTTCGGAAATTTTACTTTTTGAACATTCTATCCTATCTTACGGTGACCATATAGCCCGCATTTTACAGGACTAACCTGCATATCGAGACCCTGTCCTGCAGACATTTTTGCTGTTAAAATAGCCCGCAAAATAAAATAATAGCCCGCAAGTCCCGCATTTGTAAAAAATTAATTTAAAAAAACAAAATTTTGTCGGTAAAATCAGGAAATTCGAGAATAAAACCATCGTACTCGTTTAAGTTATAAACTATAATCCATTTATTCAACATTATTCTTTAAAAACCGAAACAAAAACATACATATTTGAATGCTGTTAATATTAACCGAAACTTTCCAGACGAAAAAGTAAAAGGTCGATAACGCAGAACAGAAATATGTCAATGGCAGTTTAAAGCAAAAAGGTCAGTAATAAAGATTGTGTTATTCCAGCCGAGAATAAAAAATTAAGTCCTAAACAATCGATAGCGTTTAGCCGAAATTACAGTAATCCCACCTATAACACGGTACTCTTATAACGCGTTTTCATACTACGCGATTTCATGTCCCTCGTATAACACGTGTTTTCCGCCGTATAACGCGGGGATTTCCCACATTGATTTTAATAAAACGCACATATTTCGTTTTTAAATAGTTTTATCTTAATATTCGATTTAAACCCCCTTTAACGAGAAAAGTTAAACGTGAATCATTTGTACATAACGCGTTATACGGGGTCATACGAGCGCGTTGTACGAGCATTTTCGTACAACGCGTTTTCCTATAACGCGGAACGAATCTACCGTGTTATATGGGGGATTACTGTACTATGGATGCATGGCTAGCATTGAAGATTTTCTCGTGGAAATTTGTGGAAAACTTGCGAAACCTAAAAAAATATTTAGAATTAGTTTAAAATAGGCATCTAGTCTAGAAAATGTCAATAGCTATCTCAAGAAAACAATTCAGTAAAAATTTCCAGTAAGCCAAGGGAATAAGGGTATTAAACTACATAGGGGGAGGTGGGGCAATTGTAAGCACGGGGTAAAAATAAACATATTCAAAATCTATCAAAATAACGGGATTAGAAAAACAAAAATACTAACAAGTATGCGCATGCTCATTCTCTTCATCGTAAAAAAAATGCACGCGGTTATTCAGTTGATCTATTGTTTTACCAGCAGAAGGTTGTTTTTTTAAATAAAAGTAAATTTTTATATCATTCGAAAAGGATCGGTTGTGTTATTAAAACAGTAAAATGTAAGTATGGTTGTTTTGCATTCAAATTGTTATTGTGTGTATTTTTTTTAAACCGAGTTTAATTTTCAATAATTTCATTAGTTTTGCATTTTTTCTTTATTTTTATTAAAAAAAGCTGTGTGGGGTTGTTTTAAGCATGCGATGTGAGGCAAAATTAAGCGTGCTTATTTTGACCCCAATTAATTTAGTTAATTAATATTTAGTTCCATTTTAGAATGGTTCGAAATTATAAGAAAAAAAGGGCTGCATTGATGAGGATTCTATGGCTGCAGCAATTAGTGAGGTTCTAAAACAGAAAAAATCCATTAGAGGCACCGCTATAAAATACCAAATTAACCACAATATTCTATTTAAGAGAGTTAAATTTGTGAAAAATGCTAAGCCAGCATTACGTGAAGGAGATTCTGGCAATGAGAGCGAGAATGAAATAAGAATGTGCGCGAATCTTATGCGACAAAAACATAAACAGGTTTTCTCTAACGAAGAAAAAATCGAATTAAAACATTACTTGTTACGTTCTTCAAAAATAAATTACGGCCTAACTTATGTGCAAACAAGAAATCTGGCGTATCAATATGCTAAATTGATTCGAAAAAAGTATCCTGGAAGTTGGGATGTCCATGAAGCGACCGGAAAAGACTGGATGTCTGGGTTCATGAAACGGTATCCTCAGTTAAGCTTAAGGAAACCGGAAAATACTAGTTTGGCTCGAGCTACTGCTTTTAATGCAACTAATGTTAAAGAATTTTTCAACAATTATGTTGAAGTGATGGATAGGTTTAAATTTGCATCGTATAATGTGTACAATTTAGACGAAACTGGAATAACCACCGTCATGCAAGCACCAAAAGTGATAATGAAAAATCCTAAAGTAAAAATTATTAGATTTTAATTTTAATTTTATCTGTAGCTAATTGCAGACAAGTCAAAGAGACAAGTGGGCCAAATCGTTCCAGCGGAACGTGGTGAACTTGTTACTTTCTGTGGAATTATTAATGCCGCAGGCAATTCGATTGCTCCTGTATTTGTGTTCCCTCGAGTTCACTACAAGGACCGTTTTTTACATGGAGCTCCAAGTGGAAGTTTAGGTCTCGCATCTAGAACAGGATGGATGACAGTAGAACTTTTCCCAGAAGTTTTAAAGCACATTCAGCTGCAGACACGTTGTTCCAAAGAAAACCGTATTTTGTTACTAATGGACAACCACAATAGCCATTGTTCTTTTCCTGCAATAGAATTTGCTCGAAAATGTGGAATAGTTCTTCTGTCATTTCCACCCCATTGCTCTCACAAATTGCAACCTCTGGACATAGGGGTTTTTGGTCCATTTAAAAGTGCACTAAAAATCGCATTTAATAACTTTATGCTAACTAATCCAGGGAAGTTAATTACAATCTACGATATACCGGAACTTGCAAATCGCGCCTTTGAAACATCCTTTACATCACGAAATATAACATCAGCCTGGAAATTTGGCCAAGCCTGGAATTTGGCCGATTAATCAACTTGCATTTACAGAAGTTGATTTTGCTGCGGCATTTGTAACCGATCGACCGTTCATTGAAAATTGTTCAAACAATGACGCACTGTCACATATTCCAAATATCGACAATCAGCCACAACTGCCATCCACTTCGAGTCAAGCTGCATATTCTGTTACTCCTGAACAAATAAGGCCTTTCCCAAAGGCTGCTCCACGAAATAAAAAATCAAACGGTCGTGAACGAGGGAAATCCCGAATCTTTACCGATACGCCGGAAAAAAATAGAATCACTTCTTTGGAACAAGCCAGAAAAGATAAACAGAAAAATAAATTTAAACGTGCCAAACCTTAGCAGCCCGAACAGGTATACCTAATTGATTTCGCATCACTGTTGTATTAAAAATTAATATCATTTTTTTTCTTACAGATTAGCGAAACATCTGAATCTGAAGTCTCGTTTGATAAATTGCCCGAATCAGACGATTGCTCTATCATATCGCAAGAAAATGAAAATTTGCCAAATCTCTTAGTGGATGATGACAATCTAAATCAAGGAGACTTCGTTTTAGTAAGATTTGACCAAATTAAAGGAAAACAAGTGTTCTTTATTGGCCAAATCCAAACAGTTTTTGAAAAACTGATTTCGACATAAAATTTTTAAGGAAACATAACCAATATTTTATATTTCCCATAATTGATGATATAGCCCAAATCAACAGAACCGACGTTATATCGAAATTGCCTGAGCCTACTGAAATTCCAGGAACTTTGCGCACTAAGGGTTATTATAGATTTGAAGTCGATTTAATTGATTATAGTATGAAATGAATTAATTAAATAATAAGAGTTAATATTATTTATTATTTTACAAACTGGCTGAAATTGCCAAAGACGCAGCTTTTTATTTGAAAACTGTTTTATTTTTATTTTTGCAATAAATGAATATGTTTAAATTGAAATTTCTTTTAGTTTTGTTAAGTTTATTTTTACCCCTTAAAAATTTTGATTTGCTTATTTTTACCCTACCATAGGGGTAAAAGTAAGCGGAAAACTCATTATTTTCTTTGATGTTTGGAGGGATATTAAGTGGAATTTTCTTAAGTGAAAGTCGCTTATTTTATAGATAAGATACTTGAAATTAGTATACAAATCAAAATACTTCAAATGTTCAATTTTTAAATTTTTTATTAAGAAAAATTAAAAAAATGCTTGCGTTTGCTCCACCTCCCCCTAAAAGTTGCATGCCGAACTAAATACGAATTCTAGGAAGATCTGATTTAAATAGATTAATTGAAAAAGGATGCTGTAACGAGAACAAATTCAACTCTGAAATGCAGCAATTTTATTTAAATTGTTGTAAATACTTGGATTCCTTCCAAAGAAGAAGTTGCCTAGGAAAATGCAGTGGCGTAACTACAAATGTTGGGCTCCTGCAAAATTTTGCTTGGACTCTAAAAATGCTTCTTGTACCTATGAACGAGTAAAACTTTTACTTTCTGCTCTAGTTTTCTTCCTATTGTCCAGCCTCGCATTAATTAACAGTATCTGATATCGAAAGTAGACATAATTTATTTCAATGGCCTCAAACGTTTCTAAATATATCAATAAAGCATCACAAATCTCAATTATAATTGAAAAATATCAAGAATTTCGAAATAATCTCAAAAAAGTCGAGTTTTCAAAGTATCTTGACTATTTTAGAATATTCTCAAATATATAATTATCCGTTATGTAAAACTAAAGGAAATCTTGAAACCACCATGAAATAGTGTAAATAACCTAGAAATTCTTAAATAATTTTGAATAACCTTGAAAATCGGTTTTGGCATTATCTCTAAAAATCTACTAAATATTACGATTTACATATGTATATGTATGATTCTGCAAGTTCTCTTAACTCAAAAACAAGCGCAGAACATTGCTTTACAAAATGTTGACAAAAATCTTTAAAAATCTCAAATAAACCTAGAAATGTCGAAAAACAATCTCAATCACCGTAGAAAAAATCAAATAATCTCCATATTATGTGAATCTCGATTGATCTCGAACAATTTCAATAATACCGAAAAATCTCGATATTAATGAATAATTTCGGAAAGTCTGTAAAAATCTAGAAAACCCAAGAAAATTTCGAAAAATGCCGAAAATGTTAAATAGTGATCAAAAGATGAAATCCAAGCCAAGGGAATATGAAATCGGGAAGCGACTAGAATTTCCTAAATCAGGAGAGCTCCGCTGAAAATTATTTTGGAATTTGCATTATTTATACATATTTAAAATAATTTTTCAAAATAAACCGATTTTACCGGGTTTACCTTTAAATTTAAGTTTTGTAATCAAAAGGATTCGATAAATGAGAAACTAAAAGTCGAACGAACGCTAATTTATTATAGAGACTGACCGGTTTGGCTCTAGTATTCGTTGATCCCCTTTCTAAAAACAAACGTGCTCCTAATTAGGGAAACAAGAAATTGTTTTCAGTGGCGGTTAGGTAATTTTGTAGGAAGAAAGTTTCAAGAATTTTTTCTTGATTTTTTTGAAAATCACAATGACACTTCGCAAGAAATCAAATTTAACTTTTTCTTATCAAAACTTGGTTTGTGAAAGGTTGATTTTGGAGTCCAACACGTATACATAGTTATTATTAAAAATAAACTAACCTGGCAAACACTAAAATCGGTTTTGTTTGATGTCGAAAGCTTTAATTTCAAACGAGTTTAGCATATTTTCTTCTAAACTAAATAATTGCAACACCTAATTTTTATTTCTATGGAGTCAAATTGCGTGTAGGTAATTACTCTGACGTTCACCTTCACCAACCGAAAAGAAATTATTGCGCCTGTCTCAAGAAAATTTTGAATACCAACAGGTGCGATTTCTTCTTTCTTTACAAATTAGACCACTGCCTTTTCTTAAAAATTTCTTAGAAATGTTCGGTTCCCCAAATTTAAGAAGGTGGTCAACTTTAAGCTTAGTCTGAGCTACCATCTATATAATGCTGACTTTGAACATTTGAACGCTTGATAAATCTCGTGGACCGTAATAACCGTGGGCCATCCCGCGGCTGCGGGTGCCTAGTTACACCACTGGGAAAATATCGAGTAGTCATTTGAATATGTTATCGATAAATTTACAAAAACCAAAATTGGAAATAGTGAGTAATTTAAAAACAAAAACATGTCCTGTATTTGTCTTAGAAGAATCTGGTCACCGTATCCTATCTTCAATTTTATTCTTCTAAATTAATAAGCTAAAAATGTCTCCCCACCCAAAGTTAGCACGAAATAATCAAAACGTAGAATCATAGTGCAAATCAACAATCAATCAATCAATGATCGAAGCAGAACTTCTTCTCCAAGAGCGGTTGAAACACCTGAACAACATGACATACGGCTTGGAGACGATCGAAACAGAACTTCTTCTTTAAGAGCGGTTCAAACACTTGTAGAGCATAACATACGACTTTAAAACTATTGCTTACGATATCTTGAAACTAAACAAACGCCGGCTATAACCAAAGGTTTCGAGAGCTGGCATAAAGTGCATTCAGTAATGAAGCAGCAATTTCTGAACCTATTTTGAGATTAATAAACAGTTAGGTGGTCCCATATAATCCATATCTTTGTCTAAAATAAAACTGTCATATCAACGTTGAAATATGTGCCACAGTAAAGAGTGTGAAATATTTGTTTAAATATGTGTAAAAACGACATGATTGTGCTATGTCAGTGCACCAGAATCCATTTGGAGAATTTTTTGTTTCCCAATGCATGGTCAAAGCCATACCAAATACCGATTGCTAGTTCATTTGCAGGAAGCGCAGAGCGTTTGCTTTCGCGTAGGGAATATACTGCATGCAGCAGACGGTGCCACTACAAGAGATACAAAACTTACTGCTTGGTTTAAACTCAACCAAAATCCAGATGATCCAGATGCAAACCAGTGGAAATATTGGGAAATCCCCGTTCACTATGTTTGGAACGGCAAAAACACTTCCTGGAAAAAGCGACAACGTAGTGGGAATAAAGTAATTGGCCGGATGCAGACTGTCAGTATCAAGGATTCTGAAAGATTTTATCTTAGATTCTTGCTTCAACATGAGATGGGAACTAAATCGTTTGAAGACATTAGCGGCAGGGTCAAATGTTGTGAAACATACCAGGAAGCAACAAAGGAAAAAGGATTTCTTTTAGATGATTCAATTTGGCAAAAAACTCTGGAAGACGCCAAGTCGTATGCTATGCCTGCTCAAATGAGAGAGCTTTTTCCATATGTTTGTGCCTTTTCCTCGCCATCTGACCCTTTGCTGCTTTGGAATGAAAATAAGGAAGTCATGACTGAAGATATACGCCCCAAACTCCAAGGTTGGGATGAGCCTTGCACCAGTTGCGAATCGTATGACATAAAGGACATTCAATCCGCATTAAGAATACTAGGATTTACCATAGAGTATTTCAACCTACCCAATGTTACGAGCGGATTACCTAATATTGACTACGATCCATTCAATTTTGAAGAAGAGAAGGAGATTGCCAAAAATATGATCTCCTCTTTTAACCCCATGCAGTCCTGTGTATTTCACAAAATTTGTTGGTGCAACTCAAGATGAAACCAGAAATCCAAAATGTTATTTTCTTGATGATTCTGGAGGTAGCGGGAAATCTTATTTGTATGAGACACTGATTCGTCATTTTCGTGCAAGAAAGCACTTAGCTTTGGATACGGCAACAACTGGAGTAGCTGCTAATTTATTAATTAATGGACAATGGAAAGTGATGGTGCAGAAGATATTCGTCGTGCAAAATTCATTATTATAGATAAGTGCACTATGGCATTCAGTCATTTTCGCAATATAATTGACAAGTTGTTGCAGGAAGTTATGCAAATAAACGTCCCATTTGGTGGAAAGGTCATGTTAATTGGAGGGGATTTCCGACAATGCTTAGCTATCATTCCACATGTAATGCGGTCCGCTGTGGTTCAATCAAGCTTAAAGTATTCGCAAAACTGGCAAAATTTTGAGAAGCTGAATTTAGTAGAGAACATGAGATGCGTTGATCAAGACTATAATAATTGGTTGTTACAACTTGGAGCTGGAACACTTGATTGTCGGAACAACTTACCACCTGACACTATTGAAATTCCCAAAAATTTTATGTGTGGCGATGATTTGGTGACAGAAACTTTTGGAAAAGCAATTTCTTTAAATGACATCTCTTCCATCGTATTTAAGTACAGATGAAGTCGATACAGAAGATGAAAGTGAGCGTCTTATCTTTCAACTATAATATTTGAATTCTATCAATCCGGCTGGGTTACCTCAACATACTCTGAATCTTAAAGTTGGAATTATGGTCATGCTACTTCGGAATCTCAACACTAAACAAGGATTATGCAACGGTACACGATTAGTTGTGAAAAACATGAAAGATAACGTTATTGAGGCAGAAATGCTCACTGGATCTCATATGGCTAACATCGTTTTAATTCCAAGGATAGATCTTTCAAGTACCGACCTGGAGTTTCCTTTTAAACTTAAAAGGCGAGAATTTCTTATTAAGGCAGCATTAGCTATGACCACAAACAAGTTAGTCTCAAGGCCAGTAGCTTGAGAATTTCTGATAGGAGGTTTGACGTCCGATTTATGTTGTGAAATTCGATTTTTTAATAGTTGTTTCGTGATACCGATGTATTTCAAATGGCAATGGTTACATGGAATTAAATATACAAGATTCGAACGATTTAATTTAGGTATAGAGTTGGCTGCTGAAAATGTAATTTTACAATTTGTATTGAATTTGCGCAAAATGCTGGAAATTTGGTCGCTAAGAATTTTAATGTAATAAATTAAATTTTGATGAATATTAGTATTAGTACCGAGACCGACGGTATTCACAATTTGCCCACTGTTAGTTTGATTAAACTGGTTGATTAATTTGTTGATCAATTATTTCGGGTATTTATTATTGGTCAGATAATCCCTTATAATTTTATTGGAATCAACGGTGACATCTGTAGGTAATTTTTTCACCCGGTAAACGAAACGAAAAGCTGTATTAATTCGCTGACTTAAAGGGTGAAAAAAACGACGATAAACATTTCGCGTACCAAATAGTGTCAATTTGACCGTTATTCTTCCGAACTAATATTGTGTCCAAAAATGGTAATTTATTATCTACTTTTATTTCTAAAGTGAATTTTAAACCAAAACGATTACTATTAAATTTTGATAGTACACAATCAGTTTTATCATCCGGCACACACAACAATAAATCATCGACGTATTTTTTAATAAACAAAATATTAAACTCAATTGAGCTCAAGATAGTTTCAAGTAGCACTTCCATTACGACATCAGCTACTACTGGAGATAAAGGTGAACCCATCGCAACGCGATTTATCTGTTTAAAATAGCTGTTGAATAGGCTAGAATAGCCTGATTTTAAACAAAATTCTAGAATATCTAGAAATTTTGTTTTGAGTATTTTGGTATGTGGCTCTATCAATGACCACCTATTTCAAATTATTTGGTGAATAATGAAACCACGTCCAAGCTTATCATCACATATTGCTTTGGAATAATTTGTTATTTCATGAACTCTACTAATTCATACGAATTTTTACAGTTGTACCTCCGATTGTCAATTGAACCTTTCAAAATTTCAGCTAAATATTTAGATGTTTTATAATGTAGGGCTATTTATAAAACATACAATAGGCCTAAGTGGATGAGATTTAGAAAAATTCTATCGGCTTTTTCAATCTTGCCTCCCACGAATTTTTTGTCAACTGGGACTTTAAAGAAGATTTTTTGTTTTCCGTGAATAAATAAAAAAGACTTTCAAGGATGTAACCTTGTAATTGCACCTGAAAATAATATTCATGTTTGTGAACCATAGAATAAGTTTGATCACTATTTAAAACAATGGGACAATTTTTATTGCCTAGGTACCTAAAGAGATCATCGTCTTTTAAACTGTATGAGCACTTAACATGAGTCGCAATTTTTACATGAAATTTTGTAAATTAGTCCGTTTTTTTGTTCACTTGGAATTTTATCCTTTACTTTTGTGTAATCGTCACTTGCTTTATTTATGATTTTGTTAGCCATAACCGAATTTTGTTTTAATGTGTTTGTAATTTTTTCCGTCAAATGAGGTATACATATATGTAATTGATCCGAATTTAATTTGTTCACTGGTAGATTTTTTAATTTGGTACGTGTACAATGTTTTTGTAATCAATTTATTAATTAAATGTACAGGATAATTTTTATTTATTAAACTCTTTTTTATTCTTGCCAAAATATTATGCCTAAAATCGATGTCCGTCAGGTGAATTCCTCTTTTAATAAATGAATGTGCCACATTTATTTTCATTTTATACAAACGAAATAACCCAAGCTTTAAAGAAACCGCCGACAATTTCGAAAACAAATAAAATTTTAATGAACGCCCAAAAGGTAGCGAAACAATTTCTAAAAGGTAATCAGAATGTATGTTTAACCAAATCTGACAAAGGCAACAAGACAGTTTTAATGTACTTAACAGATTACAAAAATAAAACGACTGAACTTTTGGATGACGTAGACACTTACGAAATTTTAGATAATGACCCGGCTAAAAAAATTAACAAAAAATGTTTCAAAATTATCGAGAATCTAAAAAATCAAAATGTAATAAATAATCAACAAAAATTGCATTTACAAATTAATAACCCATTACCGCCCAGAATATATGGATTGCCAAAAATACATAAACAGAATATTCCATTAAGACCAATAGTTTCAACGATAAATTCTCCGGCTTATAATTTATCAAAATTTTGTTGTAATATTTTGAAAACTTTAACAGAAAGTAGTAAATACAATATAAAAAATTCGTTTGTATTTAAAGATTTAATTAAACATGTAACAATTGATAATAACGATGTGTTAGCATCTTTGGATGTAGTTTCATTGTTTAATAATGTACCACTAGACGTCGCAAAATTGGCAAATATTGAAAGGTGGAATGAAATTGAGACGGACTGTAATTTGACGAAAGAAGAATTTTTGAATATTTTGGACACATGCGTTTCGGATAATAACTATTTTAAATATCAAGACGTCTTTTATAAACAAAAATTTGGCTTAGCGATGGGTAATCCGTTGTCCCCAATTTAGCAGACTTTGTATTAGAAAAACTAATTTAGTCAAAAATTACCATTACTTAATAAACAACCAACATTCATTTTTAAATACGTTGATGACATTATTTTGGCCACTACACAATCAAATATTTTTTCTTTTTTTTTTTTTCGCTGGCGCTACATCCCATAGAGGGATTTCGCCGCTTCATACTGAAGTTACGTAATCATTTTATTAATGGCTAATGAGTGATTAATTCATTGATCCTACTCTTAACCAGCCGTGATTTTTTCATCACCCGCCGGGAATCGAACCCGGGACCTCCGGAGCTTAAGCAAGCAGGCTAACCACTGTGCCACCGGGGCGACAATCAAATATTGACAATATCAAAATTCTATTTAATTCATTTCATAATAAACTTAAATTCACTGTTGAAAATGAAGACAATAACAATTCCCTTTGGTTCTTGGACTTAAAATTATATAGACACACACACAATCAAATTATAAAAACAGAATGGTATATAAAAAAGAAATTGCGGCAAATTCATTATTGAATTTTATATCGGTTTATCCGAATAAAATGAAAATAAATGTGGCACATTCATTTATTAAAAGAAGAGTTCACCTGACGGACATCGATTTTAGGCATAATATTTTGGCAAGAATAAAAAAGATTTTAATAAATAAAAATTATCCGGTACATTTAATTAATAAATTGATTACAAAAACATTGTACACGTACCAAATTAAAAAATCTACCAGTGAACAAATTAAATTCGGATCAATTAATAACTTTTCACTGATTTCCATAGGAATCCATAGTAAAAATGGTGTTTTTTAGCTTCAAGTTTTTCAATGAAAAAAGCAAAAATGTTACAAAATGGTTATACAAAAATGTTCTACATATCTTTAGCAGCAATATACAAGAAGGATATATTGGTATTAAGTAAATATTAATTGCAGAAATATTAAAATTAAATTATTTCTAAAATATATTTTTCGAACTTTCATTTTGAAAAATACATCAAAGTTGGCTCTGATGAATTAAAATAATACTTGCTAAATTTTATCTTTAGTTTTACTAGTGTACGTTAGATGTCTATAACTATTGGCAGAGAAATACGAAAATAATTACTTAATCACACAATTATGACTCATTCTTAATATTTTGTGATTTTGTTTTGCTTTTCCTACCATTTTTGAACTCAAATTTCCCCAGGTGGCAATCTTTGGTACGATTTTTCAAAATGTTTACTGCCCACTGCCATCTATGTGTATTGTCTTAATGCACACGATTTATAAATGTTGAAATTAAAACATTTATGAAAATATTTCAGAAATCATAATTAAGGATTTGCAACATTTTCATTTACAAATTTGTCTTAGGAAAAAAAGTGATTTCCCATATGTTTTATGTATTTTACTATGGAAATTTTGGTTTTTTCATCGTTTCTAATTCCCTTATAAAAGCTTCGTTTTTTATATTATGGCTTGTATAATCAAGGTTGCTTTGGTTTTATTCAATCGAAACAATTTTAGAAAAGTTTTAAAGTAAAATCAAATGTTTATATTCGGGATAATTCGTTTGCAATAATACGAAGTTTGCCAAGCCAATTTTTTGTTTTTAATAATGTTATATATGATTCACATTTAATGCAATTAGCTTCAAACATCTAAAATTTTATAGAGCTCTGCACTCTATTATAAACGTTAGAGTTGCTCTTATTTAAGTACCTTATATAGCGTAGGTACGTTATAAAAGCGATAAAAACTATACATATTGAGCAAAAATGTAGCAACTATACATATCGAGCAAAAATGTAGCTCTAAGAGCGCTACTTTTGCTTTAAATAAGCTTTATAAAAGTTCTAGAAGCGCTTCTAAAGGAAAAATTAGAGCTTGCGGATCATTGTCACTTGGGTTGTACTGGTGAGTTCATCAAAATTTGCCCTAATCTATGGCAAACTCAAAACAATAAACAAATTTTCCGGCCCAAGAAGTTTCAAGAAAACAGGAAAATATTTCATGAATTTTCCATATAAAAAATCATATGGAACCGCTGGAAATTGTATCTCAAAACCTAAACCACACATTCCGGTCCGAGTAGTTCATATGACATAGAAGTATTTTTGTTTTAATTGGGTTCATAAATAAATCCAAAACCGAAAAATAAAATAAAATTCTTAATAACTGGGATGGGATAGAAAAAATATTTTACTTTCGTTTCGTATTGATACAATCATACTCGTAAATAAAAAAAGCTGGGATAAGACGAAATTGTATTGCCTGATGAAACTTTCTGGTTTTGCTGGGATACAAAACTGGGCTAACTTCACATGCTTGAGATGCTCTTGTTATCATCCAATTCACTTGTTATCATCCAAAACACAACTTAGCAACGCAAATAACCGATATTATACAGCGTAACTAAGGAAAATTCAACTATCTGATTGGTTTATTTTCCAATGAGTTGTAAAGTCAAATTTATATAATTTACTGAATTTATTCAATTTATAGAATTCAAAGATTTTCAAAATTAAAGAATTTTTAGAAATACTAAAATTTATCGAATTTATTGAATTTATAGAAATTATGGAATTTTTAAAATAAGTCAAATTGGAGTTTGTAGAATTTATACAACTTCAGGATGAAATTGCCTCCTTAACAGAGGTCGAAGCAGCAGATCAACTAAGCCTAGCAAAAAAAATTCGTTCCAAACTTTGGCACATCCGAGGGCGTTTGGAGCGTGCTTTACCGTCTCCAACTTACGGCAGTGACGCTCAGAAACAACTAACGGCCTGTGTTTCGGTGGTTAGATAAAATTTATCGAATTTATTGAATTTATAGAAATTATGGAATTTTTAAAATAAGTCAAATTGGAGTTTGTAGAATTTATACAACTTCAGGATGAAATTGCCTCCTTAACAGAGGTCGAAGCAGCAGATCAACTAAGCCTAGCAAAAAAAATTCGTTCCAAACTTTGGCACATCCGAGGGCGTTTGGAGCGTGCTTTACCGTCTCCAACTTACGGCAGTGACGCTCAGAAACAACTAACGGCCTGTGTTTCGGTAATGGAAGCGCTCGAGCAGTACTTTGGTGATGAGGATCTGTTGAACCGGTCTCTGGATGCCGCCAAAGCTGTACCGATTGAAAAGATTTCGGTATTAAATACCGAGGAATATTCTAAGCCGGACGGGGATCAGGCGGAAGTTCGGGCAGGTGGTTCAGCAGCTACGTGTCAGTCCGATCCCTCAACCTCTGAACACCTAGTTGGGCGGGATACATCGGTTTTGGTGGCAACCATCCAGCGCAAGATAGACATATTATCCGAACAGTTGAGAGCTTTGACCAACGTGGCAGCAGCACCTTCATCTCGGGAGTCGACTAATTTCCAAACTAGCGATTTTCAGTTCCAATCTAAATTACCGAATAATCCTTCTACTAATAGACAGGTCCGCTTTCAGATTCCTCCAGTGTCTCTTTCATCCATAGATCTTCCCAGCATACCAACTTCAATTACTCCTGGTGGTAGTCAGCTTCCGACAGGGCGTTCATCTCTGGAGCCGACTATACAGAATAGCGATTTCCGGCTTTCATCAAATTTACATTACAATCCTTCTACTAATAGACAGGTTCGCTTTCAGATTCCTCCAGTGTCTCTTTCATCCATAGATCTTCCCAGCATACCAACGTCAATTATTCCTGGTGTTAGTCAGGTTCCGACAGGGCGTTCATCTCTGGAGCCGACTATACAGAATAGCGATTTTCATTTTACATCCAATTTACATTACAATCCTTCTACTAATAGCCCGGTTCGCTTTCAGGTTCCTCCCGTATCGTTTTCATCCATAGATCTTCCCAGCATACCAACTTCAATTACTCCTGGTGGTAGTCAGCTTCCGACAGGGCGTTCATCTCTGGAGCCGACTACGCAGTCTAATGTCATGGCGGGATCTTTGCCCTCTCACAGCCTACACAACAGTACTTTTCATGGACCGAGTTCTGATTTTCCTTCTCGTCCGTATGGTGGTGAAAGTGCGTCGAACCCTTGGGCCACCGGGTCCTACGGTTATCGTTCATTGGCCCGCAGTGGTATTTCTTTTAGTGGATTATCGTCAGGTACCACCGTAGACATGTTTCTTTTCCAACTGGACATCATCGCGTCCTCAATGGGTTTGCGTCCAGAAACCTTGCTGGTGGAAATCAGTACAGTATTGAAAGAGATTGCCCTGCAGTGGTACTGGATCTATCGTCGGCACCACCCTTTGGCTACCTGGTTCGATCTTAAAAGAGACCTTGTTGAAAGGTTCAAAGATCGGCGTACCGCATATGAAATCCGCCGCGTTATAGAGGGTAGAAAACAACAGCCCAACGAAACTTTCCTCGAGTTTTATCATGATATGTGGGGTTTATCTTTGCAATGCCCGACCCCGTATTCTGACGAGGAATTCTTACAGTTGATGATTTCGAATATGAAACCAATTTTACAATTTCACCTCACTGATCGTCGATTTACCAGTATTGGGGAACTAATCAAAAGCTGTTCTGCATGGGAGGATACTTTGAAACGCTTTCCTTCACGACCCGAGGTTGCAACGTTCCCTAGACGCACTGTTAGTGAATTAATGATGGATTCGGGGAATGGCTTTGGGGGGCCGGAATTGTATCCTAAAACAACGCCAGCTGATGTTGCCGGTAGTGGTGAAGTGGCGGCGCTGCAGGGTCCGTCTATAAGTCCGGTGGTTAAGGGGAACACTTTTAGAAGTATGTCCTACAATAACCAGCCACCCGTTGCTTCTCAAGCAGCTGGGGGAAATATTCCTCCAGTCTGTTACAATTGTTCAGACATAGGGCATGTATTCAAGAATTGTTTAAAAACCCCAACGAGACCTTTCTGTTACAAATGCGGAATGAAGGATACCATTACTCCCTACTGTCCTAAATGCACGGGAAACCGTTCGAGTGGCCAGTGGAGGTCGGGGAACTCTGGTCCACTCCATACAAGCAACCCCAGGAATGCGTTGCAGGACGCAGCCAGCAATACGGATGGAGAGCTTCCGCGGATGTCTACAACCTTCGTGAGGGGACAGACAGAACCGCGAAGGCCTTCGTAGAGTCATTTGACTCCGAATTAACATCCGGACCGGTTCTGGCTGGTCCCGATCGTCGGGCGGGATACTCCACATTGCTCCCCTCCGTTTTGAAATGTCGAGCTGTCCCCTCTGTCAACGTTAGGAACTCCATTTCACAAAATCCATTTCTTCAACCTGATATGTCATCATCACCTTATACGTCAACACCCTATCTTTACACATCTTTTTCGCCAAAACCGTATAATTCAAATCCGTCTACAGTTGAGACTCCTATAACGCATACGTCGATACCGGATCTGTCGATACCGGATACGATTTCATTAACTACAAGACCTTCTGTCAAACCTATTCTACAAAATACAGCAGATTCCAATGCCATTATTTCTACTTCATTAAATTCATCTGTTTTTCGCTCCTCTTCAGCTTCTCAGATCGCAATTCGACCTAACGGCTCCAGCCGTTTAATGCGCTCTAAACGCTATTGGAGAAGGCGGAAGAAACTGAGATCATTCATTGTTTCTTCTATTTTCGGTACTGAGGCAAGCGACCTGAGGCCATATGCCGATGTACTTGTCAATGATGTTCCATACCGAGGCCTTCTGGATAGTGGAGCTAGTATAAGCGTGCTGGGTCGTGGATCGGAAAAATTGTTAGTCAACCCTTTCATTAAGATTCATAATTTTCCGTCTCAAATCCATACCGCTAGCTTGAATCTAAAAAATATAAAAAATTCATAAAATTTATAAAATTGGTCGAGATTATATAATTTATAGAATTGATAGAATTTCTAAACATGCTAAAATTTATATAATTACAGTCTTTCAAAAAATTTGTGAAATTTTTCGCATTAACAATTTTTAAGAACTAAATAATTTATGAGATTTGAAGAATTAACATAACTTACTGAATTTTAAAACTTTATTCATAGATAAATTCTTTATCTTTATTTTTATAATATTGATTAACTTTATTCATAGAATTTATAGAATTATTCGTAGAATTTATTAAATTTATAGAAATAATTTATTATTGAATTTATAAAATTATTAAAATTTATAGGATTTATCAAAGTTGTTGAATTTATAAAATTTGTAGAATTCAAAGAATTTATAAAATTTATAGAGTTTATAGAAATTATGGAATTTTTAAGATAAGTAAAATTTGGATTTCTAGAATTTATAGAACTGACAGGCTTAAAACAATTTAACTTTAAACAATTTGAACCCAAAAAATCTGTCAAATTTAAATAATTTATAAAATTAATAGAATTTCTTGAGTTTTAATAATTTATAGAATTGATGGAATTTATAAATCATAAAATTTATAGAATTTATAAAAATATTAGAATTTATAATATTTATTATAATAATTTATTTTAATTAATTATTTATTTATATTATATAATTAATTATTTATTATAATAATTTATAATATTCGACTATGTCGAATTTAGAAAATTTATTGGATTTTTAAGATTTATAAAATTTATCAAATTTACGGAATTTTTAAGAACTTAAGATTTTATTATTTTATGCAAACCACTGTGCCGCCTCGGTGATACAGTGGTTAGCATGTTTGCTTTAAGCTACGGAGGTCTCGGGTTCGATTCCCGGCGGGTGATGAAAAAATCAAGGCTGGTTAATGATGGATCAATGAATTAATCACTCATTATCCGTTAAAAAAAGTGATTACGAAACTTCAAGTGAAGCCGCCAAATCCCTTTATGGGATGTAGCGCCAGTGAAAAAAAAAGGAATTTATGAGATTTCTAGAATTTAAGTTTTAAATTTATTCATAAAATTTATATATGGAATTTGAAGGATTTATAGAATTTATTGAATTTATAGAACTGTACAAGTTTATAGGATTTATCGAAATTGTTGTATTTATAAAACAAGCAAAATTGGAGAATTGGAGTTTATAGAATTTCTAAAACAGATACACTTGATACAATTAATAGAACTCAAAGAATCTACAAAATTTAAAGAATTTATATTTATTTATTTATTTAATAGAAAAAAGGATAAAGCATAGCTGTTCTATCCATACAACATAATTTTAAAAATATATACAAAAATTAAAAAAAAAAAATAATACAAAATTAAAATTTATTTTGAATAAAATTAAATACTAATTTTTGGAATTTTGCAAAAGGCTTCACCCTTCTTATCTCAATCGGAACCTCATTCCAAATAGTAAATGTATTAAACAAAGGTGAATTATCTGTAATAATAAAAGCCCAGGTCAGTCGGCCACTGATTCCGTAACGCTCAATGCATACTATGATTTAAAAATAAAAATAAAAAAATTAAAAATTCACTTACTCTGGTGATTTAAAAAAAAATATTTGAAAGAACGGTAAAATTAAAAATGATCATAGCAATCATGATTCAGAATAAAAAAATTCAATCAAAACAAATCGCGTAATTCAACTTTAATCGCTAAGTGTGCATTCACAGTATTGTTTTCGCCATGCGTTTCAATGTCGATTTGGGCTTATCACAGGGTTGCCAACTTTTCGTTTGGCCACAACCGGAGAATTTCGATTTTCAAAAATTATCCTCGTAGCTCTTCTCTATATCAGTTTTAATCATGATTTCGGATTTTATTAGTTCGATCTTCATTCGGGTCTTGTTTGGAGTCCAAATAACTCTATCCAATTATTGAAAAAACCCTTTCAATAAAAGCATTGCTCACCGGGATGCTTAGCACTTTTGACACTACTTTATAAATTTCGCTTAAATTATTATTATTTTTTCGCTGGTGCTAGATCCCGTAATTCGATGATTAATTCATTAATCCTACATTAAATATAAATATAATTCGGGAATAGCGGGATTCGTCAGATCATCACTGATTGTATCCTCCTGTTTTTTTAATAAATTTCCAGACTAGATTATCGCAGTTGTCTTCCCCTTATTTAAAAATACAATTTGATTGCAGGATAACAAAATAATGTTAACAACTGCGTTTAAGAGGTTGATACAACGAGTTTGGGCATTTTTTTACCATTTGTGAATAAGGCTGTGTTTCAAACGAAGATAAAACCGCATTAAAAGTTAAAAAGTTAAATTTTTGGCATTTTATTCCCCACAAAAATTTTAACTGGTCATGGTCTCATGGACCAGTTAAAAATTTGTAGCCTGTATTTTGTTTGTCTCTACGCAAAACAAAAATAAAAAACGTTAACGTCACAATTTTAACCAGTTTCATTTGAAACACCAAAACGATTAAAAAGTGAAGAAAATTTAATATTTTTTACCACAGTTAAAAAATTTAACTTTTTACCCGATTGAAACACAGCCTGAGTTAAAAAAATCAAAGCAAGATTTTAGCTCAATAATTTTTGTTGTGTGCTCCTCATAATTAACATTTGCATTATCAGCAGTATATGAAATCACATTGTTAATGGATAATCCATTTTTATTCAGGCATTCGAATATATTATTGGTGATAGGTTCTAAACTTTCATAATCATCGGCTTACAAATCTATGGTAGGTTCAAACACACAACAGTTCAAACCGTCTTTTAAAAGTAGAGTTCTAACCATTTCAATGCTTCTGCCTTAGTGTTGGCCCAATGGATCTGTTTTGAAAGAATAGAATCTTTATATACCTTCGAATTAAGTTTTATCCCACAATCAGATCTAATATAGCTATGATGGTGATTTAAGCAGCGGTAGACGAGTGCCAGCTCTCCAATAGATGTTTTAATTTGCAAATCGGAATTTTCTTACGCGCGTTTAAAAAATTTACAAAATTTAAAAACCGGAGAGAGTTTTGCAATAACCGAAGACCGGAGATGTACCAAAAAACCCGGAGTCTCCGGGTAAAAATCTCGAGTTGGCAACCCGGGCTTATCATGATACAACAACAAAAATTATTTTATTTTTATTTTTGAAATCTGATCGTTTATTTTCCTTTGTACTTTTGGTTTACCCATAAAGATTTGGTGGAAATACGGTCCGTTACAGCAGATTAAATCCACTAAATAAAAAAATGGGAATTCCGGAATTCATCTCTTTTGGATTCTATCGCTATTGTTTTTTCTATATTGAAAGGTAGATAATTTCATCACTAATCAAATGACTAAAAATTTGTTTTCTAGTTGGCTTTGGAAATGTTCCTTTTTTTGTTTTTCATTTAAACATGGTAAAAAAATTTCATTTTTATTGTTACACCTGAATAAATCCAGTTCATTTTCCTTTCTTTTGTTTAGTTTTATTAAAATAAAAAATATTAAATAAAAATTAAATTAGTGTTGTAAATTGTTTTTTTAAAAAAGTGGGAAAAAATAAAAGCCTAAAAGATGTTCAAAAGGGAAAAATTGATGCTTACCACGATCAAAGACATCCGAGCCGGTTCATAGCCGAAAAACTAGGCCGAAGTCACACTGTTGTGCTAAATTATTTAAGAAATCCTGAAAGCTGTGGAAAAAATATGAAAGGCTGTTCTGTTTCGAAATTAATACCGGTAGATAAGCGTAAAATAATTCGTATTGCCTCCAATTCTGCTCTATCTGCTCGCAGAATCAAGGAGAAAGCCGGTGTTAATGTCTGTGTACAAATTATTCGTCGGACCATACAGAAAGCTAAACATCTTAAACGGATGAAAATTAAGAAAAAGCCACCATTAAACCAAGCTCGAACAAACAATCGGCTTCAATTTGGGAAAGAGCATATGACATGGAATAACCAGTGGTATAAAGTCGTGTTTTCGGATGAGAAAAAATTCAATTTAGACGAGCCCGATGGTTATAACTATTGTTTCCATGACCTACGCAAAGAAGAGCTAGTTCTCAATCGACATCACAGCAGGGGAGGAGGGGTTATGGTCTGGGGAGCTATTTCATACTATGGTGGAATTGAGTTAGCTTTTCAAAATCAAAAAATGACAGCTAAATCGTATTTGTCTATTTCGGATTCAGCATTTCCAAAGTTCCAACAGCTGTTCGGACCACTGAAATCGACTTATCAGCAAGGTAACGCTCCTATCAATACGGCAAGGATTATAAAAGGCTGGATTTTCAAGAAAAACGTAGATTTACTTAAATGGCCCCCGTACTCTCCTGATTTAAATATTATGGAAAACGTTTTGGGATGGCTTTCTCGCAAGGTTTATGAAGGTGATAAGCAGTATAATGATAAGGAGTCGCTTGTTGAAGCCATCAAAGCTGATTGGGCCAACATTTCTTTGAATTATTTGAAGTCGCTATACGATTCAATACCCAATAGAATATTTGAGCTTATTTCAAAAAATTTGGGCAGCACTCATTATTAAAATAAATAAAAAAATGTATTATTATAAATAAATATACTTAAATATTAAAAAAAAATTATAATTTCATAAAAATATTTCGTGTATTTATTTAAATTTTGGCGTGGATTTATTCACATGTAACAATAAAAAAATGCATTTTTTTGGTATTTCCCAACAAAATAACAAATTGTACGACTTTAAAACTCAAAAAAAAAAAAATGTTCAGCCTTTTACTTTAGTGATAATTACAATTCTTTAAATTTTAATAAAAACCCAAATAACACGGGGGTTAAAATTAAATCATACAAGGGTATTTCCAACATTGTTTTCATTGGATTTAATCAACTGTAACGGACTGTATAATAAAACAAAAAAAGCCGATAAATTTGTTTTTTTTTTCGAAAACCAACCAAAAATTACTATAGTTGACATATTTTGCTTTGATTCGAAGCTGTCCTCACCGCTAAAGACAGCATATTTTTGGTAGAAAACTTGGATTTTTTCCATCCAAACGATAAGTTTTTTATATGGAAATGGAGCATTTCTTTGCTAATATCGTGAAGAAAACAACAACAACAACTAAAATCTGAAAACAACATCGAAACGCAGCTCGAAAACAATGCTGTGAATGCAGACTTAAAAATAGAGGTATATTGTCAAGAGGCACTCTGACCTATTTTGTGTAACATACTAAATCGGACAATTTTATCGCGTAATGTGCTGCAGTGTATGACCTATTTTGGCAGCATAGCATACTGTTTTAAACTAAATTCATGTGACAGATTAAGACATTATTTATAAATATATTTTTGAACAAAATAAACGGGCGCCCAAGACGCACCAGAATAACCTAGTTGTCAATATTTGTACGGTTAATAGGCAGTATTATTCTACCATTTCGACTGGAACCAATTTTAATTTTATCATATAAATAAAAGGAACCCGATTATTAATGACTTTATATAAAAGCAATAATGCTCTGTAATAAAAGAATTGAACCATAGTGCAATCGAAAAATTCTTAAAAATTAGCTGATACGTGAGCAAATCTTCTGGGTCCATTAACGTATCTCAAGATGTTGTTCAAAGTAACTTGCAGCAAACCACTTGAGGCAAAATCACAACTTAAAAAAAGAAATTCGCAATAAACTACGTGGAGAATTACTAATGATCGTGCTAGCAAAATTCGAACATTATTAGGGCAAATATTTTTGTGGAGCTTCAAACCATACAAAGTGGAATTGATCTTGCCACATACATTAACAACTTGTGAATCCCATGTGAATCTGTTATTTATACAAATTCCTAGATTGTTAACATGATTCGTAAAATTAATTTTGACACTATTGATAAAAATTTCAGGAATCACTGGGAAGTGCTAGAAAATAGAGTTGGACCAAGTATCGTTTCTTGAAATACATCTGATATTATACGCTCAGGTTCTGATTCAGTTCCATTTATGATGACTTTTTGATATCTATCTGTTAAATAATTAAACATAAGTTTCAGTGCTGTATTATCAAAATTAAAGAAAACATTAACTTCTATAATAACAATACACGGTTTAAAGAGTCAAATGCTTTTGAGTAATCCAAAAGTATAGGAACAGCAAATGAGTTTATCTTGTCAAGATGGCAAGCCAGATCATCGACAACATAAAGAAAGGTCGTTGTTGTACTACGGTTATTACGAAATCCGAATTGAAACTGATTTAAATAATTAAATTTAGTTAAATGCTGGTTGATTTGGTCACGAAGAATGATTTCAAAAAAAGTTTTATAAAATCTGTATCATCAACGGATGATACAGTTATTAATCAGGTATAGGTCAAAGGTGATATAACATACGGTAAAATATTCTTAAGAAATTTTAAGTTGATTTCATCGTGCGTGACCTGATGAATTCGATTTAATAAGATAAACAGCTTTGGAAATATCAAATTCACTTATGCAGCTGAATGAGAGAGATGTGTGGTAACCGGTGCACTCAAACTCAGGTAAGGGAACAACAACAGACAAAATGGGTACGTTGCAGAAATAAGAATTGATTATTGAAGGGTCTAAATCGGTCAAAGAAGAAGCTTTACCAGCCCTTAATCCAATATGCTTGCAGTTATTCCAAATTCGATTCATGGTTAATTTACTATTTCCAAAAAAGAATTTCTGTTTTGAGATTCTTATCAAGCTAGTTACCCTATTGCGTTCATTATGATATATTACTAAGCTCTTGACATCGGTTGTTCTCCTATACTTAATATAAGCATGATCCTGCGCTAGCATACTTTTAGCAATACTACAATTAAACCATGGAGCAACAGATTGGCTATTAACTATTTTTTCGTTGGTACACAATGATTGTGAAAATAATATAGGCAATCATAAAAACACTGGAAGGTAAAATTGACATTATTGGTCGAGTGCAAAAAGCTCCAGTCAACATCAGAAAAAAAATTCATAATAATTTCAGCATCCAACTGGCTATAGTCGTAGATAAGCCTGTAATCCATTTTAATGCGGTTTGATTTAGCTTTACAAGGGATCGCTAGTAAATCATGGTCGGAAATATCATGCAACGTATATTGACTAGACGAAAATATCCTAGAGTAATCCGATTCAGGGACAACAAATTGATCGAGCAAGTACGATCATGGGTAGGTGAAAATGGAACCGATATTAAATTGTTCGCTTTTAAAAGATTGTATAACTTATTGGATTGATCAATGATGTTACAATTTATTTCGCATCCAATTATGAAATGATTAGGTATATTTTAAAACATGTGATAAAAATTCCTGAAAATCGTATAAATCAGATTGCGTAGAAGTTGACGGATTGTAGCAAACCACAATCAATATGGTCATAGATGGTAGTATCGTTTCAGCCATCAGAACTTCAGTTTTACCATACATAGACGAGTATGTCTTATGAGTTCTGTCAAATCTCAAGATGTTATAACCATTCAGCGCAACAGATTCATTATTGATCTTACTAGTAAGCCATGTTTCCACGACACCAAACACATCGAAATCTTTGGTATCGATAAATATTCTCAATTTGTCAATATGGCAGAATAGACTACGAGCATTCAAAAATCCAACATTCAGACAACAACCATTGCGGTTCTTATTCGTATCATCTTTAGTTAAAGATAAGCATTTCTGCGATGAGTTCAGATTGAAAATGGTATTAGTGAAAAACCTAAAATATAAAAAACCATTTGAGAGTAATACATAAAAATTATAAAAATAACAATGTATTTACCATAACTCATATTACAATGGCCCGAAGAAGTTAATGAATTATGATTATCGTTGTTGTCATTACTGTAATGGTAATGATTCTGTAACAGAAAATTTTCTTGGCATGTTGAAACGATAAAATTTGGATTGGAATCGAATAGGTTGATTTTCCTAAACATGGTCGTCGATCCCTACTCGTGATAGAATACATATATTATTCCTAATATTTATAAAATTGATAGAATTTGTCTAATTTATAGAATTATTAGAATTTATAAAATTCATAAAATTTATCAAATGTACAGAATTTATAGGATTTAAAAAACTTATTGGATTTTAAGACTTTATAGAATTTGTAGAATTTACTGTAGGACTGCTATAATTTATGGCGTTTAGGGAATTTTTAAATTTAAAATATTTATTTAATTTCTATAAATTCTAAAAACTTTATAAATTCTATAAAATTTTTAATTCAAAAAAGTAAGTAGTAACTGCACTTATTTTTAATTTTTAATCAGAGATTATTTAAAAAAAAAAATTATTTCCGGAATTGATTCCAGAATTCCGGAATTGAGAATATTTAAATTCAAAAATTCCGGAATTACTTTTGGGCCAAAAATTGGATGCCCTGATAAAATAATTAATTAAAAAACTCTAAAAAAGTTGCGTATTTTCAATTAATCAAATAAACTGATAAAATTTGGATAAACATTTATATATCTTAAGTAGTAAGAATTTTTTTGAATAGTATGTCTCTTTGGGACACTTCTTGATCTACAGCTCATAATAATATAATTAAATAGATTACGTTGCAAAATAATTCAAATTGAATTAGTGCAAATAAGCAAACTATGTAACTTTTTAGTAAATATTGCAAAAAACCATAATAAAAAAATAAATAAATAAAATCCTAGAACTTGAGGTGTTATTAACACAGGCGGTAAAAATATTTTTTCTTGTGTAATTTGAGGATTCGGCAAGAATTGTATCTTGTAAAATATCCAAAGTATATTTCTGACCTATTTTGCTTTTAGTTTAGTCATTAAAAAATACACAAGTTTTATCTGTTACAAGTTTTTTCGAAACTAGACGACATTGCGTATAAAATAATCTATAATCTTTTCTTACAATGATTTGAATAAGTTGGCCGGTCCTTAGGAAGCTAAGGCTAGCCAAAAATTGTTTGAATAAGATTTTATGTATTTTATTGAGTACCACGGATTTAAAATTGTCTGTAATGTAAAAATAAGTTTAGTGATAAAAACATAAGGACTTCGAGGTCTCGCCAACGATATATAATGCTAGTGTTCAAAGTATATTTTAAAAAGTAATTTACCCTCCATGTCTGGTTTTACTTATATTAATAATATTATTATTTATTAGACATCTGTGGTGTCGTCACTAAATATATGTCCTCTTTGAATAGCTTAAAGGCGACATTCTATAATCCGTTGGTTAGACGATTGAAAACATTGCTGAATAACGTTTCAATTAAATAAAAACTCCTGAAACATATCCAGGTACTATATAGTTTTACAAATTTTAATTAACCATCCTAATATATTCAATAACTGCATTTTACAAGGCGGAATTCGTATATACCGTTACGTGTCATCGCCACAAAAATAAATTCACTAATTACATAATATTATATCAAAAATTGGTATATTGCCTTAAAAACTGTGTTAAATAGTTTGGGTTAGCTAAATCACATTTAAATCACATCATTAAACCGTAGAACATAGTGTCTGCAGTTCGATAGTATATAACATTGGTATGAAAAGTACTTATCACATAATTATATTAAATCAAAACCACAACAATATGAACCCTTCAAAATGTGTATAATCATTATATTTGATTTTCACAAAAAGTGTAATTATAATAATTAGAAATATTATTTAATTAAATAAGGGTTTTATGTCATTTTACGTAAATAGAAACTAGTTTTGTAGAGAGGCGAGGCGGTTTTTAAAGAAAAAGTATTGATATTTTTGCGTTGAGCCATAACCAACTTGTCGCGTAATGCAATTAAAATATGACTTAAAGGTTTAGCATTTGTCTGAATAAATTTAAATCGAACCTTTAATTATTTAAATGAGGTAGAGTCGTTAGTACTTAATAAATTTTTAATTATATTATTTAGTAAAAGTAAATATAATAAATGAATTAAATTGTTAATCGCATTTCGTTTGGCATTTAATTCATTGAGTTAAATGGGGCTTTGGTATTTCTATGTTTTCTTTTAATTAGTTTAAATTGTCGGATTAAATTAAATAAACGCATAGCAAGTCAGATAATTTATAATCAAATTATAGCTAATTTTAGAACTGTTAGAGGTGATCTTAAATTAAATACACAAAAGCGGTACAATTAAAATAAAGAAATATCGTTCAATAGAAGTTAATTGTATTTTTTCGAAACCTTTGATTTTGGTGGCCAAAATTATATTTTAAATGCTAGTTCTCTATTTCTTAACTGGTGTGAAGTTTATGACAAAAGAAAAATTTGTAAAAACATATTGTACAGTCACTCGTAGAAATGCGTACGAGATGGTGCAGGTATGATGACCAAAACAATTATGGCATTTACGAACAATTTCTGAAAAATCTCTAAAGTGAATTTTAAAAATTTCTGAGCAATGTATGATTGTACATATACACACATCAACGTGTACAAGGAACATATGGTTTTTAGGTTGTCATTGAATAACGGTAAAAACTATGAGTTTATTATTATAATGGTAAAGAAAGACCAAATTAAGAATTTTTATTATTTCATTTGATTCCATTAACACTAGGTTTACGGAGCGCGTCATTTTGATGCATTTCGAATTTTATAAATAAAATTGCAGAAACCGTTCGCATTTTTATTTTATCTCTTATACTGACTTTTATCCGTTGAATGAGGTAAAAATATATTGAAGTATATTTTCCTAAAAACTGTTGAAATATTGAAATTCTCTATGTGGTATACCTATCTCTACGGATATGCGTCAATTTGCGTCAATGCGACACGATCGTAATGTAATTACAATTTTTAGTGAATTAGTTTTAACCATGCAAAAATTACAACAATAATAATCAAGAATACCTCGATCCCGTTATCCCAAATGAAATTAATAAGCAACAGTAGAAAGAATGGAACGCAGAATGTGAATTGCAGCCAGAGTGTGAAGAGATTTTGAAGAATATTGAATAGAGACTGTGTATAAATTCTATCAAGTCAAAAAATTTAGTAAGTTTTCAAGTTCTAAAACTCCTGTAAATTCTATAAATCTTACAAACCCTATGAATGCGATATACTCTCTAAATTTAAAAAAATTGTAAAATTCTATCAATTATGCAAATTCTAAAAATTTTATAGATTCTACTAAGTTTATAAACTCTATGTGGTGGGCGAGCGATCAAAATCAAATTCGTTGTTGCAAATTTCCCACGTAAGATCTTTTGTAAGGACTGTATCTTCAAATTCTGCTGATGAATCCGGACTGTTGTTGTATTGCCAATTTGTATAAAAAAAACAAGCTCAATTCGAACAACGTTATAAAACGTACAAAACAAATGATTTTTTATTTTAATATTATTTTTGTATACAAAAGTTTAGTTTTATTGTGGTAGGTGTTGATGCCGTGATGATGAAATACAAAGTGAACGAGAAGAAAACTTATGCTAATTTTTATTTTCTATTCGAGCACAAAGGCCTATTCAAATATAGATCAAATGTTATAATTGAGATGTCGCGTCGATCACAACTCCGAACAACTTGTACTAAATATTAAATTCGCATTCGTTGACATTTCTAATTAAAGTGACGTGCATAGGTGTCAACAAATGAATACAAACATTTTGGGAAATAAGATAAATTATACATTAAGATACATTAAACCGTTGATTAAACATTTTATTTTAATTCTAGATAAGCTAAATGGGTAAATAGGGCCAATTTGACCATAAAGGGAATTATCAAATACAAGGGTGGTTTTAACTTTTAGGAGATTCTATTTGTGGTGAACATTCCGGCGCGTTTGAATCGTCAGGTTCAATTGGAAGTTTGACAATCTTGGTTATGGGCCGCTTTAGCTCACCGGTTTTTGTTTGGAGTGTGACTACTCTAGTCAGGCCATCGGATCCCGGGTGCAGCTGAACTATTTTTCCAAGCACCCACTTATTAACGGGTAAATTATCTTCTTTAATAATTACGATGTAGTGCAGATTTACTGTGGGTGTTTGTTTTCTCCATTTAGATCGTTGCTGTAATGATGTGACGTATTCCAACTTTTAACGTCTCCAAAAATGTGGGCTCTTCTGCTGGATAATCTGCCATCGCGATAAGTGGGATGGTTTAAGGGACGTGATGTCATATTCTGGGAGTTTCTTTGCCGGTTGTCCGATTACAAAATGGGATGGTGTAAGGGCGTCGATGTCTTCGGCTGATAGCACACAAAGGACGTGAGCTCAAAATGCTTTCAATTTCGGTGAGTAGTGTGAGCATTTCTTCTAATGTGAGTATTGACTCGCCTACCACTCGTTTCAGATGAAACTTGGTCGACTTTATGGCGGTTTCCCAAATTCCGCCAAAGTGTGGTGCATGTGGAGGTATAAAGTTCCACGTAATGGAATGCCTAGAAAAAAGTGCGAGATTTCATTAGAATTTTTAATACATGTGTCGAATGTCCTTTTTTTTTCATTGGCCCTGCGAAATCAACCCCTACTTTTAAAAATGGTCGAATGCCTTCTAGGCGGTAGCTTGGAAGGTTATCCATCAGTTGTGTTTCACATTTAGTACGGTGTCGGACGCAAGGGACGCATTGATGGATGATCTTTCGGATTAAACCTTTTGCATTGGGTATTCAATACTGCTGCCTAGCGAGTGCTAGTAGTACTGACGGGCCTGCATGCTTATGCTCCTTGTGTAAATCTTGAATGATCAGTGAAGCAACGACTGATTTTGAGGAGATTATTATCGGGTGCTTTGTGGAAAACGGAGCATTACATTTCTCTAATCTGCCACCCACTCTAAGTACTCCAAATTCATCGATGAAGGGGTTGAGAGAGTTTATAGTACTGGATACTTTAACTGATTTGGAATTTTTCAATTCTTCTAATTCTCGGGGGTAATACTTATGTTGGTCAACATTACAGATCTTAAACAGTGCTTCGTACATTTCCTGTTCTGTTAGAAAGGGATTGATGTGTCTCGTTGCTTTAGACTTCCTCGAATTAGTACCATTACAAACCTCACTATATAAGTCACTATCCTTTGCAGTTTGTGAAATGAAGAAAATTTAGCAATTAAATGCTCAAGAACATTATAATCAACCATCATAGTGTATGTAATAGGTTCATCAGTACCGTTTGGTAATTTCCGACTTTTTTGGTAGTTTCACTCGGAATCGAAATTCGTATTCGCCAGGATCATATTGAATGCCCAAAATGTTCACTGCTTGGTCCGGTTTTTCTTCGAATTCCTTGATTTTTTGTTCTCGATCGTTTAGAGGTACATCCACTAATATCTCTTGAGAATTTGATACCCACTTTCGTAATTTTAACCCGTATGATGCCATAATATTTGTTACCGATGATTTTAAATTTTGTACCTCAGATATTGTCTCTCCCCCCGCCATTAGGTCATCGACATATAAATTGTGTTCGATCATTTTCGATGCAAGTGGCTCAAGGTGTGCTGCATTTCGTACAATTTGCTGCATTGCTCGCGTGGCTAAGAACGGAGCTGATGATAGCCCATAGGTCACTGTACGTAGTTTGAAGTATTTCAGAGTATCTGATGGGTTTTCTCGCCAAACAATTTTTTTGAAATTTGAATCGTCATGATGTATATGAAACTGACGATATATTTTCTCGATATCTGCAGAAAAAATAAATCGGTGCTCTCTGAAGCGCAATAAAATTGCATACAGGGTAGCTTGTATCGTCGGGCCCACAGCCAAACAATCATTGAACGATACACCTGAGGTTGTTTTAACTGAAGCATCAAAAACCACTCTAAGCTTTGTAGTTGAACTATCTTGTTTAAAAACTCCGTGATGGGGTAGAAAGAAGCCGTCGTCCTTAACTTCTACTGGTGGAATCTCTGTCATATGTCCCAGTAGTTGGTATTCTGACATAAACCTTTTGTAAAGCTCGTGAAGCTCCTTATCTCGTGTGAACCGACGTTCCATTGCCCTCATCCTCTGGACAGCTAGATTAAATGATTTACCCAGGACATTGGCGGTTTCTTGAATGGTAATCTAAGCTCAAAACGGCCGTCTGGTTTCCTGGTTAGTGTTTCCACAAAGGTTTTTTCGCATAGTTCTTCCTCAGGAGACAAGATCTTTGTTTCATTAGGAGTAGATTCGATTTCCCAAAATCTTCTTAGGGTAGTATCAATATTATGTTCAGATATGTTAGTTGTGAGTCCGTGTATCCAATATTCTTTGTCCGCTTTGTGATCAACGTTACCAGCCACAACCCATCCAAAAATGGTATTTTGCAGGACAGGAGAATTTTGGTCTCGTTTTATCTGTCCGTCAACTAGGATGTTGAAAAAGTGGTCGACACCTATGAGAATATCCACCTCATTCGATTTGTAAAAATCTGGATCTGCTAGCTGTATTTGCTCACAATCATTCAGCTGTACAATGTCAGGTCCATAGCTAGGTAGCTTCGAAGTAAGTCGATTCAGGATGAACTGAACACGTGTACTTGGATGGTTGAACCCATTCTTGGTTGAACTTGAATTGAGGCTATCCCGTTAGTAGTTCCTGCGCTGACGTGTCTTAAGCCTCGTGCCGTAATCCTTGCATTTTTTCGATTAATCCCCAGGCGCTGAATACACGACTCCGTTATAAAGCTTGCTTGTGATCCTGAATCTAGCAGAGCACGACAATCCAACATTTACCCGACGAACACAATACCTTTATTAGCGCAGTTGGTAATATAGGTTGAGTTTTAGACACCAAGCCATAATTTGTACAAAGTGCGCTTGTTGAGGCTACAGGCTGTGGTTGTTCTATAATTTCTTCGTTAGTTGTATTGTTTGACTCGGTTTCTGATGTATATGTAACAGTGTATGATGTTTCCTTTAACAAATTAAACATCTGTTCTTAGATAAGCATCTAGAGACAATGTGTCGTTCATCTAAGCAGTTGAAGCATCTGCTATTTTTCCTTATCCACTCAAGCCTTTTCTGAACTTCCGTTTCATTAAAACTTTCACAATGATGAACTAGATGATCAGCAGATTGACAAAATTGGCATTTGACACTAGTAGTAACAGCATGACCCTGGATTGATTTATTCAGCAACAAATAAATAACCCACGGGTCTCTAGCTTGACCCTGCTCGCCCATTGCTTTTAACCCTCTCAGAACCTCATCGGACACATCCAGTAATTTTTTTACGTTTGAATTATTTCCCACAGTAATTGATGGTTGGTCTCTTTGCAGTCAGGTAATTTGCATCGTGCTGGTTCTTTTTGTCGTCAAATTTAGGCAGGTGATCATAGCCGTCATATTACACTTCTTTGATTGGTCGAAATTCTTGTTTCGCACGCTTCGAATTTCTCTGCGAGCTTTCGGTTAAGGTAGCAGTATTGGGTGGCCGTCCGCGTTTCCTCTCTGAATTAGAGTTTATTAAAAATTGCACAATTTGTAGACGAAAATCTAATAAACTAAGGATCTCGTTTCCCTTTTTATTTCTTTTTGTCATTTCGCGTCGATATTCAATCCAACTAGAGCGTATCCAAAAAGTGCATGGTAACCCTTAATGTCCATTTGGTAATTTTATAAAAATCCGATAATAACTTATAAATTGATCCAATAAGTCTACGCCTCCCATTGAATTATTATAAAGGCTTACTATTTCCGGTTGGTTTATATTAATGAATTTATTCGTTTTGGAATCATATCTTTGGACGGTGCCCATACTTCCTTTACCAATAAAATTCGAAGCTAAGTGTACTGAACGACTGTCTAACCATTTTATAATGACAACTTTATTATCGCGGCTCACTATTTCTTCAACTTCTCCGCGAGTTTTCTTTTTAAATAAATTGTCGCTCGTAAATGGGGGATTGACAAATCTATTTAGACGAACCAGTAACGAGTACGATGTAAAATAATTGACGAAGTATAAATTGTGGCCTGATTTCTTCAGTCTCTGACATAGATGAAGAACGATTGCGGCGCCTAGACCAAATTGTTGTTTATGTTGAGATGCTAATTCGGTATTACCACCTTGGTACATTAAAAAGTCATAAGGCTGGCCACTTTTCCCGCACAATACGAAAACTTTCAAACCCCATGGGCAAGGTTTACCTAGAATTTGTATACATACATTTTAATATAAATAGATAAAGTAACTATAAATTGTAAATTTTTGTAAATTGATTGTAAAAATAAATCAGATACCGAATTTCAGATTGTAAATTTATTTGAACATGTATTACAAAATATCAAACGACATATAGGTACCTTTAATGTATTGTTTAATAGACAAACGCCCTTTAAAAGGGATCATCTGCTCATCTACGCATACATTTTGTTCAGGTTGAAGTTGCAACAGGCGATTTCGAATTGTGTTCAATAGAGGTCATAATTTAAAATATTTATTTTTTTTGGCTTCAGCAGATATGGCCAAATTATCCACATAATGCAAGTTTGATCGTAGATTATGAAATCTAGTTTTAGTCATCACGTCGCTTACCATTTTAATTCCTATAAAGTTATCCCAGTACATTTTGAGCTGGGGAAAACCTGTACTACCAAAAAATATATGCAAACCGAGCAATTTCTTCAATTCAATAACGTTGGTTAACTTAAAATTTGTTTGATTATTTTGGAGAGCATGCATAGTTGTACCATAGACATTCATACTAGATTTCTCATTTAATAGTAACTAAAGGAAAAAAACAAAAACTTCTGATAATTCCAATGTATCGTTGTGTTGTGTATTTTATAAGGCAATGATTTTAGAATGCGTTGCAAATATAATACGTATATGCAATACATCGATAATATTTGAATGGAAAATTTTTGTTTTTATTTTCTATTTTTAGTCAAATGAGAGATCTATTATGATTGTCTATGGTTGTACATTGAACCATTGTTTCAAACAATTCGTTTGTAAAATATTTACTGAAGTAATGCCCTGGGAAGTCGTATGCGTCATTTTCATTTTCATCGTTGCAATCGTAAGTTTAAAAATTAACTGGTGAAAAATCAAAGTCACCATATTTCTATTTGATTAAATTTTTAGGAGTAACAGCAAACTGTTGCATTTCATCGATTATTTCTATGTTAATATTTGCTGCAACTTCACAGTTTCCTATATCTGAAACGCTGGCGATGTGAATTACCTGAGGAATATGGTCTACTTCTAGGTTACCATCAATGTAAGGTTCCTCCTCCTGCTCTTGTTCAATACGCGTTTTTTTTAATTTTTTTTTGTTTCATCACAAACGATATCAAAATTTCCGGTCGATGGTATTGCACTTTCAGTAAAATCCCATAATTGCACTTCAACATCATCGTCGAGCGTTTCTTCGTCACTTTCCATCAATAGATCGAGAATTTCATCTTCTGTTAATTTTATGTCTCGGCGGCTTTAATTTAAAATAAAACGTTTATCCATAAAGTAAACTTAAGAATAAATTTAATTTTGTAATTTTAAAATTAATATTTAAAAGAATAATTACCATTTTAAATATTTTCTACAGACTTTTTATTGTAGTAGTCCTGCAAGAAGATTGAAATTACACATCACTTTATAACTTTTGTACATACTGGTGTACATATGAAATTATGTACGTGCTAATGTACATTACCATTGAGTTGAAATGTACATCAGAATGTGCACGTTTTTAAATCATAAAAAAAGAAATTAAACATTATACAAATCAATTATTTTATTAAATTTAAAATGAAATTATATATTAATTTTCACGAAAATACTGCACAATAAAGGTTGATTTACATATCCGCCGATTTTTCTGCGCCGAACATCACGTGACACATTCAACCAATTAGAAAGAACTTCTTCGCCGAATTTTCGGCACGGCGAAGACATGAACAAAATTTGTCTTTTCGGCGCGACCAGGTGATGATTCTCAATTTAATAATAATGGGTCTTTCTCATCTATACAAGAAGCGGATGATATACCCATTCCCGGTTCATCGACGCCTATTCGGCCATCTTTTATTTATTTATTTATTTATTTATTGTACTTTAACAATAATTTAGTATTAAAAGGAAAAGCACAGATGGAAACAGAGTAAACGGAACAAAAGAATAAAAATAAAATGATGAAGCTGCTTCCATTAGGCAGAAAAACCTTTTAAATTTTTTCAAACAATTTCCATCTCATGCATACACATTCTATTTTGAGCAATAGCTCATTTACAATAAAATGTACAGCAAGAGGTGAAATAATATTAAAAATAAATTTAAAAAAACTACGTATTGCCCATCAATCACGCCACTCCAAAAATTATGACTTAAATAATTTGGCCGATCCTAAACTCTTAATTTCCAATGAAATTGAATTCCAAAGAGAAACTCCCCTAACGTAAAAGGATTTGTTTAGCGACCTACAACTATTTTTGGCCGGAATCAGGCGGAAGTTTGAGGAATGAGACCTGCTAAAAAGTAACTTCCTATAAAGATAACAAGGCTTCTTAGCTTTGAGAAGTTTAAAAATAAAAAGACAAACGCGAAATTCGTAAAAGGTAGATAAACTACATCCTAAAACAAGGCTAGAGTAGGCAGAAATATGATCGAATTTCCTAATACCAAAAATAAACCTAGTACATGCATTGAAACATCTTTGGAGAACGTTCATATTTTCCTGAAGCATACCGAATAAAACTACTTCACCATAAATAAAATGAGGAACAAGATAAGACAAAAACATTTTTTTCCTAAACTGACTATCAGAAAATCCTACTACTTTATACAAACAACTAAGCATACCAAAGACCCTCTTACTAATACTAACTAAATGGTCACCCCAAGAAAGAGTTTTATTAATAACTAAGCCTAAATCTCTAACAGTATTTGAATACCTAATTAGCGAACCCTGCAGAAAAATACCAGGAAAGGACGAGGTGTCTAACGATTTTTTATAAATTATGATCGACTGAGATTTATTCGCATTTAAAACGAGCCTATTAGAGACCGACCAACTAGCGATATTACTTAAGTCTTCATTTATCAGAGAAATATTCCTATCAATAGAACCCTGATCTAAACGACTATTTTTATAAATTTGGACGTCATCAGCGAAAATGTGAAATGAACAATGGTGAATAGAGGATTCTATGTCATTAATGTACATAGAAAACAATAGAGGACCCAGCACTGAACCCTGAGGAACGCCGGAAATTACAGGAAGGAAATCAGACAAAGAATTGTCGAAAAAAACTGCCTGAGAACGATTAGAAAGATAGTTAAAAATTAGTCTGGCAGCGGAAACCGAAAATCTAAACTGAGATAAGAGTTTGTTAAAAAGAATTCTGTGATTAATAGAATCAAAGGCCTTAGAAAAATCTAACAAAGTTAAAGAAGTTAATTCCCTATTATTCATATTACGCCTAATATCATCACATACATTTAATACCGCAGTAGAAGTGCTATGAAATTTTCTAAACCCAGATTGGAAGAAACTAATTAAACTATTGCTATTTAGATGCGATTGAATTTGAGTTTTAACAACTATCTCGAAAGCTTTAGAGAGAGAACTTAAAATGCTAATTGGCCTCAAATGAGATAGCTCTGAAGGATTACTAATCTTTGGGATGGGTATGATTTTACTTAGCTTCCACTGATCTGGATAGGAAGAGGATGTGAGAATAAAATTAAAAATATGTAACAAATATTTTGAGACGAAAGGGAAAACTCGTTTAACGAATTTTAAATTGACGTTATCCAGACCAGAAGATTCCGACTTAACATTCCAAATGGCAGACTGTAAATCCTCGAGAGAAATATTTGAAAACGAAAACGAATTAGAGGACGCATTAGAGAACAAATCGACGGTACTACTGCCCGAGTTCAAACTAGAGCAAAAATAACTATTAATATCATTAGGCTTAAACACCCCACTAGAACTACTCTTGCATCTGCCTAGGCCTAAATTACGAACATTACGCCAAAAAACCTTGGGAGGAAGGGAGGGGTCTAACTTGTCCTTAAAATAATTACGCTTAGCAATCCGAATTAACCCTACAACTCTATTACGAGCCTGCTTATAATCTAAATGAGACTGACTATTAGGATACCTTTTCCATAAACGATATTTACTAACTCTAATACTTATGGCATTCGAAACTTCCTGAGACAACCAAGGCGGAGATTTTGCTTTGAAAGTAACCTTTCTACCAAACTAATATACGAGTTGAAAAATTCTACTTGGGTAGTTGACGAACTAAGGCAAAAAATATCCTCCCAAGGAACCGAGTTACAAACTAAGTAAAGGCGGGAATTATCTATACTAGAAAAATCTCTAAAGCTAAAACTGTTAGGCTTAGGTGGAGAATAACAATTCACAGAAAAAACTAAAAGATCATGATGGGATCCCATACCGAGAGACAACTGATTGAAAAAACAAATAGAGTTATCAGTAAAAGAGATGATATGGTCAATAAGGGAATAAGAGGCACCGCTAGCGGTTGGACAACACAACGTCGGCGCCACAGTGTTGTGGACGGATAAATTAAGACTATTTAAAAGATTCAAATAATCACGAGGGAAGCCGGAATTTTGGAGTATATCGAAATTGAAGTCACCTGATATATATATTTCATCGAATCTGCAAGAGAAATAACTAAACAAACTTTCTAAGTCTACAAGGGATTTTTTAAATTGGGCATACGACCTCTTACTAGTTTTTGGAGGGTTATAGACGGTACCGAATAAGATTTTACGACCACTAATGAAAACGTTGACAAATAAAAACTCTAAATCCGATACTAACGATTCCGAAATAGAAGAAGGTATGGTAACTAATCTAGCCTTAATATGATCACCTACAAACATACATAAACCACCATAATTAAGGGGAGGTACCGTCCTATCTTTCCTAAATATATTAAAACCTTTGATGGCAAAAGCTGAATTTGGGATATTTGGATTTAGAAAGGTCTCAGAGAAACAAAGTATGTCCACTGGAGCGCCATTAAAAATGTGACGAATCTCGTCAATATTTGGGACTAGACTTTGGACATTCAAACTAACTACATTCAATAACGACCTATCAACTAACATGGATTTTAGAACTATATTGGGATAACTAAGCGACATAATCAAACTCAAAATCAAAATTTAGCGTACACACGACGTGGGCGTGATTGATACGCAATACTTACAAATAAAATTAAATAAATTTTGCTTCGTCCAGTTTCAAAATAAACCCCAATCAATGGAAATCTAAAACGAGAAGAAACAAAAAAAACGATCCAAAGTAACAAGTGCTAAGAAATAGTAAACAAAGGAACAATACTTAACCGTAAGCCCCAATTTTTGCCCCAAAAATCGATAATTTTTTTTTTTCCGAAGACAAAAAAAAAACGCGACACTTCTGACTAAGGCTACGTAAACCTTTCCCATCTCTACCACAGCCGGCTTTATGTATAGAAGAAACGAGATATAGTACTGACTCACCGACACCGAGTCGGGTCAACAAACGGTTTAAACGTGCTCGTCATGCAGAAAGTAAGTAACTTAACTACAACCATATAATCGTATTTTACTTGTGTTTATTTTCAAAATATTTTAGATGACAGTGATATAGATAAAATAAATAAATAAACGCGACCAAGCTCCAGTGGAGGAACACGATGAAGTTGAGATATTAAATGAATGGCCCCCAATGAACAGAGGCGAATCAGGTTTGAAATATCGAAACTGTCATTGAACGCTTCATACGACCAGTAATAATGTAATAGTTAGTAATAATATGATTCAATTTGAAATCAAATGAAATGTGATGCATAATATAAATAAATAAGTAATGTGATAATGAAATAATTTCTTTTCTGATAAACTTGTTATAAAAATAAATATTAAAAATTGAATTCAAATAAATTTATATTTTGGTTTTTATTTTAAATTATAATTTACAATTTATAAAATTTTGTGTGATGGTAATTAGGCTGTATACAATGCATTATCTGCCCATGGCAACACATCCACTTCTACGAAATACCGTTTAAAATTATTTCGTATATGGAGGGCATTTCCCGAGGAATTGTTTGCCCCCGAACGACCTATAGAAATTAATCCACCATCTTCTGTTGAGACTTCTTATCTCCACCTTCCAGTGGATATTTGTCCATTAGTTTCTTCTCTGTCTATATATCCCTCCGGGCAATAAAACGAATTTTTTTTTTTGATCCAATTATGTAGACAAATTGTTGATTTCACAATTCGAAACTATTCTCAATTACCCGTCTAGCACGTGATAACCGGTAATTGTAGGTTGATTCGTCAACGGGGAAACCTCCAGATCGATTTCTACCAGGAAAAGGTCGCATCAAATTTTTTAAGAGAGGGAAAGCCTCATCCGCTACAATCACGAATGGTGCCTTGATATTTGATGCCGGTAAATATTCATCGTTTGGAATATTTAGGGTTGTGGTATCTCCACATAGCGCCTTTCCAAAAGAGGTATTTTTAAATACTCCACTGTCACTAAATCGCCCGGAAGCCCCAATGTCCACGAGCAAAAAGTTGTAATCTGCATCGCAAACCGCCATCAAGATGATGCTGTGCGACCCCTTGTAGTTAAAACAAGCAGATCCACTATTCGGAAAAGCTTGAAAAAATCTTTAACTTAGTTAAGCTAAAATTAGAATTATAGTAAAAATTTTACCTGTACAACACAATGCTTCCCATCAAGCGCTCCAATACAATTGGGGAAGTTCCATTTTTCACAGAAACCTTTCGCCACTCTCTTCCATTTTTCCTCGGTTAATTTTTCGAACGCTGACGTAAATAAAGAGTCCCAAATTGCTTGACAGGTTTCTGAAATCATCTGACTAGTAGAGCTTGGTGATACTCTATAGTTGTATGAGAGAGACTTCATTGAGTCGCCACTTGCGAGATATCTAAATAAAATAGAAATATTATTCAAATGGTATGTTTTAAAAATCTTAATTAAAGTTTTTTACCTTAATGTTAATGACAAGCGTGCCCCAGTGGATATTGGTTTCCTGGATAGTGTGAGTTTTTCGATCGCTGGTCCAACTTTGTGTAGCAGTTCGTCAAAAAGATCGACACCCATCCGGTGATAATTAAAAAATTGTAGGGTTTCATGAAGTCGCATCTCTTGTACCAAATTGTCATAATGCCCTTGCTGCTCTCTACCTCTTAATAATTGATTTACCCAACATCTGGGAGACCTTTTTTTGAACTTTTTGATGTATACCCATAACAATAGCAACTTCAATTTTTTAATTCTAACCAAATTAGATTGTCGGGTTAATTTAAGCATTTTCTTTAATCTCAGCTATATGTCTTTTAACAATTTACTTAAAAAATCTCTTTCTTCAAAAAATGTCTAATCTTCACTTAAAAAATGTTTAATCTCAAAATTCGCATTGGCTTCAAAAATTAATAAATCACAAAATAGCTAGCTACTATTCACCAAATTATGTGTCAAAATATTGTTTACGTATGTATGTGTGAAAAAACTGCGCCGAAAATTCGTCGCATAAGTAAATCATCGATAATACAGCCGCGCCGAAAAATCGGCGGATATGTAAATCAACCTTAATAGATTTCATCACTTCTTACCGATTTAAATGGACTAACAAAGCAGGTCGACAAACAGAAATAAAAAATGATCTAATCCTCTGTCTCCAATGACAACTAAATTAAATTTACAAATTTATTTAAAAAACAAACTGACAAGAAAAACGACAATAAATTGAGCAATAAAATGAGTACGTTTTATTCTAAATAAAACTGGTCTACTTAAAAAAAAAACTAAAGGGTTAGTTAGAAATGTCAACGAATGCGAATTTAATATTTAGTACAAGTTGTTCGGAGTTATGATCGGCGCGACATCTCAATTATGATATTTGATCTATATTTGAAAAGGCCCTTGTGCTCGAATAGAAAATAAAAATTAGCATATTTCTTCTCGTTCACTTTGTATTTCATCATCACGGCATCAACACCTACCACAATAAAACTAAACTTTTGTATACAAAAATAATATTAAAATAAAAAATCATTTGTTTTGTACGTTTTATAACGTTGTTCGAATTGAGCGTGTTTTTTTTATACAAATTGGCAATACAACAACAGTCCGGATTCATCAGCAGAATTTGAGAATACAGTCCTTACAAAAGATCTTACGTGGGAAATTTGCAACAACGAATTTGATTTTGATCGCTCGCCCACAATTTTGGTCCTTCGAGCCGGATGCTGCATAATTCATCGGATAAACACGTTTGTTAAAGCTAAGTAGCCATTTTGATTTATTTTTATTTTCAAAAGAATCAAATGTAAAGTGCAGTTATTGAGTTAAAATTTACAGATCGAGCTCAATTTAATCTAATCTCAGTAATCAATTGGAGTCGTAGTCGTGGAAATTGTTGCTGTCGTGAAAATTAAAACTGAAACCATCGGATCATATTTTTAAGCAGAAATTCGCATCAAAGCTTCATATTGCAACAAGCTAATTCATTGTTCAATTATAAAAGTTCTAGAGAGCTCAGTGCGACAACGGTCAAAGGGTGTATAAACAATTACCATAGTCGTGCTTTATACATAGATTAAAAATGAGTGATATTAATGTATTAAAGAGACAAAAGGCAGCCAACAAAGGCAAATTAACTTTAATTTTAAATTCTATTAAAAAATCAGCCACTGAAATGTCGTTAGAGGAATGTCGGGCAAAGTTAAACAGAGTAGATAAGTTGATGGATCACCGCCATCGAGGTTAAGATTTTCGAGCTAGATGAAACTCAAGAAATGGACGCGGACTACGAGGAGAGTTATTATAAAGCCATAGCGGGTTTGAATGTGATTATTCGGAAATTGGGTATTAGCGGAGGCCCTGCAAATGCTAGTTTCGATGCCTCGATAAGTGTCACACAACCAGGAGTTGACGTAAGATTGCCAAAATTAAATATACCACCATTTGCTGGTGACTACATGGAGTGGCAATCCTTTCATGATTTATATGTGGTTTCAATTCATGATTTAACATCACTCACAGCGGTACAAAAGTTTCAGTATCTGAAAGGACTACTTCAAGGAGAAGCTGCCAGCTTGATACGCCACTTCAGCATCACCGAATCGAACTACATAGAAGCATTTCAAAAATTAAGGCAAAGGTACGATCGAAAGCGGCATACCATTAATGCTTTTATTAGAACTAACCAGGTGGTGTGCAAAAAACATAGTTTTCCTAAAACCTATGTTAGTGAAAGAGGAGGGTCTCTGTAAAATTCTAAGCATTCCGAATATTTTATATGCAATTGTTGAAATATATCAACCCGCGATAGAGTTTGATTCATAACCAAACCAAGATTCTTAACCGTTTAAGAGAACGGAATAATTACATTATTTAAATAAATTGGCAGAAAAATACTAGTGGCAATCACAGTATTATAAATAACTATCCCCCGATTTAGACAAGTTTAAAGACCTACAATTATCTGATGCCCACATAGAAATGGCTGACAAATCCTCATTTATATTATCGATTACAGCTCTCACACTATTAATTGTCCACTTTAAATAGATCTGTAAATCATAAAAAAAAACAGGTCCCAACACGGAACCCTGCGGAACACCTGAACTCAATGGTAAAACCTTTGAAAACTGCCCAGCAACAAATACTGTTTGTTTGCGATCAGATAAATAGGACATTATTAAACTAATCGCACTCGATGAAAACTTGAATTCATTACCCAGTTTATGAAACAGTTTAACATAATTCACAGAGCCAAACGCTATACCAAAATCCAATAACAGAAGAAAAGTGAAACATTTAGAATCACAGTTCCTCCGAATGCCATTACAAATACAAGTCAAAGCACTGGAAGTGCTATGATTAAGTCTGAAACCGGTTTGAAAAGGACAAAACATTTGATTGTAATTTAAATATCTCATCATTTGATCTTTCATAATTATACCTTAAAACTTATAGGTCTAAAATCACATAACGATTATGGATCTGAAACTTACGCCACAGGCAAAACTTTCGAAATTTCCCAACTTTTGGGAATACAATTAAAAATATCGACAATAAACAGAAAGATATCAGGCAAAATAATCTTTACAAACTTCAATTGAACACCTAATGCTCATAAATGCTTTGAAAGCTTCTTCAATACCAACATTAAAAAAGGAAAAATTGTCCTGTACATCATTACAGAAATTGAAACAATTGAGAGGTGGACTAAAAGTAAAATTACACATCAGTATTATATAGTCATTAAATTCATCAGGGTTAGGTACAAAATTGTTTGCTTTAGCTTTGATGATCCCAAGATCTTTATAACCCCCAGAAACCTGAAGGAAAGTTTTTGCACCTCCTAAATTTATCACTATAGAATTTAAATTTCGCTTTCCTAATTAAACTAGTTGTTATGTTACGAATCTTAATAAAAATTGAACGCAATTCACTGGTACTTTTAAGCACCAGATTTTGTAAAGCTGCAGCTTGTATAATGCTACATTATAATGCTTGTATAATAGCTACATTGTTGTATAATGGTAGTGCGATAAGTATAAATTACCAGTATATCGTTTGCAAATGGCAAAATATTCTTTATTTCTACAAAAAAGTCGTGAATTTCATATAGATCTGAATTTAAGTGACTATTTCTTTGGCTAAAATAATAACCTATTTTAAGTTTGGTGCCGCGAAAAGTTAACTGACTGGTGTACTTTTGCTCTTGTTCCGTAGTTTTAAATAATGATTTATATTTACTATCTCGATCTTTACAAGAGATAGAGCCTTTCGTTAGCATTACATCGTTTTGAAAGAAATCTTGTGCAAATACTAACTTAGAGAACTTCAAAGATGTTTTTATGGCTAAAGAAACTGGAATATTTACGCGCGATGAAATATTTCTCGCGTACTGTTTGGGAGATTGATGCTCGCTTTCAAGTGGGAAACACCACATATGTATATTTTACAGGACCACATCATCTAATAATTTGCGGATAGTGCACTAAAAAATGATATTTCGGTTTTAAACCTCCAAATAATGAAACAAATCGATTAATTCTACAAAAATCAGCAAACATTTGTAAATTTCATCGTGGTCAGGAACATCATCACCAATTATCATAGGAAGAAAATGAAATAGGGTCCAAGATTCTTTAGCAGTTGTCTTGAAAGTCGCATTTTTTATTTGATTTTTATCAACAGGTTCCACCGAAGATACAATTTCAATTTCACCTTAATTGATTTGCATTTTATAATTATAACTTTCTAAAGAAAAATATTTCGTTTTATATATAAATTGATTCAACAGTTTAGATAGATTGTATTTGCAGACTCCTAAAAAAACGTCATGCTTTAGATCACAAACAATATTATCAGTTACATGAAACGATTCGATTTCATTAAATTTGGAATTTTCATTAATTCCTGTTTTGCATGAATCCTTCGTTAACAAATCAATATCATAATTGAACTTATTCCGTAGTAAATCGGGAAATTTTAATGTGTCGGTTTGCGTTTCCGTTTTATTACGTTTACATTGTCGGCAAAACGAAAATGAATTAAATGAAGTCGTATATCCTAATATATGATTAAGGCCCAAATTGTCTTCTAATATTTGCCCTAATACAAAATGGATATTTAATTCATTTTTTTTTGTTTCGATCTGTAATCCATTACGCTCTAATTTAATAATTGCATCAATTAGCGGTCCTCCGACAAAAATATTATTTAATTTTGATATTTGGTGAACTGGTATGGTTGGAAAAAAGTAATAAACTCCAAAAACTGCTTGTTTGCCTGCGCGAGATCCGAGAGCATCATTTATTTCGAAGTCGTCGAAATAAATGTGGTAGGGAATTATAGTCTTTCCTTGAAATTTAGTAATCTTATCATTCCAGAGTGAACCGTTTATAAAATTTTTTATGTTTTGACTTGATTCTAGTTGTTATATATTTTCCAAGGTTAGTTCCAGAACATCCTGTGATTCAAAATAGTTTTTAATTTGCAATGGGATATTTAACAGACAGCCTCTAATTCCACTATTCTCTAAAGTTGGCACACCATTAACAAATACTTCCGTTAAATCGTTGTTAACTAAATAAGCTCGCGGTTCCGAATATATGTATATCTATTTGTTTGATATATTTGAAAACTTTAAATTCAGAATTTTATTTTAAAAAAGGGTTATACAAAAATTCCATTATAGTTTCGTATTGATTTTTGTATTCTTCCGAAATGCCAACTGAAAAATTCTTGAAACAATTTTGTAATGGTTTCATGATATGCTTTTTAACTGCCTCTTGAATTCAAAATACAGTTTTTCTTGGTAAAGTTTTTCATCGTGGAGATTTAAAGAAAATTCCGTAATCGAATTTTCCAAAGACTCAATATTAAAATTTATTTTATTTACCGAATCGCAAGAAACTTTAGATAATTTATTTTGTATATCTAAATTGGGTAAACCGACTTCAAACGATGATAGGTACATTATTTGTCACCAGCAGCTCTTTTTCAGTCGAATTATTATATTGGAAATCATATTTATGAGGGGGTCTTGTAAATTTATCAACATGTTTATCCAAATGATTTTTGAATTTGTAAATACTCTGAAATATTTGATGACAATAAAGGCCGATTTAGACGTAGAAAAATGTTTGCCTTGCAAAAAAAGAAGAGATTAGTACATTACAATTTTCATTTGGATGACAAGAACGACAATATAAACATGCAAAATTTTGCAAGGCTGTTTTTTCTTTTTTTTCAGCAATGTTACTATAGAAATGAAAATTTAACTATAAAATATCTTCGGCCCGACAATATTTTTTGATATTTTATAGTAACAAACTAATCCAAACACAATAAAAGTATATTTTGAAAACCCATACAATGACTAGACGTCAAAAGTTTATAGGAGGCAAAAATAATCAAATTTTCAAAAACAAACATGCCGAACCATTTGTCTTTGAAAATTTTTAAATACAAAAATTTAATTAAGAGCTTTCATATTTATTTTATTTTGATTAATTTCCCCCAATTAATTTAATTTATGTCAAAAATGTAAAAAATATGGCGTCAAATTATCAGCCTCCAAAAATTATAGCATCGCCATTTTTGTTTACATATCCTTTCTTTTTTTAACCAGTGTTTATTTTTCTATTGCGTGCAGTTCTAACCGACATGCAAAAATTTTGCCGGGCAAACACGTGAATTTTTTTCAGATGATGTTTTAAATCATTAACGTTTTTAAAATTATTTAAACAAATAAAGCAAACAAGCATGACGATAAATTGTAAAAATTATTGTGATGAGAAAATTTTTATAAATTTTTTTAACGAGGTTGATTAGAATTTATATCGTAAAAATATTCTTGAAAAAAATATCATACTTGTTGACTAATTTCCGAATATTTTAGGTTAAATACAAAAGTAAGTTTAATTAAAATATCTAAACATTTTCCGCAATTAACAAATGCTTCTTGAATATTCTCGTATTTGTCGCCCAATATAACAATTCTTGATTGAACAGTCGATTTTGTTCCTCTGTACTTTTTTTAATTATTTCTATTTTAAGTTGGAGTTCAGTTAAATTTGTAACTTGTAAAATAAAATCCGCTTGTGCATCTGTTATAGTTGGTTTAAATTTTGGATTGCATCGCCTGGGCTGTTTGACCGAATGTAATAAGAGTGATACAATTACATCTTTACCATCTGTAATTAAATATAAAAAAAGAATTAGTAAAATAAAAGTTAAATGTATTATGAACGTCGAACCTTGATTAAGATTTGTATTATTCTTTAAGTCGTGTAATAACTCTTTATTTTTGCTGTCTTTTACTTCAGTTTCGAAAATTTTAAGGGCTTTATTTAAAAACGAGTCAAATTTATCAATTAATAAATTTTCTTACCCTTCAAACTTAATTTTAAAATTAATGTCAATCTATAAAAAAAAGAACAAAATTATCCCATTATATTCAACGGAGATCATTCAGTGCTTGGGCAAGGCCACTCGTTCAGAAAGCATTTAATATTTGGTTCAGCGGAATGGTGAAAGCTGTTGATCCTGCCAATTGAAGTTTGCTTCCATTTATCGTTGACAATCTCAATCGGTTCGAATAATTTTTTAACCAAATTTTGTTTTCCTCGAACTTATCTATGAATGTAAAGAGAACTAACTATTGATTCTAGTGTAAATTAACATCATTAATAATTAATGGAGCCGTTGGCAGTACTTTAGGTTCTTCTCCGAATTCTTCGGTTGTGCTAGTTAGCTTCAAATATTTTGTCGCAACACATTGATTGCTCCATCTATCAAATAACTTTTCGGACACTTTTCTCTTCCTTTGTCGCGGTAAATAGTAATCACTCTGTTATAACGATTGAATCTTTGCAAATACGAACCTGATCTTCAGAAGAAAAACAATTGGCTATATCCTTCGATATTTTATCGAAATCTTCAGTGGTTAATTTTATTTTATTGGCCATATAATGGTCAACAAGACAATGAACTAAATTATTGCTGCTTATTCTATCCAAATACTTGTTTTTGAGGTAAAATTCTTTTATCATTCGGCCCTTAATGCTGTCTTCCAAAATTTCCAGAATATTTTTGCTAAAGTTAAGATTTTGAGGCGATCCACATGGTTTTGGACTAGATGGCGAAAAATCTTGCTCCTCAATCCATTTATTTGTTCGACTATTCAAAGTTCTAGTTTCTGATGACTGGAGTATTGGATGATTCTAAACAATATGCAAAATGACCAAATAAATAAAAGCTAAACTACCTAATTAAAATAATTAAATTACTGTATCTTCTCTCCACTTTCTTAAATTCTCGTGAACTACAATTTTTTGGCTTAAAAACATATTTTCAAAAAGCTCGTCCACGTCGTCTATATTCATTATTTCTAATATTGTCTTGTTGTATCTATACAGTTTCAATAAATTATATGTTTTTTGTGATAGCCCCCAAGTAGATTTTATGGTTTTAACATTTTCATCTAATTCATAATTATTTATCTCATAATTATTTTTCTTGGTATGGAATATTTTCCGGCTCGGTATTAGGGTTTGTATTGGTTAAAAACATTGTTGAAAATATCCACTAAGAAGAAAATAAGTAATGTTACTTTTATTTCATCATCTTTTTTGGAAATGTCAGTGGGAAATACGTGTTTCACTCATATAAGTTAGAATGTATATTATACTTAAATAAATAAATACATAATACAAAATTTAATTTTAACTTACCTAAAAACTACTGGAATGTAATGAAAGCCGGTATGTCAACACACGCTTGGCTATGTAAAATTACTGCTACAATCAAATTTCTTTGTAGGAAGTAGCAAATAAATATGATAGAGTATAACAAACTGATATGCAGTACTTGTTTAATAAATAATCACGTTAGCTAATTAATCTAAATTGTTTCTCATTAATTTCACTAAAGTTCACTTAGTTTCACAACTATTGCACAAGATAAATCCAATATGATGATTGAAAAACGCATGTAACGTTTTAACACTACCACTAATTAAAACTTAATTTATTAAGGCTTTTTAGACGAAGCAAAGTAGTTTTATGTTTTTCAGTTCAACAAATATCACTTTCATTCATGTAAACTGTAATTGCAATTAAAAAAAAAATTGATATTGCTATCGAAAATTTTTAAATGTAAGTCGAACAAAATTCAATAACTACTGAAACCGCATTTCAGTAAAAAAAACACAAAGAATGTATTTTTACAGTTACATTTTTAAAAAACAAAATTTGTATTACTTTATTTTAAATGAAAAATTATTTAATTATATAGCTCAAACTTCTATTTTGGAAAACAAATATTTGTTGTTCTTTGGTTTAAAACAATTTTTTAATTAGTTTAAATAGCTGATTACGTTTTTAAATTAAATGTTTAAAAAAAGTTCCTTTATTTTAAAGAATTGGCTAATTAATATTAATGATTTCCATTTATTTCATTTTAATTGATTTGAATTTTTTAAATTAAAGCACGGAAAAACATTAAATTAAATGTTATTTTCTTCGACATAAAACAATTTTGAATAGTTTAATTTAAATCCTTAGGGTTGTTTAAATAAAAGTCTTAAATTTTTCTGTGTGTACAACATCCAAAAGAGAACTTCTATGCGAAGTAAAGTACGTGGGTTGATTGTTAAAAATTTTAAAACCAAATAAATACAAAATATCCCTAAATTTAATGCTACCACCCATACAACCGCTAAGATCAAAATTGATGTCACCACAAATTAAAACATTATCATACAATACATCGAACTAAATTTCATTTCAAATACATCTAAATTGCAGCACTTAGATGGTTTATATAAAGCAATAAATAAAAATACAGAGGACTTGTATCCAACTTCTAGTACCATAAACTCAAAATTTAATCTTTTAAACACACTCTTCTCGAACATATAAGCATATTCCACCACCCCACTTGTCCAATCTATCATTTCGGACAGAATTAGCTAAATCCATTTATAGCAACAGCTTTATCGGAATAGCTTTCATCAAGCCAACACTCAACTATACAAACAATATGCACATTAGTGTTATTTAACATAAATCTTACTTCATCTAACTTGTTAAACATACTTCGCGAGTTGAAATAAACTAAGTTAAAATTTAAATTACCAATAAAATTAACTTTGAAAGCATCATTTAAATTACAGCTGTGCACATTCATATGGTTTGAAACTCTATTAAACATAATAGTACCCAAAAACAAGCCGCAACTTCCAACAAACAGCAAAATTGTAAACTAAAAATAAAAAAAAATAAAAATTTAAATAAAAATAATCAGACATAATTATAACGAAAAATAAATAACAATTTAATTAATAACAATATAATAATAATGACATAACTCGAGCTCCAGTTTCATCATTGATAATTATGATTGTTGAACAGATTTAAAATTCCCGTTGATTTTCCAAACATTCCATTCATACTTAAACACTTTACGTGCAATCCCGCAAATGTATGTTGTTGTTTGTTGTTGAGGAGCAATTGTAAACGGAAAATACAGGTGGCACAAAGTGATCCAATTTATTTCTATCGTTAATGAATGCGGGTTCAACATTTTTTTTTTGCTATCACAAATACTTTCAAAAACTTTTGAAGATTTTTCCGTATTTCTACAACTTTTCGAAAAATGAAATAATTTAAATCGAATATAAAATTATAATATACATAGTAATATTAATAGCTTTCGAAAGCTTCCCTGTATCAACAATTTATTTTTAATGATTTTTGTGCCATCTCTAAGTCCATATCGTAAATACAATTTTTTTTTTAAAAAGGAACTACGTGGTGAATAAAAATGTATGATTGGTTTCTTGGCTAAACTTTAAATAGCTTTCAATTTTTTATGTTTTTTTTTGTTAGATTTACTTTCCCTTTAAACTTTTATGATATTTCTGTTTTAATTTCTTCCTATCCAAAATGTAAAAATTAAATCTTATACCGTATATTTAATTCATTACGGGGATTATAAGCGTAATTTTAAAATCTATAATACGCATGTATAAATTTTATACATACGTACATAAACAAATATACAATGAAAGTATTTTTGGAACAGTATTTTGTAGTCTTATCAGCTTATTTCGCCTGAGTGATGATATATAATGCAGTAAATTTACTATCTCAATCTTGGAGAGTGGTATCATTTTGAAAAGGGACAGAAAAGTTACGAAACTATTTTTATCAATTTTATTTATAAAAATTAGATCTATTGCATTTTGTACATACATATTGTCGTTCTTGGGTCCTTTAATATAATGTTTCGTACACACTATTATAAATTTAAAAGAAGTTACCTTTTGAAAATCAACAAAATAATGAAAATCCTTTTTTCTATTCATTAATACTCCGTAAATAGATAGAATGGGAGATGAAATGATTTTAAAATCTAATAAATTACTAATTTTTGACATTTTTATTATTTTCATAATACACATTGTTATTGTTGCTTTGCTTTTTCAATTCCTGTTCCTTGAATACAGTTGTTGTTGCTGTATTTGTGTATACATAATAGTTGGGAAACTACGTTTGTTTGCTGCTGCAGACAGAAGGAGAATATAATTTTTGTTGGATGGTACATTTTGGTACATTCTACATAAACATTATTTTTTGTTTCTTGTGTTTGCTCTGTAAATATTTTAAGGGTGAAAATTATTTGGTTTGATACCTTTTTATGTTTTTTTTTGTTGTTCCTTACCAATTCGCATCTTAAAGATAACTTTCCTTTTTTTTAATACCGTTGACCCTTAGTTAAATATATTCAATTTTTATTTGTTGTAATTTTTATGTGTGTTAAGTTTTTTTAAGTTAAAAGTATCTTTATTATATTTTGAGATAATCTTCTAAGTGATAAAGTTGTTGAAGGACTGGAACATTTTGTATACAAAATATATATTTTATGTTTCATCTTGTTATCGATAAATCGATTTTCTTATTACCTAAATGAGACTTGAATTGTGGATAAACCCAAACTGTTAATTTTAGGGTATTGCGAAACGTAATAGTTTAGCGCCATTACTTTTTAATATATTGAATAGCGTTACTTAGATACCAGATTAGTCTATTTAAACCCTCCCATTATAATTATTCTCCAATCGTATTTCATAACAGTAAGTAGGGTAAATAGGGCGAATAATTATAATAAATCCAAGCCGAGGTTAATTTTGGTTTAAATTGGCTTATCTTAGGAATTCCCTTATAATATGAAGAAAACTGAAGATTAAAATTTTTTTTTTAAATGTTCCTGTTTTATTCCAAATTGGAAAAAATGTTCCGCAACATCGAATCATTGGCATTGTTTACCTTTAAAGTATTTCAATCTCTAGCAGACACTTTATATTTTATTATTTATTGGTCAATATCTAATGTTATTTTAATTAAATTAAAGGCAATTAATTCCTTTTAAACATTTTAATTCAACTTTCTTTTTGGGAATAATAACTTACATACCTTCTAATTTAGCTTTTTCTTGAGCATCTTTAGTTGAGTTAAATTTTTATTGAATCTACATTGCATTTGACTTGTCGTACTAATTAATCTGTCACCTAATTTTATCATTTTAAAATGCAAGGTTTGTAGGTATATCAAGTTTACTTAATTTGATGTACTTGTTTATTTTGCATTCCTTGTTCTATCCCATCGGAGTTTATTTTCGAAAACACTTCTAAATTTATTGCTTTAAATCTAGATCATGAAAACGAACAACAAATTTTAACTTTTAGGCAATAAAGTTCTTAAAGGGCAAAAAAACTATACAAATGATCCATATATTTGCAAGTAACAAGGGATTCAATTGAATCTAATCACCAATTTACTGTAGAACTATCCTAATTATTTTGCAATTTAGACCTAGAGAATTAATGCCGACTATTACATTAATTTATTACACAAAATGTTTTGTTGGAGTTTGCCGAATGTATTGAAAAAAGTTTTATATTTGAACATCATAATGCTCCCATTCATTCTGCAAAGGCAACAAAACATTGGCTAAGAAGTAAAAATATTACAGTCGCCTGTAGAAACCCTATAAAAAATTTATGAGATATATTGACGCGAATGAACTAATATACCTTGTTTTCGGAGCTTCTCAAATTAATCAATTCGATGCCAATATTAAAATTGGTTAAAAAGAAACCAAATATAGAAACAAACAAAAAAAAAATTGCTTTGGCTTTGTTCTGCAAATATTTACAATAGGTTCACACTCAGTTTTAGCTGTTGCACCAGGGCAACCATGGGAAGTATACAAATTCGAACAATAGTACTAAAATTGAATTCGTTGAAATCTGAAGGATAATCAGATAGTAGTGTGAGTGGCCTCAAATTCAAACACACTTCCAACTGAGTGATCAGTGTCTGATCTTCTATTGTACATGTATAGTTACCTAGTATGCGTTTTAAGTGGTGCTTGGCGCTTTTTATGGCCGCCTCACATAACCCACCGAAATTCGGTGATCGAGGTCGAATGGTTTGCCATGATATATTATGATCAGTACAAAATATTAAAAGTTCATTACGGTGAACTCCAAACATAAATAATCGTTGCAAATCTCCCAATTCATTTTGTGCACCAATGAAATTGGTAGCATTGTCGCTAAATATTTTTGCACAACAACCTCAACGTCCAAAAAAACGTCGGAGCGACGCCACGAAAGCGTTCGTGGAAAGATCGGACACAATTGTTAAATGGGTTGCCTTAGTTGCAAAACAAATATATCGAGCAACATTTGATTTAGTAATGATGTTTGGTCTAACTTTAGAATGAGTGGAAAATGGACAACAAAAATAAATACCGACGTTAGAAAACGGTCGGGAAGGTTGTACTCGTTGACTTGGCAATTGACCCATGACTTTTTTGACCGAAGCTGGCTTTATTCTAAAACTACGAATACTATATTCGAATACTACCCTACACGTCGACATAAATTGCGACCAATACCAAAACCAAAAATTTTGACGAATATAATTTAACAGAGCATTGGGACCTGCATGCAAATTTCGAAAATGTTCTTTTCTGACAAATAGTTGACTGAAATTGAGGCTTGCAGGGAGTAAAATTGCATAAATATTATCGTAGGGTAAAGACGAATTAGCCAGCCATCATCTACCTACACGCATTATACCATCACTGTCAATAAAGGGGTTTAATTTTCTAATCGAATACACAGATATAATGCATTCGAAAAAAACTGCTGTCCATTCCAACAATTAAAATTTGGCTCAAGTTCCGCAGGCAAATAAACCTCGCGAAACCAAATTCGTAGGATTTTCTTGGGTAAGTATATGAGCCAATACATTCAGAGGAACTAGATCCTTGATTTTAGATATTCTGTTAGCTACAAACGTAGCATATTTCGAAGGAGATGATTGAATACGATATAAAGTTATTTGAGAGTCTGACCATAGTACTACTGGTTCGAATTCTAGACCCAACGACCTTTCAATTTTATCGAACATTTGTGCTAAAAGTAATGCTGCACATAATTCCAATCGGCGAATTGGATGTTTCTTTGAAGGTATGACTCTGGATTATGCACAAATTTAATGACAACTGTAATTTCCATTAACCAACGCATATCTGATATACCCACAACAACCATGACCTATTTCGGAGGCATCTCCGAATCCATGAAATTCTACAACTCGATTAGCAGGAAATACGCATCTTGGTATTTGAATGAAATACAACAACAGTTGTGGCAATTCAGTTTCCCAATCCAACTTATTTGTCTTCCATGCTTTTTGCATAATAAGTTTGCCAGTAAAAATTACGGGTACATTCAATCCCATAGGGTCGAACATTAGCGGTAAATTAGACAACGCATACATCGCATAGTGACCAAGGTTAGGTTAGGTTAGGTTGAAGTGGCTGCTATCGCACACTTAGGCCAGCAATGGCCCGTTGTGATACCACAGGATCCCATCTCCCCATTACTCCCGTTGAAACCAACCAGAGCTATTTATATAGCGTAATAAATATCGCACTCCACAGTCCGCGAGTTCCGAAAGGCTGTCCATACCGTATACACCCAAATACTTATGCCTTCTGTATGATAGCGCCGGAAATGAGCATAGGAAGTATTCCAAAGTCTCCTCCTCCTCTTCGTCCATGCAACTTCTACAAAAGTCATTCGTCTGTATCCCCAGCCTTCTCGCATGCTCCCCAAAAAGGCAGTGACCTGTCATTATCACTACGACCAATCCTATTTCTTGTCTTCCCAGGGATATTAGTACCTTGGAGCGCCGCAAGTCCAGTTTTGGCCAAACCTGCTTTGCTACCCTGCACGTGAGAGTGTTGATCCACCTCTCATTTGTCAGGGCGATTGCCTTTTTACAGAGCGCCCATTTTAGCACTGCCATAGGCCTACCCAGACCTACCATTTCCGGCTGCATCTGGAGATTCGTACCGTACCTAGCTAGTTCGTCCGCCCTGCAGTTCCCCGTGACGTCCGAGTGACCCGAGACCCAGATTATCTGGATGCTGAAATACTCGCTCATCTCGTTAAGAGATGATCGGCAATCCAGCGCCACCCGCGACTTCAGACAAACTGCCCCAAGTGACTTGATCGCTGCCTGACTGTCCACATAAATTGCGATATCCCTCCCGGATACCACATTATGCTTCAACCATGTCATGACTTGCCCGATCGCCACCACTTCAGCCTGGTACACGCTGCAGTAGTCAGGGAGACGAACAGAAATATTAACATTAAGTTTATCACAGAAGACTCCGGCTCCTACCTGATCGTCTAGCCTCGGGCCGTCCGTGAAAAATTGCACTGCCTCGTTTCCCAAGATTGATCCGTTTCTCCAGGATTCCCTTGAGGGAAAGATGGTACGGAAACCCTTATCGAAGCACAACGTTGGTGTAATATAATCCAGATTCGCCAGTTCTTCGCCAGCGAATCTACCTATCGTCGAGTGTCCCACCTCAAGACACTTCCACTGAGAGACAGCCAAGAGTCTCGTAGCCACGTTGGCTGCCATCTGTTTACCATAAAGTTCGATTGGAATAAGGTGGAACATAACCTCTAAAGCGCGTGTAGGTGTTGTCCTAAGCGCCCCGCTTATAAGCATACAGGCCGTTCTTTGCACCTTCTCCATCATACCTCTATATGTTACCTTATCTAGAGTTGGCCACCAAACGCCCACCCCGTACATTAGCACAGGTCTTACCACGGCGGTATAGAGCCAGTATACCAGCTCCGGTTTCAAGCCCCATCTCTTACCTATAGCGTTTCTACACGAGTATAAGGCTACAATAGCCTTATTCACCCTTTCCAAAGTGTTAGGCTTCCAGCTGAGCTTACTATCAAAGATTATGCCCAGAAATCTCGCTCGGTCAGCAGAAACTAGTCCGCTGCCGTTTATGATAGGAGGGCTAACCGCCGGAATTTTATATTTCCTAGTAAATAGTACCAGCTCTGTTTTGGTAGGGTTAATCCCCAATCCACACTTGCTGGCCCATTTCGTAACAATCAGGAGTGCATTCTGCATAACATCCCTAATCGTATCTAGATATTTGCCTGAGACAGCTATCGCTACATCATCAGCATATGCTACAACCCCTATCCCCTCTCTCTCTAGTTCCAGCAGTAATCCATTAATCACTGCACTCCAGAGAATGGGGGACATTACACCTCCTTGTGGGGTTCCTTTAACCACCCGTCTTCTAATCTTGGACTCTCCCAGCTCCGAGGTAATAGTCCTGCTTACCAGCATCTGATTTATTAACCTACTTATAGAGCAGTCCACCTTCAAAAAAGACAATCCTTCCATGATCGCCTCCGTTTTTACATTATTAAAAGCACCCTCAATATCGAGAAATGCTACCATGCAAAACTCTTGCAAGTAAATTTATTTCTCAATTGTGCGTACTAGATCGTGCAGAGCTGTGTCCACCGACTTTCCCTTACAGTACGCATGCTGCGACATTGCCCAATTCCTGGGTTCAATTCTTGATCGAATAAACACATCTATCAACCTTTCCAGGGTTTTCAGCAGAAAGGATGATAGAGTTATAGGCCTCAAGTCCTTTGGACGAGCATGTGAGCTCTTTCCCGATTTCGGAATAAAGACTACTTTGACCTCTGTCCAATTCCTAGGAATATACAGTGGTAGACATTCGTATAAACGCACTATGTTTTTTGAATATAGTTCTAACAGTAAAGTGTTTTGATTTTTTTCAATCAGTCTAAATTATGTCTATCATCTTAAATCTGTTGATAAGAAAGACCATTAGTAAAAATTTTAATGGTTTACTTCAATAAATTGAAAAATCTAAATTTCAGGTGGACATTCGTATAAACGCACTTCTGATAATGTACTAAAATAATAAACAAAATTAGCAATTTTTCATATATTATTTTATTTAATATTTGGTCTGGCCCCGACCTTTCTGAATAACTTCGAAAATTCGAGAAGGCATTGAATTTGTTAAATTGTTGAGGGGTTTCAGATCAATTGTGGCCCAACATTCAAGTATGGCACTTTTCAAATCTTTAATTGAATTATATTGCTGTTCATTTCCATAAACTTTTCGGGGAAGGCCCTCTAAAGGTTTTCGATAGGATTGCAATCAGGACTGCAAGCTGGCCATTCAAGAAGGGTAATGTTTCTCTCGAGAAACCACGGTGTGGTCTCCTTCGAAGCATGGATCGAGGCATTGTCTTGTTGAAAATTATAATTTTTGTTGATGTTATTATCCAGATAATTTATCAAAAAAACGTCTTCCAAAAGTTTCACGTACATACGGAAGTTCATTCGTGTCGTTATAAAGCAGATGGGAAGCTCCTCGTTATAATAAAATGCTCCGCATACCATAACACACCGCCACAAAATTACGCTTCGACCTAACGACGCCATGTTCCTCAAAATTATGCCATTAGCAACTGTAGCAGTCGGGAAAATCCAGATTAATTTTTTTTCCGTAAGAAAAAATCACACTCTGCCAATCCTTTACTGACGACATGTATTTACGAGCAAATTTGAGCGGATTATTCGTATGCATGGCCGTTAAAAGTGGTTTGATCCAAAATTTTGTCGATTTTATGTTCGGTGAACTATTATTAAAATACGTGCAATGTGTCGGGTCGTCACAGGAAGATCCAATGGCCTGCATGATAGACGGTTTCGTGTATAGCTCCTTTGCGGATTAGACCTTTCTGGCGAGCTGAGATCTTGGATAGGCAATAGTCCTGATTGCAATCCTATCGAAAATCTTTAGAGGGCCTTCCCCGAAAAGTTTATGGAAATGAACAGCAATATAATTCAATTAAAGATTTGAAAAGTGCCATACTTGAATGTTGGGCCACAATTGATCTGAAACCCCTCAACAATTTAACAAATTCAATGCCTTCTCGAATTTTCGAAGTTATTCAGAAAGGTCGGGGCCAGACCAAATATTAAATAAAATAATATATGAAAAATTGCTAATTTTGTTTATTATTTTAGTACATTATCAGAAGTGCGTTTATACGAATGTCCACCTGAAATTTAGATTTTTTAATTTATTGAAGTAAACCATTAAAATTTTTACTAATGGTCTATCTTATCAACAGATTTAAGATGATAGACATAATTTAGACTAATTGAAAAAAATCAAAACACTTTACTGTTAGAACTATATTCAAAAAACATAGTGCGTTTATACGAATGTCTACCACTGTAGACTAGTTTCAAACATCCCCTGAAGATAACCTCTAGCCAGGGGATGATGGCTGCCGAGTTCTTTTGAATCTCTGCTGGTATAATCCGATCCGGGCCCGCCGACTTATAAGGCTTAAATCCCTGCAGCGCCCACCTGATCCGCTCTCTATCCAATATGCCCTCCATAACTATTGGAGGTGTTCCTCGATGAGCTCCAGGCTCCATCGAGTCATCAAAGCTTCCCGGAAAGTGGGTATCGATGAGAATCTCCAACGATTCCGCACTTGAAGCTGTCCATGACCCGTCTGGTCTAATTAAGTAACTAGTACTAGTTGGGTTAGTAGATAGAATCTTCCTAAGGCGGGAAGTCTCAGAGACTTCTTCCATTCTACCACAGAAGAGTCTCCAAGATCCCCTCTGTGCCTTCCTCAATTCTTTTTTGTACTTTCTTAGGTCCTCCTTATAGGAGTCCCAGTCCCGTACATGCCTCGTGTTCTTTGCCTTATTAAAGGCTGTCCTACACGCCGTCCGAAAGGTCTCCAACTCCATGGAGCACCATGTCGGTTTTTGCCCGCCCCTTGGCTTTATCAGGGGGCAAGAAGCATTAAAGGAAAGATTGCATGCTTTTGTGACAACATCCACAATGCAATTCAATTCTTCCACTGTCTCCGGAAGTCCGGGGACCTCCGGCAATAGTTCCTCCAACACCTCCCCATATTTCTCCCAGTTTGTCCTTCTAGGATTCCTGAACGGCTTCTGGGTACCCGGGTGTATGTTAAGGTTATAAGTTATATATTGATGATCAGAGAATGAGTGCTCCTTCGCCACTCTCCATCCCCTAATCAACTGAAAAATAGTATCCGAGGCGAGGGTCACATCTAGAACCTCCTGCCGATTACTAACGATAAATGTCGGTTCCTGCCCAACATTGCAGACTGAAAGGTTAGTATTTAATAAGTAATCAAAAAATAACTCACCCCTCTCATTAATATCAGTGCTCCCCCAAATTGTGTGATGCGCGTTTGCATCACATCCGAGTACCACACCAATCCTATTTCTCCTTGCTTCTCGGATCAGGTCCCCCAGGTTATCCGGCGGGATCTCCTTCTCCCGATCCATATAAGCAGAGACCAGCCAAAACTTGTCTCTGCCAACCTCCATACTGATCGCAGTAACGTCACCATTACTGTATTGAGAAAGTAGAAAATTTTTTAAAGTATTTTTCACTAAAATGCAAGATCTTATCTTCTCAGAGTTACTTGAGTACAAAGTTGTATACCCTTTCACTTTAAGGCCACAGATCCTCTTTTTGTTAATCCAAGGTTCCTGGATTAACGCTAGCTCCTCTCCTGATCTAGTCAGTCTGAGAACGAGAGCCGCCGAGGCAGCCTTCGTATGGTGAAGATTAATCTGCACAATATTAATCACCATGCATTATCTCACTTACCTCTTCATGCATTCCCTGTTTCAGGCTAATGCTACCTTCCTCCGGGGGGCCGCTAGTATCCGCCGTGTCGCCCCCCATAATTAATGCTTCGCTGCATTGAGAATCCCCAGCCTCTCTTCGTTCAGATTCCGACAGGGTGTCCCCATCGGATCCAAGCGAGAGAAGGCCGCCTCTCTCCAATAGCAGCTCCACGTCATCGTCTGTTATAACCCCATGCGCTTGCTCGACCGTCTGCCGCTGGGTCCGTCCGACGTCCACCTCCGGCCCGTCCTCCGAGCGCATGCCTACCTCATCCCTCTTAAAAACGTTGAGAGTGATCGACCCGAAACCGTAGCTGATCACCCCCTTTGTCTCTGCCAGGGGAGTAAGGGACTCCTTATTGAGCAGCATGATTGCCATTCTGAAGCCCCCTTTAGCCTCCTCCTGTTTGACAATCTTCCAATCTTTCGTTGGAAGATTCGGATTACTTGCCTGAATAATCTCAAGGATCTCTTCTGGCTTTTCTGGTTTGGTTGGTAACCAGACGCGGGCCCTTGGTCTACTCGGAATTTCTTCCTTTCGAACTGCCTCAAGCCTCGCGCCTTCCCATACCTCACCTACTTCGGATAATGCCTTTTTATAAAGATCCACCGATCTTTGATCCGAGCACGCAGTTAACTTTACGCGCCCTTGATGCCATCCCGCATCTCTACAGAACGGAGGGGGTCCTGGATTTTCTCTCAGGACCTTGATGAAAATGGAGCTTAGTGCATTATACACTTCCCTCCACTTTCCTGCCGTGATGCTCCCATCTTCTTGACTTCTGTCAATTACCGCTTGCACCAGTACGTTCTCCTTTACTATTTCACTGAACAATTTCGGTTTTTCCTTTGGATCTCCCGATATCGCTCCAGTGACGGTCTTGGCTCGTTTGCTGTCGCCCACTTCGAGCTCATCCTGGGACCTCTGCCTTTTAGGCACAAGGACCCTATCCGAGCTGTCGCGGCCGACAATCTCCCTCGCCCAAGCCACAGATTGCTTCTGTTCTACTGTAAGGTGCCCCTCAGGGGTTGCAGCCAGTTTATCCAGAATTTTATGCGCCGACCGTTTCTCCCTGTATCGTCGCTTTACAGGAGGGATCCTTCCCGATCCCCGCTCTCTTGCCTGGCATTGGTATCACTGACTCCTGGCTTTGGTGCCATGGTGCTACTTACCCCTGCCACTGATGAGGTAGCTCCACCTTTAAGGAAAGAGCCACTTTCTTCCTTCATTGTTTCCGGTTTTACAAGGGTACCGGCTACCTTATTTTTATTTATCAAATCATTCATAGTATTCCCACGAGTGTCGGAGAAATACTGGTCCACCAGCGCAGAGATCCGTATACGCAGGTAAGGCTAAATACAACTGGAGGTAGCCAGGTACCCAGAGGGCTCCGTTAACGACTGGGCTTTGTTAAATGGGTCCCCAGCCTAGCTGATCATCAGCACGGGTCGCATAACACCTTAATCCAGCCCATTGGCTCACCAAGCATCACATCCCAGCACCCCCGCCCCTATTCATCTTTCACTCAACCATTCACCCATCCATATGGATATCCCAAACCAATAGGACCCATTCCATTCAAGGGGGTAACCCGTTTAAAGAGGCCCCTCACTCACTACCTGGAGACCCCGGAAATGTGACGCTCAGTTTGCCTGTGGTAATTAGTTGATGGTTTTATGGCGCCATCAGTTCGCCATTTCATACCGGGTATCATAGGCACTCAGAATTTATTAAACTGAGGTTAACCACTCCCCAGTTTCCTGAGACTCTCCTCCCAGCAGGGCATAGTGACCAAACTCGGCCTTGAAATATTATTACTTGGAGGCAGACTAAACATATCATCGACAAAATTCCACTTCATACCTACTACAATGGTAGATGAGGACGTATAATTTTCGGCATTGTACGAAAACGAATCAGCATTTCAAATATATCGTTTTGGATCGTTGGCCCCGTCATTAAAGGATCATTTAATGAAATGCCTGAAGTGGTTTTGGCCGAGGCGTTGAATACTATACTCAACTTGGTTGTGGTGCTCTGTTCCCTTAAAACCGAATGATGTGGAAAAAAGTATGAATTCTCTGATAAACGATATACATTCATCCATAAATTCTACATATTGTCCTTTTAATTCCGGAGTTCTTTTTAATCTTCTTTCTAAACACAAAAACTGTTTAAAGGCAGATTGATAAGATTTTATTTTTAGCTGGAAGAGAGATAATACAACGTCCTTCCTACTTTCGAATAATTACTGATTGGACATATTTCTTCAGCTTGAAAAAACCGTTCAACTCGTTGATTTAATTGGGAACAATAATGCATCGAAAGAGTCAGATAAATAAGATAACCCAAACATGTGTTAGTCAAAGGAGGCAACCCCTCTACCAAAACCAATTTGTCTCCACAAATAATTTGGGTAAAAATATCAGCCCCCAATAGAAGATCAATCTCCTGAGGTATATTAAAAGTTGGGGCAGCCAAATTAATGCCCTTTGGTAAAATGCTATGGTCAAATGGAATTGGACAAAGTGGAACTACCGATGTTATTTTTGGTAAAATCAAAAATTCAAACGTTGATTCATAATCAGAAGTTCTAGATCGTATTTTTAAATTTATGTATTTATTAACATTAACCTTCAATTCCAGTAATCGGTACAAAAGTTGATATTTTTGATGCCCTTAATCGTTGACATAACGATTCCGTCACAAAGTTTGACATTGAGCCTTGATCGACAAGAGCTCGGTAAGGAAGTTGTATTCCCTTGAAACATTTGACATAAAAAGTTGCTGTCGATAATAAAATTTGTGATTTTCAAGATTGAGCATCACTATCCTGTAGACAATTAGCTTGCTTTTGATGAACCGTATATCTTTATCTGAGATAATGAGCCAGATACTCGATACTCAGATAAGCAGATAAGCAGTTATTTTTTGCGAATTTGCTAGAAATGTTATACACGATAATTTAGCAATCCAATTTGTTTCTGAATTTAAGAAAATGGGATACTTTAACGCACTTTAACGTTTGTGCTGAATACAAAAATATATTTTACTTTGCTAAAATAATCGAATAGTTTACGCAATCAAATTTTCGATTAGCAAATCCGCCATATTTGCAGAGTTGCGAATTGCTAGAGTATCGAATATCTAGCCCAATATCAGTAAATGACTTAACTAAATTTAAATTAGGGCCTGTCGTCGATATATTTTGAACATGTGCCTGATTAGTTTCCGATGTACACCAATACCGGCTGTTTTGTGATCTCCGATTAAAGGTACCAGTTTCCTGAAACCTTATGGATACTTTTGAAACAGCAGATTGGCTCTTGTTTAGCTGACGAACGACTTCTCGTTGATTGCGTTCTTCTTGCAATAAAGCAACAACTTGTGCTGCCTTTTCTGGAGGTATCCATAATTGAACACCGATGAGGAAACACCGAATGAAACTGGTAGACATTTGTTCAGGTCAACGTCTGATTAAGAGAATGATTGTAAATATCTGTCAACGTAGTATTATACACGAGATTGCAGCACGTCAATTGATTTTACCGAAACATCACATTTTGCTACGATTGCTTTAATTTGGAAAATACTCCATAGATTTTAATTATAAAGTGTCCTGCGTATTGGTTTGAGTCGATCTGGTTGCTCGGGAGTATATATGATTTTAAAAAAGGCGTACCAGAGGCCAATTATGTAAAAGTCTCACAATGATTGGTTTGTTGCAAGTTGTCAAAATATGGTCTTTGTCTTTCAACACCACAATTAAAACTTGATAAATGCGCAATGGACTTCTAGACAAAGGCCATATTTCATCAACTTGTAATATACCGATTATCGTGATCTTTTAACGTAAATAAGGCTCATTATGATCATTTAAAAACCATATACGCCCAATCCGAATCCGAGAGATTTTTTTGTTTTAGCACATCACAATAAAAAATGATTAAAATTGAGTAAATGTTATTGAGTTGCAACTTCGAAAAGTTTGGATAGGGACTATATAAGGGTACGTTTCGACAGAGAAATTTGTTGTAATTTTTACATTGGACTTCACACGGATAGTATACATACACACAAAAAAATGTGTATCGATACGAAATTTTTAACCAACTAAATTAAAAAAACAACCAAAAAGTACTAATGGCTTGAACTTTTTCCTTTATAATTTTACATATTTTGTACTAAAATATTTAGAAGGGACATTTGTTTGGAAACTCCTATATTAAACATCATAATTTTGTTTATGACTGATTTGATGGTTTTCATACAAAACAATTCGTTTGTATAAAAATAAAATTTATTAAAATGCTTGATCAAAATGGAGGATTATTTGGTAGACTACAGCAAAGAGTTTAATGAAGACGTAGGGCGTTTTGATTGTCGGGATATCGCGTCTACAAGTAAATAAAAAATAAAAAATATTACGGGGAAACCCATTACAACAACGTTATTAGGCCAGCGGCATAAATTCGAGAGTGTGGTTTTGGATTTGGTATTTGAACTTTTTGATTATACCCTCCCGATCAAAGAGCCCTCACCCTGGATAATTAATAGACTTTGGGAAGTCAATGAAGCTGTTAAAACTAATTTTGTCAACGTGGAAGTCGATACAAATTTTATTAAAGAGATCTTTTAAGTTTTAAGTTTTAAGTTTTAAGTTTTAAGTTTTAAGTTTTAAGTTTTAAGTTTTAAGTTTTAAGTTTTAAGTTTTAAGTTTTAAGTTTTAAGTTTTAAGTTTTAAGTTTTAAGTTTTAAGTTTTAAGTTTTAAGTTTTAAGTTTTAAGTTTTAAGTTTTAAGTTTTAAGTTTTAAGTTTTAAGTTTTAAGTTTTAAGTTTTAAGTTTTAAGTTTTAAGTTTTAAGTTTTAAGTTTTAAGTTTTAAGTTTTAAGTTTTAAGTTTTAAGTTTTAAGTTTTAAGTTTTAAGTTTTAAGTTTTAAGTTTTAAGTTTTAAGTTTTAAGCTTTATCTCACGGTCAATTGTGCGTAGCATGTTCACGTGTCGGCAAACCATCCGCTTTGTTCCTTCTCGCACCTGACAACAAAACGAAAATAGTCGTATATCACAAGGTGCTTAAATGAAGAGAATCGACCCGAGCGCAACCCATCCAACCAATAGTTTAACAGAAAGTAGTGCAACAATGAAACGCGAATCATTTCGATTCACTTCAATATAGCAAATGCCTTGTTGCTACGTGAATTACATTTATTCCAATGTAATTAAAATACATTTCATTTTGATGTTTGTACATTTATTGGACTTAATTAATTTTGAGAATTCATTTTATCTTAATAAAAATCTGAATTTAATTCAGCTAATAAAGTAACACAACATTAATTGATTCTGAGGTAGTTTTAAAGAAACAGAATCTATACAGGAACGTATTTCCATGAATTTTATAAAATCCGTTTTTTTTTCTAAAGTAGTTTTTACATTGTTACGACAAGAGCCAATACTTTCATTTAGAAATCAGTGTAATTTCAATCAATAAGATCGTGCTCAAGTTATGTTAAATAAAGATGTTTACAATTTCGGTTGATGAGTTTAACAAACAATTGATATCCTCACTCAAAAAAGTCTGTCTAAGAGGTCTAGAGTACATACATATACATATGTTTGTATTACACATACTTGTAAAGACATTAAAACTTCTCTACTATTTTAGTACACCAAAATTTATTTGTCCTTATTAGATTTACTGTTATAGCCCTAAAAACATTTGCAACACATTAAACCATAAAACTATGCCTAAAATCCTCACAAAAAAATCGAAACAATAACCATAAACTAAAAAATAATCAATCACAATTTGAATACAAACACGTTACAAGAAAAAAAAATCTGTGTGAATGTTCCCATGTTGCTATTTGAAGGGTACCATTTTTTGTTTTGTCTATGTATGTTGTATTTATGCATTTTTTTTTTTTAAACATATTGAATAAAAACCTACCACAAATATTTTATGTTCAAAATAAATTTAAAAATTTAATTTGTAACTTAGTAGCAACATAATCAGACCGGGCGGCCCCAAGTCCGCAATCATATACGGAATAAAAATTATCTAATTTTTCGTACACAATTTTTATGGTGATTTAATTAAACAGAAAATTAATTTAATTCGTTGTTTTACTAAATTTTCGTTATTTAAATTATTGTTGTTGCTGAACGACATAAAATTTAAATAAATATTATTTATTTTAATATTTTTGTGCGGTTTGTTTAATTTTTTGGCAAAACATATAAATTATAATTTTTGCATTTTAATTATTTTGGTAAAATTATTTAAAAGTGTATATGTGTGTGGTGTTTATAAATATATAAGTAAAGTATAATTTATTTCGCGCAGTATTTAAATTACACTATTTTATTTAAATTTATTTAATTTTTTTTGGAAAATAACTATAAAAAAAGAAAAAATAATCTAAATTATAAAATAAAAACGATATAATATATTTAATTTGCATAAAATAGAAACAAACAACATATAAATGTTCAACAGAAACGTAAAAAGGGAGCACAACAAAACATAAAAAAATGTTAAAAAGAAAATTGAATTAGTTTTTCATTTTTATTTTGTCATATGTACCTACTATATAAATATTTGTGAGTGTGTGTGTGTGTGTGTGCTTATTTTGTGTGATCGGGTGTTGGTGGTACAAGAGGTGGTAGCCCAAATTTTCCAGTGTGTTGTTTGTTTATTTTTATATTTATTTTATTGTTTTCATTTAAAACAATAAACCATTTGAATTTTTTATCATCATTCAGACAATCATTACGAACCGCTTCGTATTTATTTATTATTTTTATTTTATGAATTCTAGACCAGTATTATCAGCAGCAATATCATCATGATGTCCAGTATTTTATTTCATGTTTTTTCTGTGTAATTTGGATAGTTGTTGTTGATTTTATATGTTGTGTAGTCGTCATGGTTAAGGCGAGAATATTTGTAATTTAGTTGCGGATTCTTTGCAGGATATGGACTTGAATGCAGAAATTCAATTTGTACTGTTTAAATATAATATGCTAAAAATAGCTTGGCCTGTTTATATTTTCCAATTGCCAATCTATTGTTGTGTATATAACCGAATTTTATTATTTTCATTATTTTCAAGGCTAATGCATATTTTATGTATTAGTATGTTTACGATAGGTACTTAAAATGTCTGGACCGGTAAGTATAAGAATAAATCGCCTAAGAGTATGTAGTGCGAAAACTCAATAACTGCATTTTTAAGAAAAACGGGATTTCTGCATTTTCTTCTATAACTTCTTTCCATCAAATGTATGAAAATTTCCACTTTAAAATTATACTTTTGAAAATCAAAATTAAATTTTTCAATTTTAGTTACAAAGGTCAATTTGACAATTAAATTTTTCTATTTGAATATATTTATCAATGTAAATTCATATTTTTCAATTTATAGTTCATTCATTTCAAAGTTCACTTTAAAATTTCCAAAATTTTAGACACGGTTATAGAAACAGTTGTTGAGAAAGAAGTGTATTGATCTCCTTTACTTTTTAAATACCGCAGTAAACAGTGTCTACAACTTTTATTAGTGTCGCATTTCTTTGCTTAGTTGTTTGTAGGGCTAGCTAAACGTGTTCCACCGTATCTGGCAACCTAGAATAAATTGTACATTTTTGCCTTCCTGTATTTCTTCGTGCTTTATAACAAAATATTTTTTCTAACGATTGATTTAGATGGCTCTGATATTATATATATTAGAGATAAATAATGGAAATTTTGTAGAATTCTTATGCATTTTTTTCGCGATTCCCGAAGTAATTATCCAGGTATTAGACTCAAGTGTCTCATACCCCGTTAATTCATCAGGAGGGACCTTCAAACCTCATTCATGACACATTTTGACCATATAAAACTACATACGAAATATTTTAGCCGTCAGTCAGTAAGCGTTGGAATTATATTTGGGAAAATCACTAATTTCAGAACACCATAAATCACACACAAATTAAAAATGAAGTTTAAAAAAAACACCAAATTTTGATTTACTAAACAAATAACCAATAAAAAACATTTATTTTAGAAATTTATGCAAACATAATGCATAAATTGCATACATTTCTAAAATAAACATTTTTTATTTGTTATTTGTTTCGGAAATCAAAATTTGGTGTTTTTTTAAACATCCATTTTTAATTAGTAGTCTCTTGCCATTTTCACTATTATTAAACTGTGACGTCAAAATATATGTACATTTTTGTAGGAATATTTAAAAGATTTAATTGATTGATTGATTTTGCATGTACGACCAAGCATTTAGCAGAATCTCCCGGTAATTCTAAGAATTTTTGACGCTGGGCGGTACACCCTTTTTTACATTTACTTGGAAGGAATCGACCCGGTTACAAACACCTTGGCGGTCAATTGTTAGTATTTTCATTTTTTTTTAATAATAACTTTTTCTAAAACCAGCTTTCCACCCTTGGCATCCTAAAGTCAATATTAATTAGTTGTGCATTATCCCTTATATATTTCCCACCACCTTATTTCCTCCGGCAGTTTTTAGTTGATTGCTTGATTTTTAAATAACCAATCACACTCTAAACCTGTTATGAATTGATCATTACTTGTACAAACAACCTTATTAATAATTATATGAGTGTCTTATTTCCTTGGCTGCTTCTGCTTTAAAAAACCCGCCTTTTGCCTCCCGACATTTTGTTGTTGCAATATGATTAAGAGATGTCTAAATCTAATTATTAACTAAGTCTAATTTTGTATTATTATGTTAATAGCTGCATTCTGAAATAACATTTATTAGTTTGCTGGGTCCGATTTCTGATCACTTCTGAAAATCGTAATCACAGAGACGACCTAACATAATAAATGTCTTAAGGCTCAGCTATTTATTCAAATGATTTCCAGCATACCAGTCGCTTTTGCAACTTAAACTCCAGTTTATCCCAAAGTAGTATTATAAATAAAGCATTTTCGCGAACCTGTCACTAAGATTATAGAAGTTTGGATAGACGCTATTCTGTAATGAATTACAATTAATGCCACCAGTGATCAAAATCAAAATGGTAGGGCGTTAATTAGTTTCTGAAGTATGAAGTCCGAACTGAAATGACTGTAAATCAACAAAAGCCAAAAATCAAAACGACCCTATTTATAAACTACCTACATCCGTTGGACATTCGGCCCTTTGACACTTTCGGTCCTTCGAAACATTCGGCCTTTCGACCCATTCCACACATAGACCAATACATGTAATATGATGGTCCCGTTAATTATTTTTTCTACGATAGTGCACTTTATATAAGAAATTAACGTCAGTCAAAAGCTAATGTGGACAATTTTAAAGGAAGAATAATTACACCCTTATCATATTCAACGTGTACAGGAACTATTGCCACGTGATTTACTGAAACGTTTAAATGTTTGTCAATAGATTCAAACAATTTTTTAAGATATCCGTAATTTATAGTTAAACTGCTTTTTACTAAACGGGCAAATTTCTCAAAAGACGCCATCATGAATTTCCATAATAGTCATATTTATTGTAAGGAAAAACCACATGTAATAAAGCAAAATAACTTCCAGCATAAATTTTCGCTAATTGTGTGGATGGGAGTTAATGATAAATAGTTAATTGGTCCTGTGTTTCTTGTTGCGAGACTTGATGGTGTATCATATAGACGTTTTCTTGCTAGATGATGTACCAGTTTTGATCAGAAATAGAATTTGGTTCTTTCATTATGGCAGCCCAGCTCACTTCAGCCCAGCTCGCGAGCTTTGAACATAATGGTTGTCGATCGATGGATAGGTCGAGGTGTTTAAAGACCAAACCAAAAATGACCTGCAAGATCTCCGAAATTTAATCTTCTAAGCTTTTACTTGCTAGAACCTTGATAATCTCTATAACGGTTACAGATATGATATGTGCTATCATATAATTTTATCTTCAGTTAGCGTTCTTTATCATCACCCGAATTTATTGTACTCAATTAAAAGTCAGTCTGTAAGTCTGTCCGTCCGTCAGACTGGCAGTTTCTCAGTCTGTTAGTTTATCAGTCCGTCAGCCTGTCAGTCTCTCAGTCTTTTAGTCTCTCAGTCTATCAGTCTGTGTCAGTTTGTGTATAGACTCACGTCTGTCAGTCTATCTGTATTTCTGTCCCTACAGCCCAGATGGTCTAACCAATCGAACTGAAACTAAAGATTTAAGCGTTTTTCATAAATTGGCAGGTCGAGTGAATTTTACGCCAAATCCACCAACCGGAAGTAGCTAATGAACATTTATTTTGCACCCTACCACGTGCCAAACAATTTATTTTGAACCCTACCTTGGGCCAAAAAATTTTCTTTGCAAGTATCTTAAAAAGTATAAGGTTTACAGAAAAACTACTTCATACAAAATGAAAAAAAAATTCCAAAAACAAAAAAAAATTCAAGTGTGGCCAACACACGAATTAGATTGTACGAACAGGGAATTATGAGAAACTTATTATTACGCAAATTTCTTACAAATTTATTCTTTTGTGTTTTTTATTTAATTTTTAATTTTTTGATATTTTCTGTCAGTCCGTCTGTGTCCTCTTTACAGCTAGATGGTTTACTCAGTTGAACTGAAACTTCATATTTAAAGCATTTTAATCAATTGGGAGATCATAATAACTTTTAGTACAAATCGGCCAACCGGAAGTGGCCAATCCCGTAAGACAGAAAATTAATTTTGCAAACATTCAACTAAACAGACCGACCGTTCAACAAAAATGAAAAAAAACTGTCGAAACTTAATTTTAGGGTTTGTTTCTCGGGTTTCATCTGTATGTTAATATTACGAGGTGACATTTTTTCTCTATTCCTCTTTAATTATTGTTCTTCTATGATATATTTTGTATTTCATCTTTATAACTTCGTGGAAAGAAGCTTCTTCAAACGGCAAATAGAGTCAATTGTTAATTTACGGCGTAAGCCAAACTTCAATGAATTTAACTACAACAAAATATTTGGAAGAAACAGGTCTATTATTTCTAATCTATTCAGTAAGTTGCTTTTTCGCCTTTTGTACCGAATTTCTAAATAAATTAGAATGTCTGTAAATATAGAGTGTTTTTCAAGTGTTATATTGTGTGCATAATTTGATTTGAAAGCCTAAAATCGAATATTACTTAATCGTGCGTCAGCGAGACTGGTTTTTTAACAACACAAGAGTTTCGAAATCGCCTTCTTTGTATTTTTTCTTTTATCAAAAATTTATTTTTACTGCTCATAATTAGGCACATAATTAAAAACATGTTATGGTCCCGTTTTATATTGGCATGCCTACGACTGGTGTACTATTTTCATGTTCTATGGTTTATTTTGTATTTTGTTGTAATGTATGTTGTTTATATAGAGGGATTTCTTGAGGTTATTTGTGAAAGTTCCGCCTGTTTGGTCTATGTACAATTTTGATCGTTTGTCATTTGTTTATTACAAATTTTGTATACAAATTTTGTATATACCACAATTAATTGAATTATTGTTTTGTGGTGTTCTTAATTGTTGTTAAAATTTTTGATTGGTTTTATAAGCTGTGGTTTAGCCATACCTCAATTTTCTATTGCAATATATATATATATATATATATATATATATATATATATATATATATATATATATATATATATATATATATATATATACACTACTCCAAAAAATTAAAGGAACACTAATTTTTTTCAATTTTTTTAGTGTTTTTTGAAGAGCTGTATCTTAGTAAAATACGGTCGTACAGAGATGAAAAGAAAAGCATTTTAAAGCTTCAAATCTCTAGTTTTGAGACTTTTGAACGGAAAATTTTTGTGAGATACCGTTATCACGCAATCATAAGAAAGAGCGCGAAGAAAAAAAATTCGAATTTTTTTTTTTTTTTTGTAAGGTGCCATGGGCGCGGGAAATTTTTTTTAAGTTAAACCAATGCATAGGTCGGTTAGCCTGTTAATTAGGCGTAAATTTAATTTCATTCTGGTCTCTCTATGTCAACTTTTTGCTGAGATATCTGACTTTGAATCAAAAAAGATCCTTTTGCCTTTGATCATCGATATCTCAGCAACCAATGATTGCACAGTAAACTTTAGCGCAGCCTTAAAAACTTCAGTAAATTTCCTACAAGACCCTTTAATGATTAGTTGAGAACAAATTTTTTTTTCACCCTCAATACTGATTTGAAAAAAGTACAAAAAAACGACTTTTTAGGTTGTCTTAGTAAATCTACCGTTACTTTACCGTTATTGATGAAAAGACTAATGTTGCCAGGTCATTTTATAGTTTAATGTACTCCTAATAGCCCTGTATTATTTTCAAATTGATCCATCCAACCGTTTTTTCGGACAGATTGATCAAAGTTTTATAAAACAATTAAAGGAACAAGTATTCATCAAAATAAAAAAACGACTTTTTTCACATTTTGCGTTAGTTACTTGTTAACCCTTAACGATCGTACGATTTTTTTTGTAATACTCGCCGATAAGAGACGATAGAAAATTAAATAAAGTTCTGCAATATGACCAATTATTATGGAACATGGCCATTTCTCATCTGATTTTAGTGAAATTTGGTATGCGTTATTGAAATGGGATTCTAAAACGATTCCTGGATGAAGTTCTGGAAAATGGCCAACTAGGATGGAACTTGGCCATTTCTTAACCGATTTTGATGAAATTTGGTATGCACGATGGAAATGGGATTCTAAACTAATTTTTGGATAAAGTTCTGGAATATGGCCAACTGGGATGGAACTTGGCTATTTCTTAATTGATTTTGATGAAATTTGGTGTTCGCGATGGAAATGGGATTCTATAATGAATTTTAGCGAAAGTTCTGGAATATGGCCAACTAGGATGGAACTTGGCCATTTCTTATCCGATTTTGATGAAATTTGGTATGCGCGATGGAAATGGGATTCTAAACTGATTTTTGGATAAAGTTCTGGAATATGGCCAACTGGGATGGAACTTGGCTATTTCTTAACCGATTTTGATGAAATTTGTTGTTCGCGATGGAAATGGGATTCTATAATGAATTTTGGCTAAAGTTCTGGAATATGTCCAATTAGGGAGGAACTTGGCCATTTATTATAAGATTTTGCTGAAATTCAGCATTTGTAATGAAAATTGGGTTTTAAAATTATGTTTAGATGAAATTCTGGAATAAACCGTATTAGGATGGAACTTGGCCATTTTTTATCCGATTTTAAACAAATTCAGCATGTACTATAGAAATAAAACTCTAAAATTATTTTTGGTTAAAGTTATATGTTAAAGTTGGAAGGCGCTTGCCTATTCCTTAAACGAATAAAAGAAATTCGACATGTGCTTTAAAAGTGAAAAACTAAAATCGTTATTCCATGTATTTAATGATTTATTTTATCAATAATTTAAGAATCTCATTTTCATCGTGAATGCTGAAATTCATAAAAATAGGATACAAAATTTCCAAGTTCCATGACAACTGGCCAAATTCTGGAACTTTATCCAAAAATCAGTTTAGATTCCCATTTCTAAGGCACGTGCTGAATTTCATCAATATCGGATAAGAAATGGCCAAGTTCCTTCCTAGTTGGCCATATTCCAGAACTTTATCCAAAAGTCAGTTTAGAATCCCATTTCCATTGCTTATACCAAATTTCATCAAAATCGGATACGAAATGGCCAAGTTCCTTCCTAGTTGGCCATATTCCAGAACTTTATCCAAAAGTCAGTTTTTTTTTTTTTTTTTTTTTTATCAATTTTTTTAATTGGGTGCAGAGCGGACTTATTAACGGTCCTAGCTCCTTGTAACTGTCAGAGCTTCTGCACCCAATGCGCGATCCTGCAAGTAAAGATTAATAGCTACCTTAAATTTATTCATTTTATATTCCTTCGGAAATTTGAAATGTATTAGCGAATTCCACTTTTTTGATGTTCGGTATATAAATTCGCGCTTGATTTCTTCAGTTCGAGGTTTCGGGAGCTTCACCGTAAACCTATGTGCATTGGTTGTTCCTCTTGTTACTCTTGTTGTTGTAACGAATGGTGGTATTTTCTCCGATAGTTCTGCAGAACATTTACCATGTAAGCATCTGTAGAAGACGCAGAGTTCTGCAACATCTCTGCGATGCTGTAAGCTGTCTAGTTCTTGAGTAAGTCTGGGATTCCGTATTATTCTGATAGCGCGGCGTTGAACCCTGTCCAATAAGTGGAGGGTGGTACCAGACGCACCTCCCCAAACTTGACAGCAATACTCTATACATGGTCGGATGAAGGTTTTATATATCTGGAGAACTTGATGCGATTTGAAAAACCTTCTGCATCGATTCAGGAACCCGAGTTTTTTTGAAGCTGATTTAGCCAATGCAACAATGTGTTCATTCCATTTGAGTTTGTTACTTATTTGAACACCAAGCAGTCGAATTGAGTCGCAACCCATAAGGATATGGTTTTTTACCACAAATGGGTAGTCGTTGCGACTTTTTTTACGTGAGAATGTGCATATTTGTGTCTTTTTCTCGTTAAATTGTACTAAGTTGTTGTTACCCCACTCAAATATTGTACTTAAATCGGAATTAAGAGAAGTTACGACTTCTGACCGTTTATTATTTAGATCTGTAATGCTAGGCTCCGCCTCGAATGAAATAGAAGAATGCAATGTGGCATCATCCGCAAAGCTATGGATAGGGTTTACAGTGCTATCCAGCAAATCGTTGATGTATAGCAAAAACAGGGTCGGTGACAAAGGTGACCCCTGAGGGACTCCGGCATTTGGGGAGTGCGTCGATGATGATCTCCCATTAAGCACGACGCTGATTTTTCGGTCATTGAGATAGCTTTTAATCCACCTGGTCGTCATCGAGTCCAGCCCGTATGCCCGTATGTTTAGAATCCCATTTCCATTGCTTATACCAAATTTCATCAAAATCGGATAAGAAATGGCCAAGTTCCTTCCTAGTTGGCCATTTTCCAGAATTTCATCCAAAAATCAGTTTAGAATCCCATTTCCATCGCGCATACCAAATTTCATCAAAATCGGATAAGAAATGGCCAAGTTCCATCCTAGTTGGCCATATTCCAGAACTTTCGCTAAAATTCATTATAGAATCCCATTTCCATCGCGAACACCAAATTTCATCAAAATCAATTAAGAAATAGCCAAGTTCCATCCCAGTTGGCCATATTCCAGAACTTTATCCAAAAATTAGTTTAGAATCCCATTTCCATCGTGCATACCAAATTTCATCAAAATCGGTTAAGAAATGGCCAAGTTCCATCCTAGTTGGCCATTTTCCAGAACTTCATCCAGGAATCGTTTTAGAATCCCATTTCAATAACGCATACCAAATTTCACTAAAATCAGATGAGAAATGGCCATGTTCCATAATAATTGGTCATATTGCAGAACTTTATTTAATTTTCTATCGTCTCTTATCGGCGAGTATTACAAAAAAAATCGTACGATCGTTAAGGGTTAACAAGTAACTAACGCAAAATGTGAAAAAAGTCGTTTTTTTATTTTGATGAATACTTGTTCCTTTAATTGTTTTATAAAACTTTGATCAATCTGTCCGAAAAAACGGTTGGATGGATCAATTTGAAAATAATACAGGGCTATTAGGAGTACATTAAACTATAAAATGACCTGGCAACATTAGTCTTTTCATCAATAACGGTAAAGTAACGGTAGATTTACTAAGACAACCTAAAAAGTCGTTTTTTTGTACTTTTTTCAAATCAGTATTGAGGGTGAAAAAAAAATTTGTTCTCAACTAATCATTAAAGGGTCTTGTAGGAAATTTACTGAAGTTTTTAAGGCTGCGCTAAAGTTTACTGTGCAATCATTGGTTGCTGAGATATCGATGATCAAAGGCAAAAGGATCTTTTTTGATTCAAAGTCAGATATCTCAGCAAAAAGTTGACATAGAGAGACCAGAATGAAATTAAATTTACGCCTAATTAACAGGCTAACCGACCTATGCATTGGTTTAACTTAAAACAAATTTCCCGCGCCCATGGCACCTTACAAAAAAAAAAAAAAAATTCGAATTTTTTTTCTTCGCGCTCTTTCTTATGATTGCGTGATAACGGTATCCCACAAAAATTTTCCGTTCAAAAGTTTAAAAACTAGAGATTTGAAGCTTTAAAATGCTTTTCTTTTCATCTCTGTACGACCGTATTTTACTAAGATACAGCTCTTCAAAAAACACTAAAAAAATTGAAAAAAGTTAGTGTTCCTTTAATTTTTTGGAGTAGTGTATATATATATATATATATATATATATATATATATATATATATATATATATATATATATATATGTATATATACATATATGATTATTTATATTTAACTCTTCTATGTAATTAGTGTTGGCCATTGGTATTGGTGATTGAAAACCAATTTTATTCAATGAAACAAAACAAACAAGGAACTTGAGCAACACTCATAAAAACATCAAATTTACGGTTGTTGGGATAGATAAATAAAGACAAGGTGATTGATTTAACATAACTCACGAATTTCTGAGAAATTAAACGAGTATGTATGTATGTAGGTACGTTGGTTATATAAATGGGGGTTTTGTTTGATTGGTGGAAACGCATAGCTAATATAAAATAATAGTTTTTTGAATTTTTTTCACTATTTGATTGTAGCCGTGCAATGAAAATTAGACAATGCCCTGCGTTCGTTGGTCAGAACTCGCAAGTACTACACCATGCGTATTTTGTACTGGTGCGTTTTGTATATCTTTTGAATTTTGCAATGTGACTTCCGATACAGCTTGTTCTACTGGGTAATGTCGATTTGTTTCATTGCGATTATTTCCACCATTTGTTCTTGACTATTTTGAATGATCCGTGATCTCTAAACCTTTTCATTAAACGACGGATGGTGGATTCAGAAGGCTTTATTCTCGAGAGACAGAGTACAGCGTAAAAATTTCTCCGCAACCTGTTTAGAATGTTACAAAAACTAGTCATGTTTAAAAAATAATACGTTAGGTGTGTATTTCAATTTTTATTTTAGCCTTCTAGTAGTCTTCTAAAAATTAAAACAGACTATTTACTAAAAAAAAATTAAAATTAAAAGCACGATTCTACAATAGTATCATTTAGGACTTGATTCACCTTCTTATATTTTATGCAAAAGACGAAAACGCCCGGCTGTTTAGACTAATAAAATGTGATTATTTCGTGTACAATCAGCGCTAAACAACTTGTAAAAATTGGTATATTTTAACAAGAACTGTCGCTGTGTCGATTAGAAAAAAATTACAGTGCGGCCAATAAACACTTTCGTCTACGACCATCACCATCACCATCACCATCACCATCACCATCACCATCACCATCACCATCACCATCACCATCACCATCACCATCACCATCACCATCACCATCACCATCACCATCACCATCACCATCACCATCACCATCACCATCACCATCACCATCACCATCACCATCACCATCACCATCACCATCACCATCACCATCACCATCACCATCACCATCACCATCACCATCACCATCACCATCACCATCACCATCACCATCACCATCACCATCACCATCACCATCACCATCACCATCACCATCACCATCACCATCACCATCACCATCACCATCACCATCACCATCACCATCACCATCACCATCACCATCACCATCACCATCACCATCACCATCACCATCACCATCACCATCACCATCACCATCACCATCACCATCACCATCACCATCACCATCACCATCACCATCACCATCACCATCACCATCACCATCACCATCACCATCACCATCACCATCACCATCACCATCACCATCACCATCACCATCACCATCACCATCACCATCACCATCACCATCACCATCACCATCACCATCACCATCACCATCACCATCACCATCACCATCACCATCACCATCACCATCACCATCACCATCACCATCACCATCACCATCACCATCACCATCACCATCACCATCACCATCACCATCACCATCACCATCACCATCACCATCACCATCACCATCACCATCACCATCACCATCACCATCACCATCACCATCACCATCACCATCACCATCACCATCACCATCACCATCACCATCACCATCACCATCACCATCACCATCACCATCACCATCACCATCACCATCACCATCACCATCACCATCACCATCACCATCACCATCACCATCACCATCACCATCACCATCACCATCACCATCACCATCACCATCACCATCACCATCACCATCACCATCACCATCACCATCACCATCACCATCACCATCACCATCACCATCACCATCACCATCACCATCACCATCACCATCACCATCACCATCACCATCACCATCACCATCACCATCACCATCACCATCACCATCACCATCACCATCACCATCACCATCACCATCACCATCACCATCACCATCACCATCACCATCACCATCACCATCACCATCACCATCACCATCACCATCACCATCACCATCACCATCACCATCACCATCACCATCACCATCACCATCACCATCACCATCACCATCACCATCACCATCACCATCACCATCACCATCACCATCACCATCACCATCACCATCACCATCACCATCACCATCACCATCACCATCACCATCACCATCACCATCACCATCACCATCACCATCACCATCACCATCACCATCACCATCACCATCACCATCACCATCACCATCACCATCACCATCACCATCACCATCACCATCACCATCACCATCACCATCACCATCACCATCACCATCACCATCACCATCACCATCACCATCACCATCACCATCACCATCACCATCACCATCACCATCACCATCACCATCACCATCACCATCACCATCACCATCACCATCACCATCACCATCACCATCACCATCACCATCACCATCACCATCACCATCACCATCACCATCACCATCACCATCACCATCACCATCACCATCACCATCACCATCACCATCACCATCACCATCACCATCACCATCACCATCACCATCACCATCACCATCACCATCACCATCACCATCACCATCACCATCACCATCACCATCACCATCACCATCACCATCACCATCACCATCACCATCACCATCACCATCACCATCACCATCACCATCACCATCACCATCACCATCACCATCACCATCACCATCACCATCACCATCACCATCACCATCACCATCACCATCACCATCACCATCACCATCACCATCACCATCACCATCACCATCACCATCACCATCACCATCACCATCACCATCACCATCACCATCACCATCACCATCACCATCACCATCACCATCACCATCACCATCACCATCACCATCACCATCACCATCACCATCACCATCACCATCACCATCACCATCACCATCACCATCACCATCACCATCACCATCACCATCACCATCACCATCACCATCACCATCACCATCACCATCACCATCACCATCACCATCACCATCACCATCACCATCACCATCACCATCACCATCACCATCACCATCACCATCACCACCATCACCATCACCATCACCATCACCATCACCATCACCATCACCATCACCATCACCACCATCACCATCACCATCACCATCACCATCACCATCACCATCACCATCACCATCACCATCACCATCACCATCACCATCACCATCACCATCACCATCACCATCACCATCACCATCAACATCATCGTGAAAAGATTAATCATCCAAAAATCTATTTAATTGGTGGTTTTAGAAATTCGCCTGTACTAACTTTGGACCTGATTATCATCCTTTTAAAAGCAGATGGAGGTTTAAAATATTACCAATGACCTTTCTTAAGTCTTAAGCAATATTTCTATAAAGTTTGGTTAAAGTTGGTCAAGGCGTGTGGATTTATTTAAATATCATACATAAATACTGCACATACATACAAACACTCATTTTTATAAAATAAATTTATAATTATGTATATGGTCTGCTCAACTGCTAACTAAACGATAATCCAATCCCAACTCAACCCTAATTCAACCAACAAACAATACCCAACTACACTATATCCTAATCCAACCCCAATACAACTCCAACTCCAACTCTACTTAAATTACACCCATAAATTTATCCTTAACTTAACTTTCAATTCAACTTCAGATTCAATGGACAACTCAATATTAAAACCATCATATAGCATAAAGAATTGGTAAAATTTTATATAATCGGGTGTTTGAGTCAATTCGTACGATAGGTACCCGACCCTCCTGAGATACAGGTTCCAAAAGCTTTTAAAATCTCCGCCTTGCCCATAGAAACAGATTGGCGAAAAAAAAAATGAAAGTCGGACAACCCGTTCTTAAGATACCATGGTTACAGGCATCCGAACCGACGGACGAACATATTTTTGCTTTTTCAGACTCGGAGACTTTCAAAACGTCGAGAAAAATGGTTTTGGACCAACCACATTTTTGACAGGATTTCAATACTTTGGTCTTTTTAAACCGAAGTAAAATGAAAATGTTCATTCAAAAATCAACTTTACTCAGTAAAACTGATTTTTTAAAAAGAATCGCGCTTAACATTATTCCTTTTTAATTGCCGTACAATTTATTTTGTCTACGACTAACGTAATTTACTCATTATACATTTGTTTCTTCAGTTATAATGATATCCATTATGCAAGATTTCGGGGCGCTCCCACAATGATGTATAAGCGTTAAGATTACCGGCTATTGGAGATCATTCGGAGCAATAATTATGAAATATAAGTTTAGAAATTTTTTCAATTAGGATGGAACTTGCCGATTTTAAAATGAAGTTCTGGAATTTGGCAAAGTGGGATGGAACTTGGCCATCTCTTAGTTAATTAGATATGATGATACTCGGGGGGCACTTAAGTGGTTTCTAAAATAATTTTTTGATGAAAAACCAAAATAATTTTTTTCAAAAAGCTATTTGGGGCTACATACCTACATATATGGAGAATTGAAGTCATTGCTAATATTTTCCTGTGAAACTCTCGGAATTTTTAAATTCAAAAATATCTTAAATTATGGGTCTCCACTAATCAAACAAACTTACGATTCGCATAATATTTGTATCTTGTTCTTTTCTGATGGTGATTTACGTTAAATCAATCACCCTACAAATGAATTTCAATTTTTTGGATTTAACAACACAGAACATAAGCCATTAACAACAATTCAACATATTAATTAAAATAGCATAAACAACTATGCTGTAAGCAATATGTCTAATCGCGCATTCCAGCATAAAATTTCCACCTTTAAGACGCTTAAAAATAGCCAATGCTAATTACACAGAAGAAATAAATGTTGTACACCTTGGAATAGAAACGGATATGCCATCAAAATAGATAATAGCATAATACTGGTTATATGCGTGCGTTGTTGCAAATAATTTTAAAGGAAAGATCGGTTGGATTTTATTTTTATACGAGCTGTAAATAAAACTTTATGAATGAGCGAAACCAGTCTAGCACAGAAGGACTGAGATAGCATGTGTGTTTGTGTATGTGTGTGCGTGAAACCAACGCCTTAGGTGTAAAAGACTTTCTGCTGGCTACGGTACTCATTTTGCATAAACATACTTATATCACGTTAACTTCATATCCAGGATTATTTAGAATTTGATGATGAATTTAGCGGACACCATTCAGAGGAAAGAAAAGTTAAGATGAGTTCCTAAATATGACTTGATCTTAAAGATAAATTCAATTTTCCACAAAATATTTAGGTCAGAATACTTGTTTTATTTTTGGCTAAAAACATGCCCTTGCATTTTTGCATCATCGGTACGTTTTGCCAAGTGACAATACCACCACTACCTACAATCTCAGGAACTCAAGTTAGAAGCCAAGGTTACGCTAATAGCTCTGACAGACTGCGGTTTAATAAATCCGATTTAGTAAAATTTTCGAGTTTAGTCGCAGTATGTCAACCTCAATTTTAGCTAATCGCTTTGTTTTGCATAGAGTACTTGAACGAGTTTAGCTAAATCGGATTTATTAAATCGCAGTCTGTCTAGGGTATAAGCCAGCTTAATAAGCTTAATATCATTATTCAGGGATTCCAAATAAAACAAAGCCATAGCCTATGATCAATCGACCCTGGGTATGGAATCTTCTAAGTGTGACCGAAATAAAAGAGTACCTGTCCATAAATGGAATATTACATTCAACAGCTCACACACAGGACTACCCATTGAAACATGAATTTTTAGAATTGACCAGTTTACTAAAATACATAAAACCCCATTAAATCAACTGGCGATCGATATTCATTCACTAAGGTACACGGAAATATAATTGGCTTACCGCTTGGAAAGAAAACCTGAATGTGAATGGTTGAAGCTTGATGATTATTTTCTTCATCGTGTTAAAATCAGAAAAACCGATCAAACAGTTGTTACAATCTAGAATTCAGTGGTTTAAGGAATCTTATTTAGTCTAGCGTTGCCACTGAAGAGCCCTTTGCCTGGACATTTCAGTCAGATTAGATCGTTACGAATTGCATCAGATTGGATTAAGATGGGCTTCGCAGGGCAACTATTTTGATATTGAACAAGATCTCAAGTGTTTAAATTTCAGCATTTAAATCTTTAAGCTTTGTGTTTACCGTTTTGTCAACGTTATCTATTTTTTTATCTATTGCTGACATTTTATTTTCCAAACTGTTTAGTTTGGAATCATTGGATTTTAATGTATCGAAAATATCGGATAGTTCACCAATTCCGCTGCCATTTTTTAATCTCCGATTATTATCTACTTAACGAATCATTCCGAATTATACATTCAATCACTGAGCGTTTATATCACAATCACAAAAGCAATCAGTTTATGAGGTTTAGTACAAAATCGATATAAAGCAAAAAACATATTTTAGCAGAATAGTTAGTTTAAATTAGTTACATACCTATTAATAAAAATTTGCATAGGCAACAAATCACACAATTATTGCATTCTACCATTTTTTATATTAAGTGTAAAGCATGAACATTGGGAAAACAAATTTGTTCTTGTTACATTGCATCAAAGATTGAGAACACTTAACGGTGCATTCTCCAAAGCAGCAACATATTTCACCATAAATCATTTCTCCCGACCCATGTTCAAAGCCCCAGATTATTACTATTTCGTACAACGTTGAATTTTTTTTGTTCAGTCAAGAAGGACTACGGCTTCATACCTAATTTACAGAGGCTATATAACGTTAATGACCAAACGCAACTTTTAAACTAGTTGCTGGAGAAGCTCAATAAATTTCAGTTTTTGTTCCATTAATTTTATAAAAACGAAATTAGATAATTTTAATCTCGAGAGTTGCAAGATTTTTTCTTGTAATTGAATAATTTAGTTCTATAATAAATTAAAAGCTGCAATAAATAAAATAATATTTTGTTTTGAAATGTCAATATCTTGTGAGTTAATGAACCTACTTTAAATCGCATTCCAAAAGTTGGCATACTAAATTTCCATATCCGAAAACTCTAACCCAATCAAAATCAAATTTTATTTTCCCAAATTCCAAATATCCACAAATTAATAAGCATTGGCAAAAATTTCAGTTTACTGTTTTGCATATTAAGCTGAATTAGCAATTTATATTATTTTTAGTTTCAAATAAAAGTTTTAGAGTGTCGATGAAAATATTAAGTACTTAAAAATACAAAGTAACCGTTATACTTTTTATTCTTAAGATATAGTTGGTAAAATTCTAACGACCAAAACGGTGAAAAATAAAAATAAAGAAATATAAAATTATCTTTAAGAAAAAGATTAAGTTTTTTAAAAATAAAAGTGTTTACATCTTTTATATAAATATTAAATGACAAAGTAGAATTTGCGCATGTATGTAGCTAATTAGTGTAAAAATGGCATAACCAAACATCGCAACATATACTATATAAAAATTATAGGGTTGTAAATCACAATAATCGCACAATAGAAAATTAAAATAATTTTACTTCCAATCGGTCGCTCACCTTAACAAAAAATGAAAAGCTTCCTCAATTGTCGAAACCCCCCAAATATGCTACAATAAAAAAAAATAAATAAAAAAGTTGAAAATTTAATAAAATATCCCAAGGTCGGAAGTTGTTTAAAAATTACCAAGGCCGACAAATTTTGGACGAGGTCAGAATTTCTGTAATTGCTCCGGTTTTCAAGATATTCTAACCTAAAAGTGCGAAAATCACGGTTTTCCGAAATATTTGAGCTTATGTTACACCGAAAGGTATTTTTTTTTATAAAACCATTAATGTGGTCCGAATGAACTACTCTTCCTCTTCAAAACGCATTTGGATTTGTCCGGATATCTTTATTTATCTTTGAAAAATCATATGTTGGAATTAAGCAGTTTGGCTTATTTCTCGATTTTTGGAAGTGGGTTGTGGTGGTGATGAAAAATGTATGAATTTGCATTGCATATAGGGTTATGTGAATTTTAGATATGTATACTTTAAACCGAAACCCTGCCCTGGCCGAGACAAATTATTATATTCAAGATTTTTGTATAATTTCGTAGCAATGACCCTTCTTATGTACGAGAGCATTATTGCGCTGAAGAGCAAATAAAGGACCAATTAATTTATCGTTAACTATGAATATTATTACCTAATTCAATAAACCGAAATTGAACAGTGACCCTAAACAATTGCAGTTTATAGGGCTTACTCGCAAATGGAATATAATCTACCGGCAGGAAATAAAAGGTGAAGCCCATTTCAATATGGAGAATTATTTTATGCATAATTGGTGCGTGTTTGTTTTAATTTGATAATATTGAAATATTTTATTATTTCATAAATATCGACCATTAATTAGCGTGGACACTGCCTCGGATAAATACCCTTGGGCAACATATAAAAGGTTACACGCCTCTACAAACTGAACTATTCAAGGATACTGTTCAATTTTGGTTTATTCCAGGAGGTAACATTCCTGGTTGATGATAAACAACTATAAATAATTTTCCCTTCAAAATAGTAATGCTAACATACATAAGAAGAGCCATTGAATATAATGATTTGTCTCGGATAGGGCAGGGTTGCGATTTAAACTAGCGGAGGTTTAAGTTATAGTGAAAGTTTTTATGATCTTACAAGATCAACAATTTGTAGCAGGGTGCCAAGTAAACCGAGTGGGATAAGATTCTACGTGATGTTAAAAACAAATTTTTGAACCACATGCGAAATGTTACGGAGATTAAACAAAAACTGACCATTTACATACACAACATTAGAGACTTTATCATTATGTAATTACCCAAAAATTATCTTAAATTTAATTGATTTACTATTTTATTTTGATTTTTTTTCCATATTGCACAAATAATAATAGGAACAAATTTGTGGGTACAAATAATTTGGACCAAAACTAAACTCTCTGTAATTTTTCCTAGAACTAAAATATTAAAAATTTTCTGATTGAAATACAAAGCAGAGTAATTAGATTTATTGAAATAAAATTAATATTTTCAAAAAGTTTATTATTACGCTCAAAAGTTTAGCAGGCACAAATAATTTTGACTAGGACTGTATCTTTCGCATTAACATTTTTTTTTTTAATTTGACATTTATTTCTTAAGTTTGGACGCAAAATCGCGCATTCTTAATTTTTTTTAAGTGACAGATCTTATTTAACGAGGATTCGTTCAATTTGTTAAGTGACATTAATTTTTCGTTGGGCAAGAATACAGAAATTCTATCTACCGCATTTGTAAGTTTTGTTAATTTTTAAGTTTATAATTTTTCCCTGGTCGCCACTTTACTCAGCCGAAATAGTAAATAACGCAAAGCTTTTTTTCAGTGTAAATTCTAAAACACAAAATTAATTTAAAAATAAGAAAATTATAAATGAAAATATAAGCAATATTATGTAGAAATAAATTAATGAAAGCAAATTAAATTAATTAATAATCGTGCAAGATTTATCAATATTTTTTATAAGTTTAATTTTTTTGGTGCACTCACAATTTTTCAATTCAATATTTTTATTTATTTATTAATTATGATAGTTTGAGATTGTAGCTCCCCCAAATCATCTGTTGTATGTATATATTTTGTAATTAATCGCAAAGTTCAAATAGACAAAAATTGACAAAAGTGAATTTATACAAAAGTATAATGATTAATTTAAAAATCTAAAAATGATAAAAATGTAAAAAATCGCTTATAAAACCGATACCATACGAATTGAGAAGTTAAGGAATACTAAACCAAGTTATCGCTCTATACGCATCTGGAACTATATTTTTCTGTTAGGTCATTTAGTTTTACATATTCTGGCCCAATTTCAGCTTCCTATCTTGGATATTTGATATTCAAAAAGATAAAAAATCGCTTATAAAACCGATACCATACGAATTGAGAAGTTCAGGAATACTAAACCAAGTTATCGCTCTTGTACGCACTTGGAACTATATTTTTCTGTTAGGTCATTTAGTTTTACATGTTCTGGCCCAGTTCCAGTTTTTTATAATTATATTGTTCCAAAATAATGTTTACGGTAACAGGACAGTACTTCGCGCACATATCTTCGCAAGTTTCCTCGCGCACATTTCCTCTCGCACATTTCCTCGCAAACATTTCCTCGCGGGAACATTTCCTTGCCTGATATAAGGGAGCGTTTCCAGAAGTTATAATTTTTCAGAATTTATAGCGACTTTAAATACCCATGTTCCAGAATTTATAATTTTTGTTTATTTTCGTTTTAAAATTATAATCTCCCTTTTCCAGAATTTATAGCGACTTTAAATCTCCAGTTTCCAGAATTTATAATTTTTGTTAATTTTCGTTTTAAAATTATAATCTCCCTTTTCCAGAATTTATAGCGACTTTAAATCTCCATTTTCCAGAATTTATAGCAACTTTAAATACCCATTTTCCAGAATTTATAATTTTTGTTTATTTTCGGTTTTAAATTGAAATCTCCCTTTTCCAGAATTATAGCAACTTTAAATCCCCATTTTCCAGAATTTATAATTTTTGTTTATTTTCGTTTTAAAATTATAATTTCCCTTTTCCAGAATTTATATCAGCTTTAAATCTCCATTTTCCAGAATTTATAATTTTTGTTAATTTTCGTTTTTAAATTGAAATTTCCCTTTTCCAGAATTTATAGCAATTTTAAATTCCCATTTTCCAAAAATTATAATTTTTGTTAATTTTCGTTTTAAAATTATAATCTCAATTTCCAGAATTTATAGCAACTTTAAATCCCCGTTTTCCAGAACAAAATTTATAATTTTTGTTTATTTTCGTTTTAAACATATAATCTCCCTTTTCCAGAATTTATAGCAACTTTAAATCTCCATTTTCCAGAATTTATAATTTTTGTTTATTTTCGTTTTTAAATTGAAATCTCCCTTTTCCAGAATTTATAGCGACTTTAAATACCCATTTTCCAGAATTTATAATTTTTGTTTATTTTCGTTTTAAAATTAAAATTTCCCTTTTCCAGAATTTATAGCAACTATAAATCTCCAATTTCCAAAAATTATAATTTTTGTTAATTTTCGTTTTAAAATTATAATCTCCCTTTTCCAGAATTTATAGCAACTTTAAATCCCCGTTTTTGAGAACAAAATTTTAATTTTTGTTTATTTTCGTTTTTAAATTGAAATCTCCCTTTTCCAGAATTTATAGCAACTTTAAATCACCATTTTCCAGAATTTATAATTTTTGTTTATTTTCGTTTTAAAATTATAATCTCCCTTTTCCAGAATTTATAGCGACTTTAAATCTCCATTTTCCAGAATTTATAGCAACTTTAAATACCCATTTTCCAGAATTTATAATTTTTGTTTATTTTCGTTTTTAAATTGAAATCTCCCTTTTCCAGAATTTATAGCGACTTTAAATCTCCATTTTCCAGAATTTATAGCAACTTTAAATACCCATTTTCCAGAATTTATAATTTTTGTTTATTTTCGTTTTAAAATTATAATCTCCCTTTTCCAGAATTTATAGCGACTTTAAATCTCCAGTTTCCAGAATTTATAATTTTTGTTAATTTTCGTTTTAAAATTATAATCTCCCTTTTCCAGAATTTATAGCGACTTTAAATCTCCATTTTCCAGAATTTATAGCAACTTTAAATCTCCATTTTCCAGAATTTATAATTTTTGTTTATTTTCGTTTTAAAATTATAATCTCCCTTTTCCAGAATTTATAGCGACTTTAAATCTCCAGTTTCCAGAATTTATAATTTTTGTTAATTTTCGTTTTAAAATTATAATCTCCCTTTTCCAGAATTTATAGCGACTTTAAATCTCCATTTTCCAGAATTTATAATTTTTGTTTATTTTCGTTTTTAAATTGAAATCTCCCTTTTCCAGAATTTATAGCGACTTTAAATCTCCATTTTCCAGAATTTATAATTTTTGTTTATTTTCGTTATAAAATTATAATCTACTTTTTCCAGAATTTATAGCGACTTTAAATCTCCATTTTCCAGAATTTATAGCAACTTTAAATACCCATTTTCCAAAATTTATAATTTTTGTTTATTTTCGTTTTTAAATTGAAATCTCCCTTTTCCAGAATTTATAGCGACTTTAAATCTCCATTTTCCAGAATTTATAGCAACTTTAAATCTCCATTTTCCAGAATTTATAATTTTTGTTTATTTTCGTTTTAAAATTATAATCTCCCTTTTCCAGAATTTATAGCGACTTAAATCTCCAGTTTCCAGAATTTATAATTTTTGTTAATTTTCGTTTTAAAATTATTATCTCCCTTTTCCAGAATTTATAGCGACTTTAAATCTCCATTTTCCAGAATTTATAATGTTTGTTTATTTTCGTTTTAAAATTATAATCTCCCTTTTCCAGAATTTATAGCGACTTTAAATCTCCATTTTCCAGAATTTATAATTTTAGTTTATTTTCGTTTTAAAATTATAATCTCCCTTTTCCAGAATTTATAGCAACTTTAAATACCCATTTTCCAGAATTTATAATTTTTGTTTATTTTCGTTTTTAAATTGAAATCTCCCTTTTCCAGAATTTATAGCAACTTTAAATCTCCATTTTCCAGAATTTATAATGTTTGTTTATTTTCGTTTTAAAATTATAATCTCCCTTTTCCAGAATTTATAGCGACTTTAAATCTCCATTTTCCAGAATTTATAATTTTTGTTTATTTTCGTTTTAAAATTATAATCTCCCTTTTCCAGAATTTATAGCGACTTTAAATCTCCATTTTCCAGAATTTATAATGTTTGTTTATTTTCGTTTTAAAATTATAATCTCCCTTTTCCAGAATTTATAGCGACTTTAAATCTCCATTTTCCAGAATTTATAATTTTTGTTTATTTTCGTTTTAAAATTATAATCTCCCTTTTCCAGAATTTATAGCGACTTTAAATCTCCATTTTCCAGAATTTATAATGTTTGTTTATTTTCGTTTTAAAATTATAATCTCCCTTTTCCAGAATTTATAGCGACTTTAAATCTCCATTTTCCAGAATTTATAATTTTTGTTTATTTTCGTTTTAAAATTATAATCTCCCTTTTCCAGAATTTATAGCGACTTTAAATCTCCATTTTCCAGAATTTATAATGTTTGTTTATTTTCGTTTTAAAATTATAATCTCCCTTTTCCAGAATTTATAGCGACTTTAAATCTCCATTTTCCAGAATTTATAATTTTTGTTTATTTTCGTTTTAAAATTATAATCTCCCTTTTCCAGAATTTATAGCAACTTTAAATACCCATTTTCCAGAATTTATAATTTTTGTTTATTTTCGTTTTAAAATTATAATTTCCCTTTTCCAGAATTTATAGCAGCTTTAAATCTCCATTTTCCAGAATTTATAATTTTTGTTTATTTTCGTTTTAAAATTATAATCTCCATTTTCCAGAATTTATAGCAACTTTAAATACCCATTTTCCAGAATTTATAATTTTTGTTTATTTTCGTTTTTAAATTGAAATCTCCCTTTTCCAGAATTTATAGCGACTTTAAATCTCCAGTTTCCAGAATTTATAATTTTTGTTTATTTTCGTTTTAAAATTATAATCTCCCTTTTCCAGAATTTATAGCGACTTTAAATCTCCATTTTCCAGAATTTATAGCAACTTTAAATACCCATTTTCCAGAATTTATAATTTTTGTTTATTTTCGGTTTTAAATTGAAATCTCCCTTTTCCAGAATTTATAGCGACTTTAAATCTCCATTTTCCAGAATTTATAGCAACTTTAAATCTCCATTTTCCAGAATTTATAATTTTTGTTTATTTTCGTTTTAAAATTATAATCTCCCTTTTCCAGAATTTATAGCGACTTTAAATCTCCATTTTCCAGAATTTATAGCAACTTTAAATACCCATTTACCAGAATTTATAATTTTTGTTTATTTTCGGTTTTAAATTTAAATCTCCCTTTTCCAGAATTATAGCAACTTTAAATCCCCATTTTCCAAAATTTATAATTTTTGTTAATTTTCGTTTTTAAATTGAAATTTCCCTTTTCCAGAATTTATAGCAATTTTAAATCCCCATTTTCCAAAAATTATAATTTTTGTTAATTTTCGTTTTAAATTATAATCTCCCTTTTCCAGAATTTATTGCAACTTTAAATCTCAATTTTCCAGAATTTATAATTTTTGTTTATTTTCGTTTTTAAACTGAAATCTCCCTTTTCCAGAATTTATAGCGACTTTAAATACCCATTTTCCAGAATTTACAATTTTTGTTTATTTTCGTTTTTAAATTAAAATCTCCCTTTTCCAGAATTTATAGCGACTTTAAATCTCCATTTTCCAGAATTTATAATTTTTGTTTATTTTCGTTTTAAAATTATAATTTCCCTTTTCCAGAATTTATAGCAGCTTTAAATCTCCATTTTCCAGAATTTATAATTTTTGTTAATTTTCGTTTTAAAATTATAATCTCAATTTCCAGAATTTATAGCAACTTTAAATCCCCGTTTTCCAGAACAAAATTTATAATTTTTGTTTATTTTCGTTTTTAAACTGAAATCTCCCTTTTCCAGAATTTATAGCGACTTTAAATACCCATTTTCCAGAATTTATAATTTTTGTTTATTTTCGTTTTTAAATTAAAATCTCCCTTTTCCAGAATTTATAGCGACTTTAAATCTCCATTTTCCAGAATTTATAATTTTTGTTTATTTTCGTTTTAAAATTATAATTTCCCTTTTCCAGAATTTATAGCAGCTTTAAATCTCCATTTTCCAGAATTTATAATTTTTGTTAATTTTCGTTTTAAAATTATAATCTCAATTTCCAGAATTTATAGCAACTTCAAATCCCCGTTTTCCAGACCAAAATTTATAATTTTTGTTTATTTTCGTTTTAAAATTATAATTTCCCTTTTCCAGAATTTATAGCAGCTTTAAATCTCCATTTTCCAGAATTTATAATTTTTGTTAATTTTCGTTTTAAAATTATAATCTCAATTTCCAGAATTTATAGCGACTTTAAATCTCAATTTTCCGGAATTTATAATTTTTGTTTATTTTCGTTTTTAAACTGAAATCTCCCTTTTCCAGAATTTATAGCGACTTTAAATACCCATTTTCCAGAATTTATAATTTTTGTTTATTTTCGTTTTTAAATTGAAATCTCCCTTTTCCAGAATTTATAGCAACTTTAAATCCCCGTTTTCCAGAATTTATAATTTTTGTTTATTTTCGTTTTAAAATTATAATTTCCCTTTTCCAGAATTTATAGCAACTTTAAATCTCCATTATCCAAAAATTAAAATTTTTGTTAATTTTCCTTTTTAAAATTATAATCTCCCTTTTCCAGAATTTATAGCAACTTTAAATCCCCGTTTTCCAGAACAAAATTTATAATTTTTGTTTATTATCGTTTTTAAATTGAAATCTCCCTTTTCCAGAATTTATAGCGACTTTAAATCTCCATTTTCCAGAATTTATAGCAACTTTAAATCTCCATTTTCCAGAATTTATAATTTTTGTTTATTTTCGTTTTTAAATTGAAATCTCCCTTTTCCAGAATTTATAGCAACTTTAAATACCCATTTTCCAGAATTTATAATTTTTGTTTATTTTCGGTTTTAAATTGAAATCTCCCTTTTCCAGAATTATAGCAACTTTAAATCCCCATTTTCCAAAATTTATAATTTTTGTTAGTTTTCGTTTTAAAATTATAATCTCCCTTTTCCAGAATTTATAGCAACTTAAAATACCCATTTTCCAGAATTTATAATTTTTGTTTATTTTCGTTTTTAAATTGAAATCTCCCTTTTCCAGAATTTATAGCGACTTTAAATCTCCATTTTCCAGAATTTATAGCGACTTTAAATCTCCATTTTCCAGAATTTATAATTTTTGTTTATTTTCGTTTTTAAATTGAAATCTCCCTTTTCCAGAATTTATAGCGACTTTAAATCTCCATTTTCCAGAATTTATAGCGACTTTAAATCTCCATTTTCCAGAATTTATAATTTTTGTTTATTTTCGTTTTAAAATTATAATCTCCCTTTTCCAGAATTTATAGCGACTTTAAATCTCCCTTTTCAAGAATTTATAGCGACTTTAAATCTCCATTTTCCAGAATTTATAATTTTTGTTTATTTTCGTTTTAAAATTATAATCTCCCTTTTCCAGAATTTATGGCGACTTTAAATCTCCATTTTCCAGAATTTATAGCAACTTTAAATACCCATTTTCCAGAATTTATAATTTTTGTTTATTTTCGTTTTTAAATTGAAATCTCCCTTTTCCAGAATTTATAGCGACTTTATATCTCCATTTTCCAGAATTTATAATTTTTGTTTATTTTCGTTTTAAAATTATAATCTCCTTTTTCCAGAATTTATAGCGACTTTAAATCTCCATTTTCCAGAATTTATAATTTTTGTTAATTTTCGTTTTTAAATTGAAATTTCCCTTTCCCAGAATTTATAGCAATTTTAAATCCCCATTTTCCAAAAATTATAATTTTTGTTAATTTTCGTTTTAAAATTATAATCTCCCTTTTCCAGAATTTATAGCAACTTTAAATCGCCGTTTTCCAGAACAAAATTTATAATTTTTTTTTTATTTTCGTTTTAAAATTATAATCTCCCTTTTCCAGAATTTATAGCAACTTTAAATCTCCATTTTCCAGAATTTATAATTTTTGTTTATTTTCGTTTTAAAATTATAATCTCCCTTTTCCAGAATTTATAGCGACTTTAAATCTCCATTTTCCAGAATTTATAATTTTTGTTAATTTTCGTTTTAAAATTATAATCTCAATTTCCAGAATTTATAGCGACTTTAAATCTCAATTTTCCAGAATTTATAATTTTTGTTTATTTTCGTTTTTAAACTGAAATCTCCCTTTTCCAGAATTTATAGCGACTTTAAATACCCATTTTCCAGAATTTATAATTTTTGTTTATTTTCGTTTTTAAATTGAAATCTCCCTTTTCCAGAATTTATAGCAACTTTAAATCCCCGTTTTCCAGAATTTATAATTTTTGTTTATTTTCGTTTTAAAATTATAATTTCCCTTTTCCAGAATTTATAGCAACTTTAAATCTCCATTATCCAAAAATTATAATTTTTGTTAATTTTCCTTTTTAAAATTATAATCTCCCTTTTCCAGAATTTATAGCAACTTTAAATCCCCGTTTTCCAGAACAAAATTTATAATTTTTGTTTATTTTCGTTTTTAAATTGAAATCTCCCTTTTCCAGAATTTAGAGCAACTTTAAATCTCCATTTTCCAGAATTTATAATTTTTGTTTATTTTCGTTTTAAAATTATAATCTCCCTTTTCCAGAATTTATAGCGACTTTAAATCTCCATTTTCCAGAATTTATAGCAACTTTAAATACCCATTTTCCAGAATTTATAATTTTTGTTTATTTTCGTTTTTAAATTGAAATCTCCCTTTTCCAGAATTTATAGCGACTTTAAATCTCCATTTTCCAGAATTTATAGCAACTTTAAATCTCCATTTTCCAGAATTTATAATTTTTGTTTATTTTCGTTTTAAAATTATAATCTCCCTTTTCCAGAATTTATAGCGACTTTAAATCCCAGTTTCCAGAATTTATAATTTTTGTTAATTTTCGTTTTAAAATTATAATCTCCCTTTTCCAGAATTTATAGCGACTTTAAATCTCCATTCTCCAGAATTTATAGCAACTTTAAATACCCATTTTCCAGAATTTATAATTTTTGTTTATTTTCGGTTTTAAATTGAAATCTCCCTTTTCCAGAATTATAGCAACTTTAAATCCCCATTTTCCAGAATTTATAATTTTTGTTTATTTTCGTTTTAAAATTATAATTTCCCTTTTCCAGAATTTATAGCAGCTTTAAATCTCCATTTTCCAGAATTTATAATTTTTGTTAATTTTCGTTTTTAAATTGAAATTTCCCTTTCCCAGAATTTATAGCAATTTTAAATCCCCATTTTCCAAAAATTATAATTTTTGTTAATTTTCGTTTTAAAATTATAATCTCCCTTTTCCAGAATTTATAGCAACTTTAAATCGCCGTTTTCCAGAACAAAATTTATAATTTTTGTTTATTTTCGTTTTAAAATTATAATCTCCCTTTTCCAGAATTTATAGCAACTTTAAATCTCCATTTTCCAGAATTTATAATTTTTGTTTATTTTCGTTTTAAAATTATAATCTCCCTTTTCCAGAATTTATAGCGACTTTAAATCTCCATTCTCCAGAATTTATAGCAATTTTAAATACCCAATTTCCAGAATTTATAATTTTTGTTTATTTTCGTTTTTAAATTGAAATCTCCCTTTTCCAGAATTTATAGCGACTTTAAATCTCCATTTTCCAGAATTTATAATTTTTGTTTATTTTCGTTTTAAAATTATAATCTCCCTTTTCCAGAATTTATAGCGACTTTAAATCTCCATTTTCCAGAATTTATAGTAACTTTAAATACCCATTTTCCAGAATTTATAATTTTTGTTTATTTTCGTTTTTAAATTGAAATCTCCCTTTTCCAGAATTTATAGCGACTTTAAATCTCCATTTTCCAGAATTTATAATTTTTGTTTATTTTCGTTTTAAAATTATAATCTCCCTTTTCCAGAATTTATAGCGACTTTAAATCTCCATTTTCCAGAATTTATAGTAACTTTAAATACCCATTTTCCAGAATTTATAATTTTTGTTTATTTTCGTTTTTAAATTGAAATCTCCCTTTTCCAGAATTTATAGCAACTTTAAATCTCCATTTTCCAGAATTTATAATTTTTGTTTATTTTCGTTTTAAAATTATAATCTCCCTTTTCCAGAATTTATAGCGACTTTAAATCTCCATTTTCCAGAATTTATAGCAACTTTAAATACCCATTTTCCAGAATTTATAATTTTTGTTTATTTTCGTTTTTAAATTGAAATCTCCCTTTTCAAGAATTTATAGCGACTTTAAATCTCCATTTTCCAGAATTTATAATTTTTGTTAATTTTCGTTTTTAAATTGAAATTTCCCTTTCCCAGAATTTATAGCAATTTTAAATCCCCGTTTTCCAGAATTTATAATTTTTGTTTATTTTTGTTTTAAAATTATAATCTCCCTTTTCCAGAATTTATAGCAACTTTAAATCTCCATTTTCCAGAATTTATAATTTTTGTTAATTTTCGTTTTTAAATTGAAATTTCCCTTTCCCAGAATTTATAGCAATTTTAAATCCCCATTTTCCAAAAATTATAATTTTTGTTAATTTTCGTTTTAAAATTATAATCTCCCTTTTCCAGAATTTATAGCAACTTTAAATCCCCGTTTTCCAGAACAAAATTTATAATTTTTGTTTATTTTCGTTTTTAAATTGAAATCTCCCTTTTCCAGAATTTATAGCCACTTTATATCTCCATTTTCCAGAATTTATAATTTTTGTTTATTTTCGTTTTAAAATTATAATCTCCCTTTTCCAGAATTTATAGCAACTTTAAATCCCCGTTTTCCAGAATTTATAATTTTTGGTTATTTTTGTTTTAAAATTGAAATCTCCCTTTTCCAGAATTTATAGCGACTTTATATCTCCATTTTCCAGAATTTATAATTTTTGTTTATTTTCGTTTTAAAATTATAATCTCCCTTTTCCAGAATTTATAGCGACTTTAAATCTCCATTTTCCAGAATTTATAATTTTTGTTAAATTTCGTTTTTAAATTGAAATTTCCCTTTCCCAGAATTTATAGCAATTTTAAATCCCCGTTTTCCAGAATTTATAATTTTTGTTTATTTTTGTTTTAAAATTATTATCTCCCTTTTCCAGAATTTATAGCAACTTTAAATCTCCATTTTCCAGAATTTATAATTTTTGTTAATTTTCGTTTTTAAATTGAAATTTCCCTTTCCCAGAATTTATAGCAATTTTAAATCCCCATTTTCCAAAAATTATAATTTTTGTTAATTTTCGTTTTAAAATTATAATCTCCCTTTTCCAGAATTTATAGCAACTTTAAATCCCCGTTTTCCAGAACAAAATTTATAATTTTTGTTTATTTTCGTTTTTAAATTGAAATCTCCCTTTTCCAGAATTTATAGCCACTTTATATCTCCATTTTCCAGAATTTATAATTTTTGTTTATTTTCGTTTTAAAATTATAATCTCCCTTTTCCAGAATTTATAGCAACTTTAAATCCCCGTTTTCCAGAATTTATAATTTTTGTTTATTTTCGTTTTTAAATTGAAATCTCCCTTTTCCAGAATTTATAGCGACTTTATATCTCCATTTTCCAGAATTTATAATTTTTGTTTATTTTCGTTTTAAAATTATAATCTCCCTTTTCCAGAATTTATAGCAACTTTAAATCTCCATTTTCCAGAATTTATAATTTTTGTTTATTTTCGTTTTTAAATTGAAATCTCCCTTTTCCAGAATTTATAGCGACTTTAAATCTCCATTCTCCAGAATTTATAGCAATTTTAAATACCCAATTTCCAGAATTTATAATTTTTGTTTATTTTCGTTTTTAAATTGAAATCTCCCTTTTCCAGAATTTATAGCGACTTTAAATCTCCATTTTCCAGAATTTATAATTTTTGTTTATTTTCGTTTTAAAATTATAATCTCCCTTTTCCAGAATTTATAGCGACTTTAAATCTCCATTTTCCAGAATTTACAGCAACTTTAAATACCCATTTTCCAGAATTTATAATTTTTGTTTATTTTCGTTTTTAAATTGAAATCTCCCTTTTCCAGAATTTATAGCGACTTTAAATCTCCATTTTCCAGAATTTATAATTTTTGTTAATTTTCGTTTTAAAATTACAATCTCCCTTTTCCAGATTTAAATATATGATTCATATATTTAAATCGCTTAAATGTTTTTAATTTACCAATACAGTCAATTTTTTTATTTAATACTAACCGCCATTTATTTTATTTAGGAGAAATTTAGGACAAACTTCACATGCATAGAATTTATGAAATTAATAGAATTATGGCGTTTTAATAATAATTCAAATTTGAGTTTGCAGAATTTATAAAATAGACTGCGTCGAAACAAATTATAGAACTCATTGAATATACAAAAATTAAAAAATTATAAAATTCATAAAATTAACTTAAAATTTGTAGAATTTATAGGGTTTATAGCAGTTTTAAAATTGTTATAATTAAAATTCATAACGATTATAGAAATTATAGAGTTTATCGACGTATTAGAATTTAAAAAAATTAAAGGATTTGTATAATTTAAAGAAATAATTGAATTTTTACACTGGTTATAAAATTTATAGAGAATTTGTGGCATTTATATAATTTGTATGATTTATAGAATTTGTAAAATTTATAAAAATTACAGAGTTTATAGAATTTATAGGAATCATGGAATTTTGAGTTTGTAGAATTTATGGAACTTGCAGAATTAAAACCATTTATAGGAACTCGAACTCTTCTATAGAAAAAGTCTAAAAAAATTAAAAAAATTGAAGAATTTAAAGAATTAGTAGAATTGAAAAATTTATAGAATTTATAAAATTCACAAAATTTATAAATTTACAGGGTTTATAGCCTTAGTAGAAATTATAAAATTTACAGAATTACTAGAATATTTAAAATTTATAGAATTTATCGACTTTAAAAAATGTACGGAAAATATCGAATTTACAGGATTTGTTAAATTTATAGAATTGACAGGATTCGCAGAATTTAAGAAGCTTACTAAATTTTTAGGCTTAATAGAATTTATACAGGATATGTGTAATTTATAGAATTTAGCAAATTTATAGAATTACAATTCATTTATAGACTTAGTAGAATCTATAAAATTTTTAGAATTTATATAATTGATAGAATTTATCAATTTTTTAAAATTTAGACAGTAAATATATCGCATTCACAAGGTTTGTAAGATTTACAGAATTTACAGAATTTTTGGAACTTAGAAACTTACTAAATTTTTTGGCGATATAGTAGAATTTATACACAATATGTGCGATTTATACAACTTAAAGAATATATAAAATTTACAGAGATTATGGAGTTCATAGAATTTGAAGAAATTATACAATTTTTTAAATAGGTAAGTCAAATATGAATTTGAAGAATTTAAAGAACTTACAAAACCTAAAATCTACAAAATTTGTAGAATTTATAGAAGTTGTAGGATTTGAAATATTTATGGAATTAATAGAATTTATAAAATTCATAAATTTATAAATTTATATTGTTTATACATAAGCTTAATAGAAATTATAAAATTTGTTGAAATTTATTGAATTTATCGATTTTTTTTAAACTTATAGAATATACCGCATTAACAGAGTTTGAAAGATTTATAGAATTCGCAGGATTTGTTAAATTAATGGGTTAAAAATATTTATTGAAACCCTACAAAATTTTTTGACTTTATAGAATTTATACAGAATTTTTGTAGGGTTTATGGAATTTATAAAATTTATAAAAATTTATAAATTTAAAGAGCTTATAGACTTAGTAGAATTTATAAAATTTAAAGAATATGTAAAGTTTGATTTTATAAAATTTAGAAATAATATAGTTCGAAATATATATAGTTTATATTTATCGATTTTTTAAATTTATAGAATATACCGAAATTTATAGAATTGTAACATTTATAGAATTTACAGGATTTGCAAAATTTAAAGAAATTATAGAATTGTTAGATTTATAAAATTGATAGATTTTATCGAATTTATGGATCTTATAGATTTGAAAGAAAAATAATTTAAATTTTAAAATTTGTAGAATTATTCAATTTATAGAACTAACCGAATTAATAAAATTTAAGAAATTTTTAATATTTATTGCATTTGTAGAACTTATAGAGATATTAGAATTACTCGAATTAATATGTATAATTAATCGAATTTATTGAATTTACAAAATGTATAGAAATTAAAGAATTATCATTTATAGTTTATAAAATTTGTAGATATGGTCGAATTCGTTAATGTATATTTATAGAATTCAAGCAATTTATAGTATTTATAGCATTCATAGAAGTTGTGGAATTTTTAGAACAATTATATTTCGTTTTTTAAAAAAGTTTATTATAGAATTTATCGAACTTAAAATTCATAATTTTTGTTTCATATTTTACCATTTTTAGTGCATATTTCAAGGTATTTTGAATGTATATTTGCATACATATTTTGCTTAATTTTAGAGTATGTATACACATCCGGGCTCTACTATATTAGTTTTTTGAGTTTTTCTTTTTAATAATTTGTAGTTGGTTTTTTAGTAAGGTATTTAGCTTAATTTAATAAATTTCGATTTGGATTTTCGGAAATACCGAGAAAACCTTACTCAGCCCTTCAGAAACTTTAAACATCAAGCGGATATATAACTTAGTAATTGTGTTTCTTGTGCTAACTATTTTGTGCTAACAAACATAATGTATTATTATTATTGTTGTAGGGTCATGTGGGCGTTTAGCCACCCCGCACTATCACCAAAAAAATCTTTTGTGCTCCCAAGCCCTGCTTAATTATCCGTCCAGTCAATATTCAGGCTACTAATGAACCTGATAATACTGCTGGCCGGTACGTGATACCTACTATCTGGGCTCATTGCTCCCCCTTCTAGATGTTTAGGAAGTACTTCTACTGAAAAGATGGTAGCATTGTTTCTCAAGGACTTCTTTGTTTTCTCAAAATATATGATCGTCCATCTAGTCTGTATAGATGTTAAATTTACTCTCATTAGTAAATATTACTTTACTCCAGAATGAATAATCTTTATTAATATGCTGTTTGTGAAATTGGTTCTTTTGATTTTGTTTGATTTGCTGATGAGAGAGATCTTTTTCCGTGCAACTCTTCCATAAAGATTATGTTTACGTAGAACTATTCTGATTGTTTCTGGATTTGATTTTTTCCATAGTTCTTTTTTCACTTCAACATCTAACTTTAGGGCACTTAAAGTCGGATTTTTTTTTTGTAAAATCTACCGTTCATCTGCTTTTGATACATCTATCCTTACATGCCATGATACACCGGGATATCATACATTTTTTATAGTTTTATTTTAATGGTTACGTTCAATCGGAGATAATTAAGTACTCACTCCAGAAACCAATTTTTTGTTAGTGTATCATTAATTTTTTAAGATGACGAAAGGATAAAACTTTTTACTGGCCTACTAAATAAATCGAATTCCAAAATAAAAAAAATTGGAATATTTCCACACTAAACAAGTACATAGGTATAATGAAAAAAATTAATTTACAAGATAAATCCAACTCTAAAATAATATGTTTATATAATGAAGATATATATTTATATAATAATAGAAGCACTTAGCTTATACAACACTAAACTCATGAACAATAGTAAAAGAACATTTAAAAAAAATAACAAAAACAAATTACTAGCTATTAATTAAAATAAATATTACTCAAATAAATCAAATTAAATTAATTAAATTTAAAAATAAATATGAGCCGGATCAAGTCATGTTGCTAATAAATTTAAATGATTTTTGCATACATTTGGTGAACGAGCATAAACTTCTGATAGTACATGGCAATTCATTCCATTTCCTGAAGCAATTAAGTAAAATTGAATCATTGAGAATGACTTTTCTATTAGTTAGAAAATCAACATATTAGTCCTTCGAGATTTGGAAAACTGAAGTTTAGCATACAAAGAATTTGGCTCAAGAAAATTAATCAACTTATAAATAAAACTTACCGCACGATAGAAAAAAAATTTAGACATTGAGGTACCAAATACACTACCAAAATAATGCGATACATGATCATATTTCCACAGCTTATACACGTATCTAACACAATTATTCAAAGTTACTTGGAGCAAATGAAACGAAATCTCATCGCAATTAGAATAAATTACATCGCAATACAATATATGATGCACTGATCAAAGACTTAATCAAATAAAGCCTACGGCTTTGTGGACAAAAAAGTTGCGCGAGTCGCAACTTATAAAGGGTTGGATTAGTTTTTTTACAAATAGATGCAACTTGATTGTTCCAAGTGAAGCAATTAATTACTAGACCAAGATCATTAAATTTATCAACAAATTTAATGGCAGATCCATTGATGATCAATTTCGGAAAAGTAAATGGGTTTTTAGATTTAGTAATAAGCGTTGCACTACATTTACTTTCATTAATAATAAAACCATTAGAACTAGCCCAACGGCAAATATTACTTAAATCTAAATTAACTAAATCAATAATAATTTGAATTTGATCAAAATTGCTACCCAGATAAATCTGTACATCATCCGCATAAATATGAAAATAACAATTATTAATACACGTTGAAATGTCGTTCAAAAACAACGAGAACAGCAGTGATCCCAATATAGAACCCTGTGGAACACAGTCATTAACTTTATCCAGATACGGTACCATGCCATTCGAACTAACATATTGCCTACGATCATTCAAATAAGAATGTACTAACCTAATTGTAGTAAGATCGAAATAATAGAATAACATTAGCTTCTACAAAAGCAGTTTATGATTGATCGTATCGAATGCCTTGGAAAAGTCTATCAAAATTAGTAGGACAAACGAATTGGTTTTATTCTAGGAGTCGACTTATATCATCTGTAACGTTTATCAGAGCTATTTGTGTACTGAATTTTTTTCGAAAAATTGATAACTGCTTAGGAATTCATTTGAATCAATATACTTCGTGATTTGCTCAAAGAGGACTTTCTCAAGAACCTTTGATAAAACTGACAATATACTTATTAGATAGATGAAACGTCCGTTTTCTTAGGAATTGGTAAAACCGGAGCTATTTTCCACAACGTGGGAAATATCGAGGATACAATTGAAGAATTAGCTATGTGTGTGAGATATTTTAGAAAGTATTCCAAAAACATTTTAATAAATTTATTGTTGATTCCATCATGTCCAACTGAGTTAGATCTGATGTAATTTATGACTAAAGCAATATCAATTGGGACAATACAGTGAAATATAAATTGTTGAGTTGATTTATAATGTAAAGAGAATTTACTATCAGCCAATGGAAAATTGACCTGGCCAATGGAAAATTGACCTGTTTACCTGGCTTGGTTAAGAAATGTGCATTTATTAAATCAACAAAAAACTGGAAACACAACTAAGGTGCTTTAATGAATTCCAAGTAATTTTGTTTGAAAACGATTTTAAATTTCCAAATTAATATCTTAGTTTAGCTTCGCGTATTTTAACTACGATCAATTTTTTAAGGGTATTGTAGCGAGATAAGAATAAAGATCTCAGTGTTCGTTTCCATTTCTTGTATGTACATTATTTGTCTTTGATTCATGAGTTGTAATATTTGACTTGTTAACCAAGGTGCAGGATCACATTTAATAATAACCTATTTTAATGGTACACAAGTGGAAAACAAATAATGATAGTTATGATTAAAAATACTAATTTGTTCGTCAATATTAGCAGTACATAAAATAAGGTCCCAATTTAATTGGGTAAATAAGTTCTGAAATTTGTTCTCGTCAACCCTTTGATAAATCATTAACATATGCAAGTACCGGCTTTTCACGTATATTTTTAAATTGGTATTGCATAAAAACGAGATCATGGCCGGATATCCATAAATACGCAATTTTTGTCCTTGAGAAGTAATAATTAAATTAAGTAAACTAGAACCTCTTGTCGGATTGAATGGGATGTAAAATAGATCTAAATTTCTCAATACTTGATGTAAAATATTGAACGGATAAATTAAGTTACAGTTAAAATCACCTAATATGATGTATTTATCATACATTGTTCTTAAATCTAAAAGAATATTAATTAGATCAGAAATGTTATTCGCATTGACCGGTGGATGTTAATAAATTGTAGCAATAAATAGTTTTCCTGAACAACAAAAAATTTCAGCTGTAACCAGCTCAACTCTTCATATTGGTGTAATAATGCATTGTTTTACTTTTAAAGTAGGTCGATAGTAAAAACACACGCCTCCCAACGATCAGCAGGCTGATCAAACCTCAAAACATTGTACGTCGAAATATGAATCATCGTATCAGAAATACCACCATGCAACCACGACTCAGAAATGCAAAGTACATCAAGATCCATATTTTTAAAAGAAGACATAATTAATCCAATGAGGTGTCCAATTGCGATAGAACTATTATCGGATTTCAGCTTTACCGAGTTAAATGAATCACCAACTATTCCCATCTCAATAAAGTTTACACATTCTTTCCAAAAATTTTGAAAATAAGAAAAACTGGATTTAAACTGCAACGACATAAGTCACATTCTCGGCATTTAATGATACATGAGGCACTGAAGGAGCACTGCTTCCCAAAATGGTATTTTCCACTTCAATAATTTTCATGCCTACCATTTGTGATATGACACTATTTAAGTTTCCAAACAATTTGTAAAATTCCGCAGTAATTCGTTGCATTTCATCCGTTAACAACGTGACCTTCTCATTAATGTTAAAGTCCAAATTCTTGCATGTGTTACAAATATATTTGATATTTCCATCAGTTTTAGAACACATGTAATGGTGTCATCAAAGGGACTTCGTTCCAAAGTGGTTGATAGCAAAATGATATTTAGGAAAAGTAGACCGAAGGAAAATTTAAAAAGGTTTGGTAGGCTAGAAGGAAAAAAAAAAAGGAAGGAGGAGAAAAATTTTTGCATCGTGACAGGATACACGATAGATTTTTTTTCGGAATTTTGTTGGGTTATTGTGAATAATTAATCATCCGTGTGTCGGGGCCCATTTATATCTGGAATATATGCTCATAGCAGTGAACCACCAACATAAAAAAAGAATCCCTGTAAATATTTTCAGAGACAAATAATATAAGTATAGTTTACGCGTGGGGATCGCGGGTTTGTTCGTGTGTTGGTAGGGGATGTGATTATAACGTGGTATTTAGTGAATTTCCACGTACCACCAAATTGCTGAGGAAAAAAAAACTTATACTTATAAAATTGTTTGCAAATAAAAAAAAAAATAAAAATTTATTAAGAAGAATCCAATTGGTTTCCTTTACGTGGTGGACAAGGTGAAGAAAGGGGCGGTTTAAATAACCGTGTTAACCACGGGGTGGGCATACTACACCAACATCGGTATTGAGACATACCCACGCCTAATCCAAAAAGGAAAGAGAAAAATCCACATGGTCCCATCCATGGTGGTGGGAGCCTAGGGGCCTCCCCAGGTCTAGCGGAGGGTTGTAACGACACTCCAGTGTGCTTGGGTTTGGCGATATCATACAAGTTAATCCGAAATGATACCGACCATTTCAACTCCAAGTCACACCAGAATGTCGTTAAAGAAATCTCCGAACAGAGACTTTGGACCGCGGCATATTTATAGCTGGCTAAGGCTCAGTGTTGGGGTGGGGATATGTCCAAAGCATGCTCGGAGCTTGAGTAACCGCGTACTTCGATAAGACTGATCATAATTAAAAATATAATAAACTAATAAAAAAAAACTGAAAACACACGCATGTCATTTGCTTTACACCCATTGCAAATCCGTTAAAACTCCGAATCGCATCCCTGTATCAGCCCTCTCTCGATTACTTCCTCTAGCCCTTCATCATCAGGATATTAAGGATTTCAAAAAGAAAAAAGAAGCAAAAAAAAAACAAAAACCAATAATTTACAAAAGAAATGGAGGAAAGAAAAAAAAAATATCATGCACGTGGAGAAAATGAACGAGAAGAAATAGCTGAAAACCAATAATGTAATGTTAAAATAAAATAAGAATAATAAAAAAAATATTGAATCAATTGAAAATGAAGGCAAAATTCAAAGTTAAATTTTCAAAATGACCGAAAAAAAAAATTTAAGAAAGCAAGTCAATAACAATAGCAATGACACAATTGGTAAGTAATGAAATATACAAAAAAAAAATAAAAAAAAACTTGAAGAAAATTTAAATACAATAAGTAAACAAAAAAAAAATTTAAATTAGAAAATTAGGAAAGAAAAAAAAAAAATAAAATAAAGATAAATAAATAACGAACGATTTCCTTTTAGTGATTCACCCGGCAGCAACTGTTCATCTTCAAATATACACACCGCATGAATACTGTCATAAATGACCTTTAAATTAATTCTGGATCTCCTTGGGTACAGATATTTATGAAAAAAAAACCGTAAACTGCTTCTCTAATCTTATCCTGTACCTTAACCCGGTGTTAGATTCCAAAATACTAGCTACCGAAGGGGCTATTAGTATAATATATATAAACTGCTTCAATCTCCACACAACAACCGACAGGTGGCAACCAATGTTATGCTGCGCAAATCCAATGTTTCCCAAACAGAATGTTATTATTAAAGTAACACAGACTGATTTTCCATGACGAATGTACCGCAGACTGATTTTAATGACGAATGTACCGCAGACTATCTTTTCGTTTTGGATATAGCTGATCAATGGCAATCACGGAAGCAATCCTACCGTAATTCAATAAACAGTAACAGGTACGTTAAAATGCACTCAATTAAAGCAACGAGTTCAAATAGTTGCACATTACTGATTTAAATTTGTAGTATAATCGTTGTTTTTTTTTTTTTATGATTCTAGTCAGATAGAATTTACTAGAAAATAACAGTTCACAAAATGCACAAAATGACTCACACTCCCACTGTCTTTCTTATTTTTTTTTTTCAGCAACAAAATAATGAACACCATATTTCCAGTACATATTTCTTTTTTTTTTTTATTATAAAGCTACATTAGCACCATTTATTGTTTATTTTGATTAATACATCATATATACATAATATAATCATTGAGGAAAAAAAAAATGACAATCAATTAACTTAATTAATTCAAAAATTAATTGAAAATTATCACATAATTTAAAAAAAAACTTAAACTTTGCATAGGTACTGTTATTGCACAATATCAGTTCAAACAAAAATTCTCGGCATTCAGAAAAAAAATTTAAATTTTATACTTTACGCCGGACAACAGAAAAAAAAATCTTAATCAAAATATAACCAAGCTAAGTACATCGATCGTACTCTCTTGAAATCCAAAACTCGACTATCTCTAAATTAAAACGCTGACCATCCGATTACCAAAAAAACATTATCATCATCATTCCATTTTCCCCTCTTTCCTCTCGTTCACTTCCTCACCACATACAAGACTGGAAGTAACACAACCGTTGAGATATGTGAACAGGGTAGTAACACCAATCTCTGGTGTTACTTCGTTTACCGCGGGAACGACTCAACCAAAGTCATTACAATCGTGGGGACGTCCCACACCCGAGATAAGTCTCATTAAGCCGGGCAAAATTAAGTCTTAATATCCTTTAAATGATAATGGCCTAACACTTGACCATTCATATTTTCTACCTCAATAGCAACATTTCCAATAATATTCCTCACTCTTCCTACAACAAATTTTGGAGCTAATTTGGCGGAAAAATATCTAGCAGCGTCACTCTGAACAAAATTACGAACGTAAACTATCTGACCAGGTTTGAAATCACGTATACGGGATCGCAAATTATAACGTTTTTCGTTTTTTTGATGGGTGTTATTAATATTCGACAATACTTGCTCTTGCGCTAGCGACAAACGATCAGCGGGTGTGTCATCAGCAGCATCGAGTGGTGGGGTATAGCAGCATTGGGAGTTGGAGTTTGGGGGAAGTAAACGTTATTTTGTTCAGTATTTTAAATTATATATGTATATTGATTTCATTCATATAACCCCGTTATATTACTTAAATTAATTAACTAATTTGCATTGTCATTTAAAAATCAAAAAACCACAAAAAAATTTTTGTGCCCTTATTGTGTAACCTTGGTAAATTTGGTCGTACCAGAAAATTCACAGTCTTTTTTTTCGGACATATATATATATATATATATATATATATAGGTACTTTTACTTTCTTTTACGTAAGTAAAATAAAGTATAGTAATCATGAAAATTTTCAACCTTGAGATTATTGAAGATTTATCTGTTTTGAGGTCCCCTGAGTCCGAAAAAGTGAGTTTCGAAATGATGTCTGTCTGTCAGTCTGTATGTCCGTCTGTCAGTCTGTGTCCTCTCTACAGCCCAGATGGCTCAACCAATCCAGCTGAAACTTCAGATTTAAGCTTTTTTGATAAATTGGGAGGTCCCAGTGAATTTTGCTCCAAATCGGTCAACCGGAAGTAGCCACTCCCGTGGGGCAGAAAATTTGTTTTGCAAATATCTGAAAAAGTATGAGGTTTACAAAAAACTACTAAAACAAAATGTTTCCAAAAACTAAAAGTAAAAAAAAATAAAAAATAAAAAATTAAAAATTAAAAAAAAAAAAAGTTTAAAAAAAAAAAATTTAAAAAAAAAATTATAAAATTTTATAAAAAAAATAAAATTGATGTGTGGCAACACATTTCTTCTACGAACAGGGAATTTTGAGACACCAATTACGCAAACTTCTTACAAATTTATTATTTTTTATTACTTTCTTTTACATAAGTAAAGCTTAAATCTAAAGTTTTTGTTAGATTGGTTAAGCCATCTGGGCTATAGAGAAGACACAGACAAACAGACGAGCAGACAAACGGACAGACTGACAGACAGACATCATTTCGAAACCCACTTTTTCGGACTCAAGGGACCTCAAAACAGATATATCTTCATTAATCTCTTACATAATATTTCGGGTTCCAGGTCCCAGATTCCGTAAAACAGAAAATTTATTTTACAAATATTTCAAAAATATACAATTTACAGAAAACATGAAAAAATAAAAACAATCTTAATAAAGTTTGCAAGAAATTTGCATTATAAAAGTTTCTTAAAATTCGCTGTTCGTAAAAGAAAGTCGTGTGTTGGCCACACCTCCATTTTTTTTTTATGGAGCTTGCGAAGGACCATATATCCGGAACGATAGGCCTAACTGGAAAAGTTACCCACTTTCCAAATAAGATGAGTGCGTGCTAAGCGAGCGGGATTAAGGCGGGGTGAAATCAAATGAAAGTCCGGTTACCAGGTTTTATGTTACCGGTGATCGAGCGAGAACGAACCCATTACCACTGAGCGGCGGGACGAAAGAAAAAAAATCAGCTCATCAGACACCAGTAACATAATGGCGCCCAAACGGTTTAATTTACAATAAGTAATTCATTTTTAATTATCGGATACGAAATTTTGATCGGTCACGAGGCGTCAGTATTTTCGGATTTGTTATGGGTAGTAAGCATTTCTTTTCGGATTTCCGAGAGTTGAGTTTGCAGTTATGTCCCATAATTGCCGATAGTGGTGACGGTTCGTGTCAGTTTTTGTCGGACCTTATTTTTTTCTAAATTTGATTAGTCTTCTTTCAAAATTACAGGTCCATTTCTTGTTTTTCTTTTACTTCCGTTTGGAATGATAAATTGGTTGAACTTGAATTGTTGAGATTTTTGTTATTTTTAAGATTGAAGGTTGATCCATAAATTGGTTTTCTCGTCTTGAACTTAAGGTTTCAGAAGCGATCTTATCTTCATATTCGAATCGATTCCTACGATTTCACGACTCCTGAAACGCTACATTCATTTCAATGAGAATTTCAATACGAATAAAGTTAAGTTTCATGTCCTCAGTTGAGTTGATGTAAAATGATACTGAAAATTTTATTCACGTTTTTATTTAGAGTTTCATCTGTCACAAAACATTTTGTCATTACACATAATTTAGTTTCTGATTAAAGCCTGGTAGTCGGAGCGACATTTGATTTCACCCCAACTGATTTAAATACATAAAAAAAAGAAGGAACATAATCGATTCCGTTTCCGTTTAGTCAAGTTATTTAAGTAAGGTAGGGAGTCGCAATAACTTCTGTTGTGTCTCGCAAGTATATCATTGGTATATCAATTTTAGGAGTTGTATTGTTATTAGTTTCAGTTAGCGAATAGTATTTTTAAAGGTGTGAAATATATTAAATAACTATTCTCTTAGTTTATTGTGTTCTATAAACATATATTTTCGGTTTCGTGTAAATAATTACCTAAATTAATAATATGGACGATATAAATATTAACCATTTGGAACCAGACGAATTCCTAGTAGAGTGTATGGTTAGAAATATTGAAGGGAGCCCTTCAGAAAAGTTTGATCGGCTAAAAATATTTTTCGAGGAAGAAGCTAAAAATCCAGTCCTTCAACCATTTAAAACTCATAAGCCGGCATCTAAAAACCCCGTTCGGGAAATACAAAAATGTTTAATTAAAATCCAAGATCACTTTAATTGGTTTGTAAAGTGGGATGAGAAAGAATTGATTAATGATAAATTTTACACTATTTTGTCAAGGTTAGGTCATGTAATAAAAAGATTAGAACGTTTGTCTAAATCAACGAGGCGTCATAAAGTCGACTGTCTAAAAGCCTTAGATAAAGGCAAAACTTTACAGACTTCCATTAAAGATTCCTTAAATAACCACGACTGTTTAAATGAATCTATTACATTTGTGAAACAAAATCTCGTAATTGAAGTCGAGGAAATATCGTCGTCAGATGAGGGTGCATCGGACATCGAATCCGTTTCTTCTAGGGGAACGGTTGTATTTACACCAAACAAAGGGAATACGAAGATCAATATTCCGGGCGTTCATGATCGTGGTCTGGAAAGTCCAGTACCAAATCTCGAACAATTTCATAATCTAAATATCGATTATCAACGATACGATCCAAATGAAAGCATCATCGAATCGGCTTTAAATATCCACCAGAATCGCCAAAATATTGCGGTCCCACAAGTAGGCCAGAACTTAGCACCATCAAATATGCAAAATGTTAATGATCAAACTATGTTTTCACGTCATCCGCTACCGTTATTCTCATCTCAACCAACTACCACTTTTGCCCAGGGGGATAGGAAAATTTACCTGTCAACGTGGAAGATTGATTTTGATGGGCGAGCTGATGGTATACATTTAGAGAGGTTTCTGTTTAGAGTTGAGCATTTTGCACGTACCTATCACGTTTCAGAAAAAGATTTGACAGATCAGATTGGGGTTATTTTAAAGGGGCCCGCTTCAAATTGGTACTGGTGCTATCTAGAACGAAATCCGTATACGAATTGGGCGCAACTAAAAACAGCTATTATCGAACGGTTTCAAGATCGTCGAACGGACGATGACATACGTCGACTAATAGATTCACGAAAACAAAAATTGAGTGAAACCTTTATAGAATTTTATAATGAAATTTTAGGTTTGACCCTTTGTTTACGTAATTTTATATCGGACCCTGAAATATTGAGAATCCTCCATAATAATATGAATCCTGGTTCGAAGAATCATCTTGCTGATCAGGATATCGATTCAATCAGTACACTTGTTAGAAGATATGTCGCATTGGAAGATATGTGGAAACGGAATAATCACGTTACCAATACATTTCGTAAGACTTCTCAGAAAATTAATGAATTTTCAAGTTCGAATGAGGGTCAAGCTAATCAAATTCCAGTCTCAATTAATAATTTAGGTTCAGAAAATTTTCACAATTTTTCGGCGTCCAGTTCGGGATTTCAAAATTTCCAACCTCCTTTCGAATTTAACTCTGGCCAGTTTCAGAACCAAAATTCTCTCAACCAAATTAACGCATTGGATCAAAATACTAATCAACCAAATTATTATATTGGTTGGAACTGTCGGGACATAGGTCATACTTTCACAAGAATAAAGTGTCGTAGTTCGGGAAATGGCGTGATGAAGTATCAGGAATTTGCCCTGAATACTTCAAGGACTCCTCAGCAGCAACAACAACCACGTCCAGCAATAACCAAAAACCATATCCAACAAAATCGACATTAACTTGTCATTTCGACCAAGACGGAGAATCTCCAAATCCTATAAATTCTAACTCAAAATTTCTTTGTGAAAATTCGCCTGTTATTTCTAAAGGTAAAAAGCCTTCTAAATCGGCTAAATTGCGGGTGCGTAATTATTGGGACAAACGGAACTATTTGAAACAGGAAATCGCCGAATCCGTATTTTCAAACGATATGGATTGTCGACCGTATGCTGATATAAGTATTAATGGCATACCATATAAAGGATTATTAGATAGTGGGGCAACCATAACTGCCTTGGGTCGTGGCTGTGAAGCAGTTTTCACTAACGCTAAATGTAATATTTCTTATATTTCATATCATATTAAGACGGCAGGAGGCCATTCAGAACGTGTTGTCGGATATTATATGCTAAGGTTTGTTTTCAAGGTATTGAAAAAACCATGCAAATTTATTTGATACCTGGGTTAACGCAGGCATTATATTTGGGAATTAATTTTTGGAGATTGTTCGGTATCGTACCAGAGGTAATTTCTGAAATAAATACGAACGCTAGTGATGTGGAGAAATTTCATAAACTTCTTCCTGAAGAACAAATACAGCTCGATAAGGTTATAAACAAAATTCCGTCGTTCAATAAACAAGGTCTAGGTAAGACGACTTTAGTATCTCATACTATTGATGTTCAAGGAGCTACACCAATTAAGCAGAGATATTATCCCATATCTCCAATAAAGCAGGAGGCTCTGTATGCAGAATTAGATCGGATGTGGAATTTGGTGGTTATCGAGGAGTCGAAAAGTTCATGAACGCGTATCCGCTGCCAATCATTGACGGACTCTTAAGTCGATTAGAGGATACCAAATTCATTACAAGCTTGGACCTAAAGGATGCCTGTTGGCAAATACCGCTAGACAAAGAGTCCCGAGATAAGACGGCGTTTACCGTACCTGGTCGACCGTTATTCCAATTCACCGTAATGCCATTCGGACTTTGTAATGCGCCACAGACTATGTGCCGGCCCCATGAACTTCACGAACGCATATTCGTGTATTTGGATGATCTATTGATCACTTCTAAGACGTTCGGGGAGCATCTTGATTTGTTGGGAGTAGTCGCAGATAGATTATCAAAGGCGCGGTTATCGGTTAATATTGAGAAGAGCAGTTTCCTTCTTAAAACAATAAATTATTTAGGATATGTAATAGGGGATGGTACGATGGCAACAAATCCTGAAAAAGTTAGGGCCATACATAATTTTTCCGTCCCTACTACTCTGAAGAAACTACGCCGTTTCCTGGGAATGGCAGGATGGTATCGGCGGTTCATCATGTCGTATGCATGTCTTGTAGCACCTCTTACGGATCTGACTAAGAAAAATAATAAATTCGGTTGGACCCGTACTGGTACATCCCAATTTTCAAAAGCCATTTGTGATTCATTGTGATGCTAGCACTACCAGAGTTGGAGGAGTGCTGCTTCAGACGGGAGACGATGGTGAGGAACATCCTATCGCATATATGTCGCAGAAGTTGAACGCGGCGCAGCGCAACTACACCATTACAGAATTGGAATGTTTTGCGGCTGTGTTGAGTGTGAGAAAATTTCGAGCCGTAATCGAGGGATATCCTTTCACCATTGTCACAGACCACGCGAGCCTTAAATGGCTTATGAGCCAAAAGGAGCTTGAAGGCCGGCTAGCGCGTTGGAGTCTGAAGTTGCAGCCTTTCAATTTCACGGTGCTGCATCGCAGTGGATCGCATATGGTAGTACCAGACGCACTTTCTAGAATGTTCATGGAGGAAATGGTTTTATTGGATTGTGGGTTTAATGTTAATCTGGATTCCCTCGCATTCAAATCACCCGAATATTTGGATTTAATTTCCAAAATTCTCTCTTCTCCGGAATCATATAAAAATTTTAAAATTTCTGACGGCAAAATTTTGGTTAATACTTCTGGGAATAAACATTTTTCGTTCACCTTGTCAGATGTCCCACATTGAAAATTATATTTGCCCCAGGCTTTGACTAAATTTATCATAATACAAGCGCATAATCCACCTACCTCAGCTCATTGTGGGTCGGCGAAGATGCTTGAACATATTCAACGCTACTTTTATTGGCCCAAAATGGCAGGTGAGGTTAGAGAATACGTCAGTAATTGCTCCAAATGTAAGGAAACTAAAGCGGTAAATTACACTACCCGACCTGAGATGGATAAACAAAGATTGGTAGTGAGGCCCATGCAGCGGCTATTCGTTGACTTTTTGGGTCCGTATCCCAGATCTAAAAGCGGAAATAAGTAAATCTTTATTATATTAGACCAATATTCTAAATTTATCTTTCTTAAACCTTTCCGAAAAGCAACGGCGGCCGATATAATTAAATTTTTAGAGAAAGAAATATTTCTTAACTTCTCCGTGCCAGAATTTATTGTTTCTGATAATGGGCCACAATTCACTTCAAAATTATTTCAAAATTGCTTATCAAAATTTAATATTAAACATTCGCCGGTCCCGCGATACTGTCCACAAGCGAACGCATCGGAACGGGTGAATCGCTCTATTTTGTCGGCAGTGCGAGCTTATATTGATGATAACCATATAACTTGGGACCAATATATTCCCGAGATTACCTGTGCTTTGCGAAACGTTGTGCACGACTCGACGAAATTTTCGCCGCACTTCTTAATGTTTGGTCAACATATGATTAAATATGTGTCAAGGTTCAATTTTGAAATACCTGGAAGAAGCGTATAAACGGTCTCGCCATACTTATAACCTTCGTAGTAACAACAGAGTATTGGAAGTTGGGCAGACGGCATATGTCAAAAACTACGTTCAGAGCAACGCGGCTACCAAATTCTCAGCAAAACTTGCACCTAAATATGTTAAGTGTATCATTAAACGAAAATTAGGTAGTACGGCTTATGAGTTAGTAAAGGAAGGAAGATGGTCGAAATCTCGGAATTTACCATATTTAAGATATACGAACTTGAAGTATTTCTTCTAAACAGAGAAAGAAAAAATTGTGTTTCGAGGTAGTTGCGTTTATTGGTCGGTTAGATTTTTTTTGCCCGGCTTGATGAGACTTTACTCGGGTGTGAGTCGTCCCCACGTATGTAACGGTGTCATCAAAGGGACGTCGTTCCAAAGTGGTTGATAGCAAAATGATATTTAGGAAAAGTAGACCGGGGGAAAAATTAAAAAGGTTTGGTAGGCTAGAAGGAAAAAAAAAAGGAAGGAGGAGAAAAATTTTTGCATCGTGACAGGATACACGATAGATTTTGTTTCGGAATTTTGTTGGGTTATTGTGAATAATTAATCATCCGTGTGTCGGGGCCCATTTATATCTGGAATATATGCTCCTAGCAGTGAACCACCAACATAAAAAAAAAGAATCCCTGTAAATATTTTCAGAGACAAATAATATAAGTATAGTTTACGCGTGGGGATCGCGGGTTTGTTCGTGTGTTGGTAGGGGGGGTGATTATTACGTGATATTTAGTGAATTTCCACGTACCACCAAATTGCTGAGGAAAAAAAAAACTTATACTTATAAAATTGTTTGCAAATAAAAAAAAAATAAAAATTTATTAAGAAGAATCCAATTGGTTTCCTTTACGTGGTGGACAAGGTGAAGAAAGGGGCGGTTTAAATAACCGTGTTAACCACGGGGTGGGCATACTACACCAACATCGGTATTGAGACATACCCACGCCTAATCCAAAAAGGAAAGAGAAAAATCCACATGGTCCCATCCATGGTGGTGGGAGCCTAGGGGCCTCCCCAGGACTAGCGAAGTGTGTCATCAGCAGCATCGAGTGGTGGGGTATAGCAGCATTGGGAGTTGGAGTTTGGGGGAAGTAAACGTTATTTTGTTCAGTATTTTAAATTATATATGTATATTGATTTCATTCATATAACCCCGTTATATTACTTAAATTAATTAACTAATTTGCATTGTCATTTAAAAATCAAAAAACCACAAAAAATTGTTTGCCCTTATTGTGTAACCTTGGTAAATTTGGTCGTACCAGAAAATTCACAGTCTTTTTTTTTCGGACATATATAGGTATTTTTTTTGTGGAGCTTGCGAAGGACCATATATCCGGAACGATATGCCTAACTGAAAAAGTTACCCACTTTCCAAATAAGATGAGTGCGTGCTAAGCGAGCGGGATTAAGGCGGGGTGAAATCAAATGAAAGTCCAGGTACCAGGTTTTATGTTACCGGTGGTCGAGCGAGAACGAACCCATTACCACTGAGCGGCGGGACGAAAGAAAAAAAATCAGCTCATCAGACACCAGTAACACACAGCATTATATTTGAACTGCAAATTTCTGGCATTTGTAGTGGAAATGCTTTTTGCAGCAAAAACAAGTTGGAAAACGATTTTCAACGATGATTTACGTGCACTTGGAACATAATAATCCATTATGAGCAAATTGATTGTGTTTTATTATGTACAGTAGAGCATAAAATAAGAGCACACAAAAAATAAAAAAATTTAATAATTTTTGACATTTCTACGGATAAAAAACAGAACCGTTCGTTGAAGCTACTTATTATTTTTGATATACCTAAATGTGCTAATAGAAAACCAAATTAAATACTTATACTTATCAATTTTACCGTGTTGACGATTCATCTACAACACATCCCTCCAAGCATTGTTATGATATTGGTGTATGGATCGTAATAACATGTGACGAAACTGCTGCCTCGCCCTTTTATTGTATAATTCTGCCGTAGTTGTTATTACAATTAAATTCTTTTTTATGATTTAAATAGCAGGTTCAGGAATGTCCTTTCAGCTAATGGCTTAGCTGTTTCAAATTAATTTAGTTAATGCTGCTGATTGAGATTGTACTTATTTCGAATTCCATATACTATATACGCTTGAACTACCTTTTGTAGAACAATTACAAGTCTCACAGTTTTTAGCGGATAAAATAACGCAGCACAATAACATGCCGTATTTCCCAAGGTATTGTGCTGTGTTTCTTTTTCCCGATTTTATTGATTGATAATTCTGATGTCACAATCGTAACAATTCCTGCATCCATTACCCATTTCAGTAGAGGATGGACCAAACACTGAGGGATTTTGGCGTATCTTCTTTGAAGATACTAATATCGAACAAACTAGAGCATCACCAATAATAACCTCAATGATAAATTAACCAACAAGATAATTAAAATAATTTTCATTAATGAAATTATTTTACATTTTTTTCTAAAGTCGGTGGCTTTAACAAATTAGGATTATTTTTTATGTTAAAATCTTGAAACGTTGGTTTAAAAATACGCTCGTGGTTTGCGTTTAGCAATTCGTTAAGTCTAAAGCATAATTTACTTAAATGCTTTAAGTATCTCAATCTCCATATTTTTTACGCAAACACTAATTAAACACTCACTACATTCTGAATTTCTTATACATAGACGAAATATGTATTATTCTAAACCTAATTACAAATTAATAATTCCATTATCGGTTTCAGTAGTAAACTTTAAAGTCGATTGCTTAGTAACTAGAGGCCTCAGGTTCGATTTCAGGTAAGGTACAAATTCAATTTTTCGAAAGAATGTCACATGTGTAAGCTGTTTAGATAATTAACTACCATTTAAAGTTTGAAAGCGGAGACTTGTTTGGACTTTCAAGGTTTGTACCGATGATTTTTTAATTTTGCATGAATAAAGTAAAATAAAATATAAACTAAAATATACTGTTTTTGTGACATTATGATTGATTATTAAATAAACAAAAATTATACTTGTTGATACCTATAATAATACTTTTGGTTAAAAATTTACAAATATACCCAAAACGTCTTGCCATAACCTACTAAAAATATACTATTGATTTTTCGGCTTTATTATAGACAATATATTAGTATTAATGACATTCACAGTATTATCAATTTGGTAAATCAATTTTTTGTATTTTAGTGGATATAATTCGCTAAGTCAGTGCTTTCTGCTTGAATGTATTAATCTAGAATTGTATTTTTGTAGTTTGGTCGTAGCTACCTGATGAGTAGACCGAACTTTTCAATTCGACACCAAACTACCGCATAGAGAACTCAAGGAATATTCTCATTTTTGAAAGTCGATACATTTGTATTGACTCTGGGGTAAAGTAAAGGGGGGGGGGGGGATTAATGATATTTTTACTTTTTTCCTGTAGATATATTATGGGTGGATTGGCCTCTGTATTTTTCTATCGATCATTACTAGTTTACTACTTATATATTGTCTATAATAATGCCGAAAAGTCAATTTGATTAACAGACAATTTCTTAAAAATATACTTAAATAATTGATTTATTTAAAATCAAAGCGTAAACTTGTTTTAGTAGTTTCAACCATTTTTTTCCACTAGGGATATTAAGTGAACTCAAAATTTGATTTTTATATTTATGTAAAGTTGTTCAAGTTGTTTACAACCAAAATGCTAACAATAGATGTTGATGGAAAAGTTACCATAATCTGGTTAAACCTGATATGTAGCGTTATTATTATTATTTGTAGCCTTTAATTATGTTGTTATATTACATACTCCTATAAGTGACTTTGAAAATTTGAACAATGAAGCCCCATTTCTGTTTGAATATTTTACATTTGATAATAATAGATTGCGCATGATTTTCATAAATTATTAGCATCAATGCCAGTTAGGCTATATATCACGTAGATCTGCAGCAATTCTATATTATAATGAAATTAAACAATTTTTCTATAGCTAAATAAAAAGTTTAACAAATAAATATGCGGAAGATAATTTGATTAATTTATTGGTTACACGTGCGAAGACCGAAAGCATGCAATCTTATGCGACTGTGGTATGTATACAGACGTTATTATATTTCAGCTAGAATATTATTTTCTAAAAACCAATAATGTTAACTAAAATTCAGTTCCCGTACAACAAAATTCGACACCTGCTGATAAAAAGGTGTTGCGCTTCTCTTGATACACAAAATACATATATACCTAGTATATATTCCCATACCGATGTGATGACAACAAAAAATAAATAAATCGCTTAAGAAACTTTGACAACAACTTTTAAAATACAATCCATAATTTCATAACTGTTAAAATCTAAAACAATTTTCGTTTGCTGCTCCTGCTGCTTTTTCCCAAACCAAAAATAATACTAAACCGTTTTTTTTTTTTTCATTTCCAATTTTTGTTATTTTTTGTTTAAGTATTGATCCTGTCGTCGAAAATTTTAAAATTCAACAACACCAAACAAAAATTCACTGTACTTATTTTCTTTTCATTTTGCAGTACCCAGTGCAAATGTAAAAAACAACAACAACAACAAAAATAACAGCGACATTGGAAATACACGACGAAATATAAGAAAAGCAAGGGAAAGAATCCATTGAAAGTAACTGTTTATTTGTATTTGTAAAGAAAATAACAAAGGAAAATGGGAAAATCTGTTATCAAAACCATTATCATTATAATCATCATCGTCATCATGCCTATATACAATGAAATGAAACCATGGTGAAAAAAAAGGACGAAATAAAAAAACATGGCTGCATACATAAATATATGGTTGTGCCTCGGGTATATATACAAACGAAAAATATTATTTTAGATTCCTACTACATACACATAATGATCCTGTTTTCTTGATGTTTATATATTTTTTTTTGAAGGAGGGGAGGATAAAATATTACACAAAAAAAAAGGAGTCATGCGCGGTGCCAAGGATTTTTTTTTTTGTTTTTATGTTTCTATTACGAATATTTTTTAGCAGGAAAAACTGCAACTGTTCTCTTTTTGGTACCGATTTCTTTTATTCCTTTTATACTAAATGATTCTTCCCTTTTTGCTGTATTTCAAGGATTTCTTTTTATTGTATTTTCTGTGTCAAATACAAAATGATTATTATATTCTTCGCATAAACGTTGTTGTGTTTGTTTCCCTGATTTTTTGTGTTCGTTGAGTTTTTGATGTTTTTTTAAGGATGTACGTACAAATACATCGAAGCACATGTTTATGTACTTTCGTTTGTATAATAAGAACAGAAAATAAAATCAGTAGAAATTATTTTTTTATGTTGCATATAGCAACAATAATACAATGGTACGTCGTAATGAAAGGCATACACGTATAAGAACATATACCATAAAAAAAAAAATTACAAGACGTACACGGAAAAATTATTGCGTGTCAGGAAATTTATTTTCGAGATTTAAACATTTTTTTTTTGTTTTTGTTCTGTCTGAATAAATATAGAATGTATTTTAAAATAGCCTTAGTTGTTTTATTGTTGTTTTATGTTTTATGTTATTTTTGGTTATTTGTAAACCAGAAATCCGTAAAATGTTGTAAGTTTAAATGCTGTGAGTAGATGTATGGAGGAATATAAAAAACTTATTTGCCATTTGTTTAACGTATTTTCACAGATCGATCATTACGAAGTTGACCTGTACCTCTAACAATCAGATTTTTTATTAAAGCTATTAAATTGTTATATAACTGTCCTATTATAAATTAGGTTTGAATGGTTAGTTAAAGGTGAAAGTTCTGTTTACCATTTCTTAAGATCACATCAATTGATTGATAAAATAAATGGAAAATGGTTAGAAGTAGTTAATATTTGTTTGTTTACATTTTATTGTAACTACTACACGAGGTATAAGATCTAGTGCAATTATTTTTGTTTGTAATTTGAAATCGAATACATATAGGTACTATGTAAAAAAAATATGCGTCGAATTATAGATGTGACCAGAGTTGTGGTGCGTAGTCTACACGGAGTAATTCATCAGACGTGTAGGCAATGTACTATGTAGAAAATTAAAAAAATGACGTCGACAACATAGACAATGTAGACAAAGCGTCGAATTTCCAATACAAAAAGAGTAAAAGTTTCGAGAATATGATATTCATTACAATAAATGTACAAGCAATTAGCCTCTGTCTTCTATAAAGGCTTCAAAAGAATTAAGCGAATGGCCGCAACATTTACTTTAACACTTATTGTAAGACTCGATAACTGCAACTACTCGATACAAAATTTTACTCTAAAAATCATTAGATTAGCTAAATTAGAAATTGAATTTCTATAACTGTAATTTGTTGTTTGTTTGATATCACTTTAAAATTATTTCCGTTAAAATAATAATAAGAAAGGAATGTACATATTCGGCTCATCAAATGTAAAGTGTGTGAAACCTTCCTGTTTTTAGTGAAATCTTACTGCGCATAAATTAGAAACATTATAAATTCCAATTGGTGAAAAGGCAAACAACTTTAAAAATAATCTTTGCATTTTCCAAGGGGTGCGCCGGTTATACAAGCTCCTCGCGCTGCACCCTGGGTAACGCTAAAAGTATAACCGCGCAAGTATGGGCGCGGTAGAACCCTAGCTACTAGCCTTGAGGAGGAAATACCCATAGCATATCCTGAGCGTCTGTATTCCCCATGTCAGGGACGGCTTCCACCAGCGTCTGTTCTCCTTGTTAGAAGCGGCTGTACTAAAAACCTGGCAGTAGGTACAAAATTATAAGGGAAGGAACCCTGAATTCAAATACATTAGAGTTCACCACGAAAAACAACGCTACGGTGCAGGGTATCGGAAGCCCAGTAGCCGAGATCCAGTGACCGCAGTGGTGTAGAGATGCAATGCTTGGTTAACATCATATTGTGAAAAATGCTTCCAATTTTTTAAGTTGATTCCTAATAAAACATTCAACTAAAATGAACCTGAGGTAATTTCTTGGATTAAAGCTAAAACACTTCCGGATATATCACTACTGGTTGCTGTAGCCATGTACGAAAAATTGGACAAATGTATGCTGAAGTCATACTTCAAGAATATGAATATTGATCCCAATAAACATTACCTCAAGACAATTAATTCACTAACTAAGTTATACAAGATTGAGAATAAATACATCGTGGTGATAAATAATCAAAATAAAATCATGTGCCGGGATCTTGTTGAGCTGGTACGTACCTTTACCTCTTAGTTTTATTATTATTTGTGCTTGATGTCTGCTGCAATGTGGACCGCCTAGAAAAGGTAATTAACTTCATCAGTATGGCATAACGTCTTTAAATGTCAAATGGATACTGAATATCCCATTTAACGATTCAGTTAAATATAAACGAGCTTTATCATCTAGATGGATTGTTGATATGCCACTATACCGAATAGTGTTCATAGTGCAGGTATATCTAACACCACACCGCTTCCTATAACACCTAGTTACTATTCTGAAGAAGTATCTGATCATTACTATCGGAATTCTATAAAGGAAATTCTCCACTTCATGAAATTCTCCAACATCTGCACGAGTGATCATCTGTCGAAATTTTATAACAAATCAATTGACAGTCTACCATTTTCTGCGAGTTCCTTATCATCAATTAAAGTCTTTGTTTATGATAATCATAATAAAGCCTACAAATGCGTTGGTACAATTTGATTCCGAAAAGAGCTGCTTTATCACATCTAGCAGATACATTTTCTGCTCCAATGCTACTGAAATAATGCTAGACCAGAAAATATTTGAAAGATTAAATCAGCATCCGCTATCAGTAGATAAAAATAAACCTGAAATTATATCAATTCAAGGAGTGCCAGGCTGTGGCAAATCAACATGGATCTTAAATTAACATATAATTGGAAAAGATCTCGTCCTCAGTTCTACGAAGCACGGCATTAATTATATATGAAAAACGAAGCTGGTAAAAACTTTGAAGATATTAAAACCAACTACCGTACGATTGCTTCTTCCCTTTTAAATGGATTTAAGACATATGATACGGTTTATATCGACGAGTACATGATGGTACATGCTGGGCTATTGGCCCTAGTGATCAAAACCAAATACCGTACATCGACCGGCTTAATTACGTCAACATTTTATTGTGATGCAAATAAGTTTACAACACATTCTAAACATCTTAATACAACTTATAGATGCCCTGCGGATGTGGTACATGCATTACAATCAATTTTGCATATCATCAATTCGATACCACTAATAATAGTAGAAAATCAGTCAGTTTTAACAAATGCCGGTTGATTTCTGATATTCCAGTTATGCCAAATTCACTGTACTTAACTTTCACAAAACGAGACAAAAGGCAATTAACTAACAATTTAAAATTACCTGATTCAAGTACAATTTTATCTATTCATGAGGATCAAGGCTTAACTTCAGCTAGCGTAATCTGTGTCCGACTGACTGACATAGAAATCAAACTATTCGATAGCTTACCACATGGTATAGTAACATTAAACAGACACACACATACACACACACAAATTAAACCACTTTTCACCGATTGAAGGGGACCAACTGCACTCTTTAATATGAATTGCATTAACTGCAAACCAACATAACCTCGTTCATGTCATCGTTAAATCTTGCTCCAGTATCAATAAAAATCCAGCTCATATTTTTGAAATATTAGACTACAAGAACACTACAACAATGGCAAAACCACCAAGCATTAGGAACCATTCATTTTATTTTCAAAATGTAAATAAAATGTCTTTGAAAGCAGTTCAATTTCGCAATTTTGTGTTAAAAACGCTCTTCCCGGTTTATGTCATCTGTGAAACATCATTTAACAAAGGAATCCTGAGTTCTGAATTCTTTCCTAGCCAATATGTGGTTTATAGATGCGACCGTTCATCGCTAACGAGTGCTAAAAAATCTGGCGGAGGAGTACTCATTGCGGTTGATACATCAGTATCGAATGAGTTAGTTGAAATATCCAACCTGTCCATCGTTAAAATCGCAATCAACAAAAAGTCAATTTTTATCTACATTGCATATTTTCTGCCTGGCTCACCGACACAATAATGGAAATAAACAATGCTGCTAAACTGACATCATCTTGATCACGGGGGATTTTAATTTTCCAACTATTAGCTGGTCATATGACGAAGAAATGGATACAATTTTACCATTGAACGTGAGTTCTGAAATTGAGTGTCTGTTTATCGATACTGTTTTCGATATAAATCTTAGCCAAATTTGCAAGGTACAGAATGGTCTTGACCGAATTTTAGATCTTATTTTTACAAATGAACGGAATCTATTTAAAGTAAAATATAATTAATTAATTAATTTAGATAAAAATAGGTTTTAAAAAAATGTCAATAATGATAAATAAATAAATAAATAAATAAATAAAGTAAATGAACCACCATATCACCATTCGTTATTAATGATATTAACCACAAAGCCCTAGAAATAATTGTTGAAAGCAAGAGCAGCATTATTACACACATTTTTAAAATTTTTAAAAACACTTGTTAAATATTTCGCAAAATTACAAAAGGTTTAAAAAATCACTCGATCGATTTCGGCTTATTAGGCCATCATCAGGAGTATCTACTAAACTGTAAAAATAAAAATGTAGTTATTTATATATATATATAGTTAGAAAAAGCAAAAGGTGAAACGAAATCCGAAAAGCTATATTTCTTAACCAAAATATCCTCAACGAACAGAGAGAAATTCGTTTCTCACCAATTACCGACCCCGCATTGTTTTATTCACATACTCATACCATTCCATAAAATTACTAATCCGTCGGGTTATAATATAATAAAGGGGGAAAAAAATCAACATCTGGAATTTTGTTATTCGACCGTTGACTAATCAATAATAATATACCTGTGTTTAACTCATCCCCTTTTAATGTTTATTGCTCTCTCCAATTTTATTGTTTACCACTCCCACAATTTGTTTATTTGTATATTTTGGTTTCACCTTTTGCTTTTTCCAACTATATATATAAATAACTAAATTTTTATTTTTACAGTTTAGTAGATACTCCTGATGATGGCCTAATAAGCCGAAATCGAGCGAGTGATTTTTTAAACCTTTTGTAATTTTGCGAAATATTTAACAAGTGTTTTTAAAAATTTTAAAAATGTGTGTATTAAGTGTGTTTCGCCAAGTGCCTACGGCAGAAGGTGTAAAAAGGTTAGCGTGAAGTTTATGACAAATTGACAAAAAACCTTACAACAGCAAAAAAGTGTAAAAGCAAGTATTACACTTTTAGCACAATCTACTAAGAAGATGATATCACATATTTTGTCATTTTTTGACAAAATTGTGTAGCTTACACATATTAATTGAAAAAAGTGTAGGCAGTTGTTTGACTGCCAATGACAGGGCATCGTAGAGATGGCTCCCTAACTCTGAGTATGCCATCGTGTTGTCTACACTTTACTTGATTATTTGTGCTAATCGGAATATTGGCGCGACCCGTCAGACAGTGATTTCTCGATTTTACAAAATTTTACTACCAAAAAAAAGTGTAGGCAGTTGTTTGACGGCCAATGACAGGGCATCGTAGAGATGGCTCCCGAACTCTGAGTATGCCATCGTGTTGTCTATACTTTACTTGATTATTTGTGCTAATCGGAATATTGGCGCGACCCGTCAGACAGTGATTTCTCGATTTTACAAAATTTTGATAATTTAATTTTTGACCTTGCCATCGACCCTCGCAATTCTTTTGGACCCGTTTTAACACATTTTTATTTTGTAAATTGTACAGCTAACAATTGTTATTTTTTTATAAAAAATAAAATTTTATTTTATTTTAACAAATTTACTTTGTTTACGTTACGTAATTTTTATTTGTTTGGTTTATTTGTTAACCACAAAATGTTACGTAATTCATCAAAATATAATTACAAAAAAAAAGAAAAATTCTTTTTCTGAATTTGTTTTAAAAACCGCTTTAGAAGATTTGGATTTATCCGGCGAATTATTAACCAAGGTTGATTGTTTGCCAATGAAAATCCTTTGTGAGAAACTGGGCATAAAAAATTCTGCCAAAAATCGCAGTAATATTTGTTTTTTATGGCGAAAAAAAATAAACAAACCTAAAGTAGTGTTTGAAAACAATGGCGAAGAACCCAGTCTTGACAATAACTTGATTCAAAATAATTCGGAAATCGGGGTTTTACCGAGTAACGAAATTTTAATCGTTGTGCCCCATGATGATGATTTACCTGGTTATGATTTTGACATTGAAACCAACGATTTTATAAAGATCTCCGAATATGAGGAATATCTCCCGAAGAAGAATTTTTTCAGTACTAATAAATCAAGCGCCCCCTCAAAATGGCTTTATGAAGAGAAATTAGTTCTTAAAATTGAAGGAAAATTAGATTCCAAAGAGAAGATTAGATTAGCTATATCAAATGCTTTAATTAAACATAAATATTCTTGTGTAGTTTCTTATGATACAATAAGATTAAGAAATACATTTCAACAAAACATTGTCGCGTATGGTCGTTGCAAATATTCCACGCACCTCCAGCGTTTCAAATTTATTGTTGATCTTCAATACAAAATGGATATTTTCGTAACGGGAGAAAAATGTAAGCTACACGAAGGAAAGAAACTTTTCGAACAAGTTCGTGGAAACCGTCGCGAAATTCTAAAAGACAAATTACGAAACAACAGTGCACATAATGTTGATTTGAATATGAGGGCGAATGCCGATTTAGATTTAATCAAAAGTGGCAATACTATGAAGTTGACCACCAATGAGGTTTTGCGCAAAATCAGGTCCGAAATATTAAAATTAGACGATTTAATTCTGGATTGCGATATTTACGATGTGACTCGTCGTTGGGATATGGAAAAGCTGGAGAAGGACAGTAAATATATTTACTCGGTTTCCTTACCTTTAGTTATTACCTTATTAAGAAGATCACAACTAGAGCTGATTTTGAAGTATGGTCCATTAAAAATATATTTAGATGCAACTGGAAGTCTAGTAAAAAAGCCGAAATGCCACCCCGAACACTATTGCAATAAAATTTTATATTATGCATGCGTGGTAAAAATTGGTACGACAATTGTTCCGGTAGCAGAAATGATCTCGTGCAAACATGATACTAGGACAATATCACATTTCTTGTTAGATTTCAAAGGAGAAATGGCGGAAATTCCTAAATTGAATTTCCCGTTAATTTATGTTGTAGACTGGACGTGGGCTTATATTCAAGCCATCCTTTCCATATTTAATAATATGAATGTTATAGAGTATATTAATTACACATTTAATGTTATGAATACTAGTAAAGAACCAGTAAAAAATACCGTATCTGTGTTTATTTGCTGTACTCATTTTTTTAATATAATTGCAAGACAGATTAAGAAAAAACTCCCGAATGGTGGTACAACTATTAAAAATTTTTTATTAGATATATTTTGTTTAATATTGAATTGTGACACATTGGGGCAGGTTTATGATTTATTTGAATTGTACATCATTATATGTACAAACGAATTCAATACTGAGACTGTAAAGCAAGCATACAGTCAGTTTACTGCTCTTACGCGATTTATTTATTCCTGCGAAAGTACCACGACTGAAACCGATACATCCAATTTCAAAACGGGTGAGGCTTTGGAACATAAATTTGAAAATGGCAAAGGACAATATTCCCAAAGCTTATTCTATCAACATTTTTTTCTGTTATATGAAAATATACAAACGACAATAAAAAATGAGCAATCAGATTTAACAGAAAATGTTTTATATTGTCCTGATTTTGTGGTATTCTCCATGCAAAGATATTTTGCGTACATTACTCTTTGGGGTACATGCTTCTCAAAATATTTGAATATAGAAGGTCGCATGTCCAACTCCAATGTTGAGTTGTGCTTCAGCCACGTTAAAAATTTATACGTAGAAAAAAAATACCTCAGAATTGGCCGATTTGTCGCGTTATTAAAACGGAAGACTGCCCTTCTTGTAAATTCGATAGCTGTTTCTGATGCTCTTAAAGCTACGCCAAAGTCCCAAAAGAGAGCATTTTTAAAAACCTCTGAATCTGAAGATGATCCGGAAGACCCCAGAAACTCAGAAAATTGGAATAAGAAAATACGGTTGTATAATTCACCAAAACACATCGGTAAACGGGTCGTACAAAGGTATTCTAAAAACCCCCCAATATTCAAAAAATCGAAAGAAGTTGTGGCCTGTGTAGAACTGTCAACCAACCAATTACTTTTATCGAATGGGTTTTCCTACCAAAATAAAAGCAATGATACAATTAATATCTTCTCTACTTGTGGCTTTGATTCTTTGTCACAAATCATATGTAATGTATTTAGAGATTATGAGCATTTGAATACCAAATTAAATGAAAATGACTCTGACTATTTCAGATTTATCAAACTGTTTTTAAGATGCGGGGCCGATCATTCAACATATATTAAGCGAACAGACTTAATTTTAAAATGTTTTAACGTAACACACACGACGGGCAACATTCAACTTAACTGTGTTTGCAATATATCCAAATATATCGAATATTTTTTAACCCGAACGATCCAATTAGATTATAAGTGTCCACATTGTTTAATATCGCATAAAAAGGACAATTATTACATTCCTATTGATTATGTAAATTTTAAAGAAAATGATCTTAAAAGTTTACAATTGTCTTTTAAATTTTACGCATCACATTGCAGAAAATGTAAATCTGAGATCGAAAACCCGGAAGAGCTGCAACTTCGAACAAGCAATGGATTAGCAATAGTCGATGTTCAACCAATTAACGCAAATACTAGATATAACATTAAAATTAACGAAATTCAATCGGAATTAGTTTTTGGGTCTAATAAACTAATACTTATTGGTATTGTACACTACCATCATGCACAAACTCGTGGAGGTGTAGGACATTATATTGGGTATGTCAAAAGAAAAAACGGATTATGGGAAATTCATGATGATCTAGCAGAATCAATCATGGAAACGAGCTCCGATAACCGAATTAACCCGGTGACATTAATTTATATCGATGAGAAACTAAACTAGTTAGCTACAGACAACACGATTATTTTCATTTTATTATTGTTATTTAATGTTGATAGATCTTAACTTAAACTTAATATCACCAAGTTTCATTGAACACTATACGCTAAATCATTAACTTTAAACACTATCTATGTAATCTCACTTATCCGTAAGAATTTCCATTATATATCTGGAAAAACTTACAAGCTAAGCGGAAACATATCATCGCGGAACATAACATTTTTAACGCGGAAGTACAATTTTAAAGAATCGCGGAAATTATGGAAAAATGTTATGTTGATGAATATGCTTGTTTTAAGATTTTAAACATTAAATGGCCTTGACAAATATTTACAATTATGCGCTTATTGTTTGTAATGTAATATTATGTAAACACGTCTTACTTATTATAAATTAACTTTGAAAGTGGAATGACCGAGGAAATTGGCTTATTAGAAATTAAATTTAATGAATAAGGAAAATTTTGTAAAATCGAGAAATCACTGTCTGACGGGTCGCGCCAATATTCCAATTAGCACAAATAATCAAGTAAAGTATAGACAACACGATGGCCTACTCAGAGTTCGGGAGCCATCTCTACGATGCCCTGTCATTGGTCGTCAAACAACTGCCTACACTTTTTTTTGGTAGTAAAATTTTGTAAAATCGAGAATCACTGTCTGACGGGTCGCGCCAATATTTCGATTAGCACAAATAATCAAGTAAAGTATAGACAACACGATGGCATACTCAGAGTTCGGGAGCCATCTCTACGATGCCCTGTCATTGGCCGTCAAACAACTGCCTACACTTTTTTTTGGTAGTAAAATTTTGTAAAATCGAGAAATCACTGTCTGACGGGTCGCGCCAATATTCCGATTAGCACAAATAATCAAGTAAAGTATAGACAACACGATGGCATACTCAGAGTTAGGGAGCCATCTCTACGATGCCCTGTCATTGATCGTCAAACAACTGTCTACACTTTTTTTTGTTAGTAAAATTTTGTAAAATCGAGAAATCACTGTCTGACGGGTCGCGCCAATATTTCGATTAGCACAAATAATCAAGTAAAGTATAGACAACACGATGGCCTACTCAGAGTTCGGGAGCCATCTCTACGATGCCCTGTCATTGGCCGTCAAACAACTGCCTACACTTTTTTTTGGTAGTAAAATTTTGTAAAATCGAGAATCACTGTCTGACGGGTCGCGCCAATATTTCGATTAGCACAAATAATCAAGTAAAGTATAGACAACACGATGGCCTACTCAGAGTTCGGGAGCCATCTCTACGATGCCCTGTCATTGGCCGTCAAACAACTGCCTACACTTTTTTTTGGTAGTAAAATTTTGTAAAATCGAGAATCACTGTCTGACGGGTCGCGCCAATATTCCGATTAGCACAAATAATCAAGTAAAGTATAGACAACACGATGGCATACTCAGAGTTCGGGAGCCATCTCTACGATGCCCTGTCATTGGCCGTCAAACAACTGCCTACACTTTTTTTTGGTAGTAAAATTTTGTAAAATCGAAAAATCACTGTCTGACGGGTCGCGCCAATATTCCGATTAGCACAAATAATCAAGTAAAGTATAGACAACACGATGGCCTACTCAGAGTTCGGGAGCCATCTCTACGATGCCCTGTCATTGGCCGTCAAACAACTGCCTACACTTTTTTTTGGTAGTAAAATTTTGTAAAATCGAGAAATCACTGTCTGACGGGTCGCGCCAATATTCCGATTAGCACAAATAATCAAGTAAAGTATAGACAACACGATGGCCTACTCAGAGTTCGGGAGCCATCTCTACGATGCCCTGTCATTGGCCGTCAAACAACTGCCTACACTTTTTTTTGGTAGTAAAATTTTGTAAAATCGAGAATCACTGTCTGACGGGTCGCGCCAATATTTCGATTAGCACAAATAATCAAGTAAAGTATAGACAACACGATGGCATACTCAGAGTTCGGGAGCCATCTCTACGATGCCCTGTCATTGGCCGTCAAACAACTGCCTACACTTTTTTTTGGTAGTAAAATTTTGTAAAATCGAGAAATCACTGTCTGACGGGTCGCGCCAATATTCCGATTAGCACAAATAATCAAGTAAAGTATAGACAACACGATGGCATACTCAGAGTTCGGGAGCCATCTCTACGATGCCCTGTCATTGGCCGTCAAACAACTGCCTACACTTTTTTTTGGTAGTAAAATTTTGTAAAATCGAAAAATCACTGTCTGACGGGTCGCGCCAATATTCCGATTAGCACAAATAATCAAGTAAAGTATAGACAACACGATGGCCTACTCAGAGTTCGGGAGCCATCTCTACGATGCCCTGTCATTGGCCGTCAAACAACTGCCTACACTTTTTTTTGGTAGTAAAATTTTGTAAAATCGAGAAATCACTGTCTGACGGGTCGCGCCAATATTCCGATTAGCACAAATAATCAAGTAAAGTATAGACAACACGATGGCATACTCAGAGTTCGGGAGCCATCTCTACGATGCCCTGTCATTGGTCGTCAAACAACTGCCTACACTTTTTTTTGGTAGTAAAATTTTGTAAAATCGAGAATCACTGTCTGACGGGTCGCGCCAATATTTCGATTAGCACAAATAATCAAGTAAAGTATAGACAACACGATGGCATACTCAGAGTTCGGGAGCCATCTCTACGATGCCCTGTCATTGGCCGTCAAACAACTGCCTACACTTTTTTTTGGTAGTAAAATTTTGTAAAATCGAGAAATCACTGTCTGACGGGTCGCGCCAATATTCCGATTAGCACAAATAATCAAGTAAAGTATAGACAACACGATGGCATACTCAGAGTTAGGGAGCCATCTCTACGATGCCCTGTCATTGATCGTCAAACAACTGCCTACACTTTTTTTTGTTAGTAAAATTTTGTAAAATCGAGAAATCACTGTCTGACGGGTCGCGCCAATATTTCGATTAGCACAAATAATCAAGTAAAGTATAGACAACACGATGGCCTACTCAGAGTTCGGGAGCCATCTCTACGATGCCCTGTCATTGGCCGTCAAACAACTGCCTACACTTTTTTTTGGTAGTAAAATTTTGTAAAATCGAGAATCACTGTCTGACGGGTCGCGCCAATATTTCGATTAGCACAAATAATCAAGTAAAGTATAGACAACACGATGGCCTACTCAGAGTTCGGGAGCCATCTCTACGATGCCCTGTCATTGGCCGTCAAACAACTGCCTACACTTTTTTTTGGTAGTAAAATTTTGTAAAATCGAGAATCACTGTCTGACGGGTCGCGCCAATATTTCGATTAGCACAAATAATCAAGTAAAGTATAGACAACACGATGGCATACTCAGAGTTCGGGAGCCATCTCTACGATGCCCTGTCATTGGCCGTCAAACAACTGCCTACACTTTTTTTTGGTAGTAAAATTTTGTAAAATCGAGAAATCACTGTCTGACGGGTCGCGCCAATATTCCGATTAGCACAAATAATCAAGTAAAGTATAGACAACACGATGGCATACTCAGAGTTCGGGAGCCATCTCTACGATGCCCTGTCATTGGCCGTCAAACAACTGCCTACACTTTTTTTTGGTAGTAAAATTTTGTAAAATCGAAAAATCACTGTCTGACGGGTCGCGCCAATATTCCGATTAGCACAAATAATCAAGTAAAGTATAGACAACACGATGGCCTACTCAGAGTTCGGGAGCCATCTCTACGATGCCCTGTCATTGGCCGTCAAACAACTGCCTACACTTTTTTTTGGTAGTAAAATTTTGTAAAATCGAGAAATCACTGTCTGACGGGTCGCGCCAATATTCCGATTAGCACAAATAATCAAGTAAAGTATAGACAACACGATGGCATACTCAGAGTTCGGGAGCCATCTCTACGATGCCCTGTCATTGATCGTCAAACAACTGCCTACACTTTTTTTTGTTAGTAAAATTTTGTAAAATCGAGAAATCACTGTCTGACGGGTCGCGCCAATATTTCGATTAGCACAAATAATCAAGTAAAGTATAGACAACACGATGGCCTACTCAGAGTTCGGGAGCCATCTCTACGATGCCCTGTCATTGGCCGTCAAACAACTGCCTACACTTTTTTTTGGTAGTAAAATTTTGTAAAATCGAGAATCACTGTCTGACGGGTCGCGCCAATATTTCGATTAGCACAAATAATCAAGTAAAGTATAGACAACACGATGGCATACTCGGAGTTCGGGAGCCATCTCTACGATGCCCTGTCATTGGCCGTCAAACAACTGTCTACACTTTTTTTTGGTAGTAAAATTTTGTAAAATCGAGAAATTACTGTCTGACGGGTCGCGCCAATATTCCGATTAGCACAAATAATCAAATAAAGTATAGACAACACGATGGCATACTCGGAGTTCGGGAGCCATCTCTACGATGCCCTGTCATTGGCCGTCAAACAACTGCCTACACTTTTTTTTGGTAGTAAAATTTTGTAAAATCGAGAATCACTGTCTGACGGGTCGCGCCAATATTTCGATTAGCACAAATAATCAAGTAAAGTATAGACAACACGATGGCATACTCGGAGTTCGGGAGCCATCTCTACGATGCCCTGTCATTGGCCGTCAAACAACTGTCTACACTTTTTTTTGGTAGTAAAATTTTGTAAAATCGAGAAATTACTGTCTGACGGGTCGCGCCAATATTCCGATTAGCACAAATAATCAAGTAAAGTATAAACAACACGATGGCCTACTCAGAGTTCGGGAGCCATCTCTACGATGCCCTGTCATTGGCCGTCAAACAACTGCCTACACTTTTTTTTGGTAGTAAAATTTTGTAAAATCGAGAAATTACTGTCTGACGGGTCGCCCCAATATTTCGATTAGCACAAATAATCAAGTAAAGTATAGACAACACGATGGCCTACTCAGAGTTCGGGAGCCATCTCTACGATGCCCTGTCATTGGCCGTCAAACAACTGCCTACAATTTTTTTTGGTAGTAAAATTTTGTAAAATCGAGAAATCACTGTCTGACGGGTCGCGCCAATATTCCGATTAGCACAAATAATCAAGTAAAGTATAGACAACACGATGGCATACTCAGAGTTCGGGAGCCATCTCTACGATGCCCTGTCATTGATCGTCAAACAACTGCCTACACTTTTTTTTGTTAGTAAAATTTTGTAAAATCGAGAAATCACTGTCTGACGGGTCGCGCCAATATTTCGATTAGCACAAATAATCAAGTAAAGTATAGACAACACGATGGCCTACTCAGAGTTCGGGAGCCATCTCTACGATGCCCTGTCATTGGCCGTCAAACAACTGCCTACACTTTTTTTTGGTAGTAAAATTTTGTAAAATCGAGAATCACTGTCTGACGGGTCGCGCCAATATTTCGATTAGCACAAATAATCAAGTAAAGTATAGACAACACGATGGCCTACTCAGAGTTCGGGAGCCATCTCTACGATGCCCTGTCATTGGCCGTCAAACAACTGCCTACACTTTTTTTTGGTAGTAAAATTTTGTAAAATCGAAAAATCGCTGTCTGACGGGTCGCGCCAATATTCCGATTAGCACAAATAATCAAGTAAAGTATAGACAACACGATTGCATACTCAGAGTTCGGGAGCCATCTCTACGATGCCCTGTCATTGGCCGTCAAACAACTGCCTACACTTTTTTTTGGTAGTAAAATTTTGTAAAATCGAGAATCACTGTCTGACGGGTCGCGCCAATATTCCGATTAGCACAAATAATCAAGTAAAGTATAGACAACACGATGGCATACTCAGAGTTCGGGAGCCATCTCTACGATGCCCTGTCATTGGTCGTCAAACAACTGCCTACACTTTTTTTTGGTAGTAAAATTTTGTAAAATCGAGAATCACTGTCTGACGGGTCGCGCCAATATTTCGATTAGCACAAATAATCAAGTAAAGTATAGACAACACGATGGCATACTCAGAGTTCGGGAGCCATCTCTACGATGCCCTGTCATTGGCCGTCAAACAACTGCCTACACTTTTTTTTGGTAGTAAAATTTTGTAAAACCGAGAAATCACTGTCTGACGGGTCGCGCCAATATTCCGATTAGCACAAATAATCAAGTAAAGTATAGACAACACGATGGCATACTCGGAGTTCGGGAGCCATCTCTACGATACCCTGTCATTGGCCGTCAAACAACTGTCTACACTTTTTTTTGGTAGTAAAATTTTGTAAAATCGAGAAATTACTGTCTGACGGGTCGCGCCAATATTCCGATTAGCACAAATAATCAAGTAAAGTATAGACAACACGATGGCATACTCAGAGTTCGGGAGCCATCTCTACGATGCCCTGTCATTGGCCGTCAAACAACTGCCTACACTTTTTTTTGGTAGTAAAATTTTGTAAAATCGAAAAATCACTGTCTGACGGGTCGCGCCAATATTCCGATTAGCACAAATAATCAAGTAAAGTATAGACAACACGATTGCATACTCAGAGTTCGGGAGCCATCTCTACGATGCCCTGTCATTGGCCGTCAAACAACTGCCTACACTTTTTTTTGGTAGTAAAATTTTGTAAAATCGAGAATCACTGTCTGACGGGTCGCGCCAATATTTCGATTAGCACAAATAATCAAGTAAAGTATAGACAACACGATGGCCTACTCAGAGTTCGGGAGCCATCTCTACGATGCCCTGTCATTGGCCGTCAAACAACTGCCTACACTTTTTTTTGGTAGTAAAATTTTGTAAAACCGAGAAATCACTGTCTGACGGGTCGCGCCAATATTCCGATTAGCACAAATAATCAAGTAAAGTATAGACAACACGATGGCATACTCGGAGTTCGGGAGCCATCTCTACGATACCCTGTCATTGGCCGTCAAACAACTGTCTACACTTTTTTTTGGTAGTAAAATTTTGTAAAATCGAGAAATTACTGTCTGACGGGTCGCGCCAATATTCCGATTAGCACAAATAATCAAGTAAAGTATAGACAACACGATGGCCTACTCAGGGTTCGGGAGCCATCTCTACGATGCCCTGTCATTGGCCGTCAAACAACTGCCTACATTTTTTTTGGTAGTAAAATTTTGTAAAATCGAGAAATTACTGTCTGACAGGTCGCGCCAATATTCCGATTAGCACAAATAATCAAGTAAAGTATAGACAACACGATGGCCTACTCAGAGTTCGGGAGCCATCTCTACGATGCCCTGTCATTGGCCGTCAAACAACTGCCTACACTTTTTTTTGGTAGTAAAATTTTGTAAAATCGAGAAATTACTGTCTGACGGGTCGCGCCAATATTCCGATTAGCACAAATAATCAAGTAAAGTATAGACAACACGATGGCCTACTCAGGGTTCGGGAGCCATCTCTACGATGCCCTGTCATTGGCCGTCAAACAACTGCCTACATTTTTTTTGGTAGTAAAATTTTGTAAAATCGAGAAATTACTGTCTGACAGGTCGCGCCAATATTCCGATTAGCACAAATAATCAAGTAAAGTATAGACAACACGATGGCCTACTCAGAGTTCGGGAGCCATCTCTACGATGCCCTGTCATTGGCCGTCAAACAACTGCCTACACTTTTTTTTGGTAGTAAAATTTTGTAAAATCGAGAAATTACTGTCTGACGGGTCGCGCCAATATTCCGATTAGCACAAATAATCAAGTAAAGTATAGACAACACGATGGCCTACTCAGAGTTCGGGAGCCATCTCTACGATGCCCTGTCATTGGCCGTCAAACAACTGCCTACACTTTTTTTTGGTAGTAAAATTTTGTAAAATCGAGAAATCACTGTCTGACGGGTCGCGCCAATATTCCGATTAGCACAAATAATCAAGTAAAGTATAGACAACACGATGGCATACTCGGAGTTCGGGAGCCATCTCTACGATGCCCTGTCATTGGCCGTCAAACAACTGTCTACACTTTTTTCAATTAATATGTGTAAGCTACACAATTTTGTCAAAAAATGACAAAATATTTGATTTTATCTTCTTAGTAGATTGTCCTAAAAGTGTAATACTTGCTTTTACACTTTTTTTTGCTGTTGTAAGGTTTTTTGTCAATTTGTCATAAACTTCACACCAATGTAAAAAGTAGCAGCAAAATTATTGATAACTATCAATACAGAGAGCCGTATTACAACTTTAGAAAAGCCAACATAATAAACTTTCATCTTTATTTTGAGAAGATTAGCTAACTGGAAAAATGAACTAATCAGTAGCAACATAGATGTTAACGTGGTGAAATTCTACAAATTTATATCTGAGGGCATTGCACTATTTGTTCCTACTACTGCTGGGGCCAAATCGAACAAATATCCACCATGGTACAATCTTAAGAACAAGAAAGACAAAGCTTACAAAGCAAATCTCAAAATCAGTTTAGACGAAAGCAAACATAAATTCACTGCGGGTAATCAAAATTTCGAAAGATACTTTAAGATAAAGTATAATAGTTATATAAGCCGTATTAAGGAAAAAATAAGAAACGATCCAAAACATTTTTGGAGATTTTTTAAAGAAAAACGTGAAACTAATGGTTACCCAGTGTGTATGATATTCAAAGAACGTAAATCCTGTGACCCGCAGGTTATATGAAACATGTTTGCGGAGTTTTTTCAATCAGTTTATAAACCGGAAGACATTGATAAGTATGAAAATCCAAACAATGATGAAAACAACGTAACCATACTAACACCAACAATTGAAACCGAGGATATTCATCCAGCTCTAGAAGTATTCGGAGATCGATGAGGTCCTGATGGCATTCCAGCTTCATTATTGAAAGATTTCACATCGTTGGTAACTCCTCTGTGTCATCTATTTAATCAATCACTACCACTAGCCGTATTTCCAAAGAAATGGAAATTAACAAGAGTAACACCAATTTTCAAAACAGGAGCAAAAAATGATGTCCCTTGTTACAGAGGAATTACATCAATATCTTCAATACCCAAGTTATTTGAACTGGTAGTATGCAACTCATTCAGATCTTTGGTTCCTCGATTCATCTCACAGTGTCAGCATGGTTTTATACCCAAGAGATCAACATCAACAAATCTTATTGAATTTACCAGCAACATCATTAAAGAAATTGAAATGCATAAACAATTTGATGTGGTATACGCTGACTTTGCCAAAGCCTTTGACTCCATCAGTCATTGTAAAACGTTGGAACAGTTATACAGATTCGGTTTTGCTAAACAGTTTGTTGCGTGGTTTAAATCATATTTTAGAAGGCGCCATTCAGAATATTGAGCTTAGTAATAGAATATCAGAATAAATTCAAGCTACTTCAGGAGTATCACAACTCACTCTTCAGGAGGCTCTTATGTTGGCTCTTGGATCTTCATAATTTTGATCAATGACGTTATTGAAGTAATACAACATTCTAAAGTATTAATGTTTGCAGATGATCTCAAAATCTTTTAAACAGTAGAAAAGATCGGCGATACCCATAAACTGCAAGAGGACATCGACAATCTAACGAAATGGTGTGAGTCTAACCTCCTCGGTCTCAACATCAACAAGTGTAAGAGTTTATCGTTCCATCGGAAAGTTAACCCTGTTAAACAACATTATCAAATTAATGGCCTACTTTTACAAAAAGTATTCGAGATTAAAGACCTAGGGGTTACTTTCGTTGAAAACATGTGCTTTACTAACCCCTAGCGGTCACAAGGGGTGAATATGTACCCCACGCCAAATCACCTTAATTTAGGTTATCAAAAACTACGAACACCATACTTATCGCACCATAAATAGGTTGTCGAGGAATGTAGGTTACTTGCATGGTACATAGAAGGAAGATAAAAATATTAGTAGTGCTATAAACGTTGAATTTCGGAGGGAGTAATGATTTTTCAATGGTAATGATTGTTTTTCTGAAAAACGTCATTTTTCTTGACTTTGTGCATATATAATTTGTTTTTGTCAAATTATCTTGATAATCCATCTTGTAAACCATATTAGAAATTGAAAAATATGCTTAAGAATGTCCATGAGTTTTTTGGAGTCACAATATTTTAAATTTGTCTTTCTAGACCGACTTGTTGACTGGGGTGAAAAATCATCCCAGTGTGGCCGCTATGTTACGGGAGCGAAGTGTGGCCGCTAAGGGCTAAGCATATTGAGCAATGCGTTGCTAGAGCCAATTCCATGCTTGGTTTTATTAAGCGTTGGACTGAGGATATTCATGACCTCGAGACAATCAAGGTCCTGCATTAAGCCTACGTCAGGTCTCAACTTGAATACGCTGTCAACATCTGGTGTCCTTTTTACGACGAATCTATCAGAAAAATCGAGAGTGTCCAAAAAAAGTTTATTCGGTATATAACATGTAAAGACGGATGGGATTACGACCACGACTTACCACAACACGTTAACCTGAAGCAATTACTATCATATGCTACTGGATGCAAAACCTATATCAAATGACAATATTGGCAAATAGACGAGAGCTTTTAAAGTGTTCGGTTATTGGAAATATTTTACTTGATCAAATCGATGCACCATCCATACTGGAATCAATTAAAATAAAGGCATCGAGTAGTAATTTAAGAGATCATGAATTCCTTCTTCTGAATAAACACAGAACAAACTATGGTGACAATGAACCGGTAAACATGATGTCGAGGAGTTTTAATAAAATCGACCATCTGTTCGACTTTTACCTAAGTAAAGACAACTTCAAACGTAGGTTGAAGCAACATTATGCTCCAACCTAAACATATTTTTATGTCAATTTTAATTCTCTTATATATTTAATTTAAGTTTTATTCTACCCTGTTCAATATGTTATAAATTCAAGTAAAATTTGTAGACTTTTCTCTGTATAAATAAAAATAAAATAAATAAATATACATCTTTACGAATTTGAGCGATCCTTTCCAAAGAAGTACTTCAATGACGAAATCGCCTACAAAATCGTCTGCCGCAAGTACTATTCATCGGTTAATTTCAATAAATTCATTATCGAATATGGAGCCAAAAGTGGGAAATGACCCGATGAATATACCTCTTGGAAAGCACAGCAGCGACACTAGCCTTATAGAGAGCACTAAACTTAATGTACATATGAAACAAACTGTGACCTGAAAATGAAAACTTTCAATAACCGGCAAATCGAAAATACAAGCCACCTCCAATCTACTTGCGTGAAGCTGATACACACAAGTTGCTGCAATTAATTTAAATTAAGCTTGCTAACGAATGGAAAACCATATCACGTAACAAATTTACTTCATGCCAAAATACACGAAGTAAAAATTCAAACACACGAGGTCAACGACTATAGAGAAGTCATTATTTATTACGATACTCACAATAGAAACTATTATACATACCGTTTGAAGTCTTGAAAGGGTCTTTCAGTTGTTATTAAAATACAGAATGTTTATAGGATCATAAACTGCTTAAAGCAACCACAACCAATGGTCAAAGTTGAGCTGTTTTCATCCGAAACCACTTTGAAAAAGGGAGAAATTCATCCAATATGTAAAATAAAGTACCTCATACATAGACGCATAACTGTTGATGAACCAAATAAAAGGTCCGGACCAATTCAGTATTAAAACTGCCAAGACAATGGCCACCCAAGAATTTATTGCAAGTTGGTATTCGTGTGCGTTGTATGCGGTGAACTACACCCAACCAATAGTTGCCCGATACCAAAAAATTCCTTAATAGTAAATAAATGCAGCAACTGCGGCGGAAACCACACTGCAAACTACCGGGGATGCTCAGCCTACAGAAATATTATTCAAATGTCATGTCCCTGGCGGCAGTATAAAACTACACCAGGTGCGCAGAATAATACACCTTCGTATACGCAGAATAAAATAGGATCGGATGCGTCGAATGAATCTCGTTCACCCAGGCAAATCCTTAAATGCTGAACTTAACATGAATAACTGTATGCGACTGATGATGCAGTTAATGACAACAATGTAAAATATGCTACAAGCAAGCTGCAAAATCAAACCATTATCATCCAGAAACTTGAATGTCTCCGATAAATTATCTGAAGATGTCACTGGAATGCAAACGGTATAATCCAACACAAAGAAGAATTACAACATTTTCTTGCAAAACACGAAATTGATCTTATGCTGGTTTCTGAAACCTATTTAACCAATAAACATAATTTTAGAATAAATGGTTACGAAGTCTATGATACTAAACATCCCTTGGGCAGAAGTCGAGGAGGAACTGCTATATCATTATAAAAAATCGGATTGGCCATTATGCTCTGAATGAGTATAGCACTTAAGAAATTAAAGCAACCTCTATATGTATTGACCTTCCCAAAAAAATTGTCATGTAAAAAAATATTGGAAAATACAACCGATTTTTGGAAAAAACAACCGATTTGTACTAATGGCTACAACTTTTTCCATTGTATTTTTTACATTGGTACTAAAATACAAGGGAAATTCTTTCGACACCCCTGTATTAAACGTCATAATATGTATTTGTTTTGTTAAATAAATGTTTTGTTTTATGATTAATTTATGGTATGTGCCACAATACGAATATTTATTTATTAAATATTTAAAAATACACAAATATTTAGAGATAAATCAAATTGCTAATTTCATAAAACATCAAAATGATACTAATACATGTTATATCGATTCACTAACATAATTATATAACAAAAATTTCCCTTTTGTAAAATTTACAACGAAATTTGCGATGAAAACTAGGATTTAGGCTGCGTATCAATAGTCGAGTAAATTGCGCTTTTACCTACTGTTTAGCAGTGTACAGGGTAAATTGAAATACTGTACTAAAAAGTTGGATAAAATATGAGAAAAAAAACTAATGACGTTGCTGTTACTTTTTTGACGTTTCAGTGATTTTTGTTAAAATTTCCGTGTTTTTCATTATAAATAATATATGTACTCGAAGGTAATAAAATAAATTTTATTTTTATTTTAGAAAGCAAAATATTAAAAAATATTTCACGTTTCCTTTTGCACCTAGCAGCCAATGATTTTAACCATCTTAACCATAATTTGTGTCTATCAAAACATTATTACTTCTAAAGAATTGGTAAGCCAATTTAGATAAACATGTACTAAAATTGAAATGTACTGTACTAAATGATTTGTCCGATTATTGGTACGCATTCTTAGAATGTTCTAATTTAGTACTTATCTTTAATTTTAGTACTGATGGTAGGATATAGCGAAGATAAAAAATATTATGTTTTATCTTTTAAACAAATTCATTTATTCAAAAATTATCACATCAAATTTTTAGAATATAATAAATAATACAATAAACATTATAAAATACAAGTTTAAATTAAAATTAAAAATTTCATGTATACAGATTAATATACCATGCTTGTTTTATTCGTTAAACTTCATATTATTTATTTTATTTAAGTAAAAAGCATTTACTTAAGTTTAAAAATGTTAAATCGTTAATAAAAGTATTTCATCTTTAATATTTTTCTACCATCACTTAAACATCATTTAACGGCGGCCCCGCATCTTTTAAATTTATCAAACAGTAATATTCAGAAATTTCCCTCAGCATATAACAATGGTAGTGCGATAAGTATAAATTACCAGTCCATATATCGTTTGCAAATGGTAAATAATTCTCTTTCTTTACAAAAAAGTTGTGAATTTCATATACGTCTGAATAAGGAATTATTTTTATGGCTAAAATAGTAATTTATTTTAAGTTTGGTGCCGCGAAAAGTTAACTGACTGGTTCACTTTTGACTTGTTCCCTAGTTTAAAATAATGATTTATATTTACTATCTCGATCTGTACAAGAGAAGGAGCCTTTCGGTAGCATTACATCGTTCTTAAAGAAATTTTGCAAAAATTTGTAAACTTCATCATCGTCAGAAATATCATCACCAATTATTAGAGGAAGAAAATGAAATAGGGTTCAAGATTCTTTAGCATTTGTTTTGAAAGTCGCATTTTTTTTTTTGATTTTTATCAACAGGTTCTCGAAGAACCAATTTCAATTTCACCATAATTGAAAAGTTGCTTTTTATAATTAAAACTTACTAAAGAAAAATATTTATTTTTATATATAAAGTGGTTTAACAGTTTAGATAGATTGTATTTGCAGACTCCTTAAAAATCGTCATGCATTAGATCACAGGAACTATTATAAGTGAAATTTTCATTAATTCCTGTTTTGCATGAATCTAACAAATCAATATCATAATTGAACTTATGTATTCCGCAGTGAATTGGGAAATTCTGATGTTTCGGTTTGCGTTTCCGTTTCATTACGCTTACATTGTCGGCAAAACGAAAATGAATTAAATGAAGTCTAATCTAATATTTGCCCTAATACAAAATGGATCTTTAATTCATTTTTTTTAGTTTCTATCCGTAATCCATTACGCTCTAATTCAATAATTGCATCAATTAGCGGTCGTGAAGATCTCTAACTACCATATACTTTTTCATATCCTTTGATAAAGCCTGCGACAAAAATATTATTTAATTTTGAAATATGGTGAACTGGTAACACAACTGGTAACACAAACTAATTTTTTTGGTAAATCCTCTCGATTCTCTCTTTGTTCAGTATATTCTTAATAGCTTTGTAAAATATTATGAAAATTCGTTGACATTAAGTTTGTCCTGGTTTTCAGGGCAGCTCTAAATGAACCATATTTTGTTTTTAATTGTAGTGTATTTATTTTCTAGTTTTGTAGTTTGAACAAAACACACAAATGTGTTAGATGGTTTCACATTTATCCTTAGATTTGATTTTGCCTTTTTTCGCTAGCTCTTTCAGCACCGCCTTAATCAGTTGGATAGGTAAATTTTAACATTCACAAAAAAACCAATAAAATAAGAATTTGAGAATAAAATACAACTGGCTAACACAATTGTGTAAGAAAATAATACCCTTCCGCACTAACCAGAATTGGAAAATATTATTTATTTATAAATTGCCAATCGAGTACTACATTTGTGTAGATACATTTTATGGGGTTCTCGGAACCAACCAAATTGAAACTCACATTGTTACTTTTATATTATTGAAATCCGATAAATTTGGTATATGATTTATCAAATTCATTAATTTATGCTCAAAAAAGGAACCGGTATTGCCGTGGGAGCACCCACACAAACGTGTAAGTTGGTTTAGAATAAGTGTTTCATAATTTCTAAATTAATAGATACAACAATTAAAGTATTAAGATAAAAAAAAAAATTTTGTTGATAAATATCACAAACAATCCATTAAGAACATAAAATTATATAAATAAAAATAATTTCAAAAATTAACATATCAATATGAAATACTGTAGAATTTAAATGTTCATATGTAAGTATGCACAATTTCATACAATGAAGGACTAAATATATGATTCAGTCTGATTGTACCAAAAGGTAATGGTACAAATAGATGCAATAACAACAATTCTCAAATGGTTGGTTGGTTCCACGATCAAAAAATAAAACCACTTGAGTATTTGGTTGGTAATAAATTACAAATATAATAGCTTTTATTTATTTTAATTTTTATTCTGATGTTTTCACTTTGTTGGTTGGTTTTAAAGAGAAATATAAAATGGTAATTTTACAATGACTTACAAAATTTCTAGTTTCTACAGTTTATACCGGAATGGGTACGAAAGGCCGAATTTCACAGGGCCGAAAGGGCCGAATGGGTCGAAGGGCCGAATTTTTTTGTTTATTGTTTTTTGGTTTTTAGAAATATAGGGCCGATTATTTTTTTTTTTTCAGACCATTTTATATTCGTTAGAGTGAAGGAAAATTCTATTTAGACGAATAAAATAATTTCATTGTGATTTAGTGATATTTAGTGAATATTACAAATTCAGCCCTTCGACCCATTCGGCCCTTCGACCCATTTCGGCCCTTCGACATTCGGCCCTTTGATATCATTCCTTTATACCAGATGGAGAAATTGTACTTAAACTATAAAGCAATGAACGCAGTCGTTCTTATTTTAAAATTAATCCAAACGGCATTATAGAAACATTTATAAGGCTTTGGCCGTTCAAATTATAAAATTACATTTGTAAGGTTTTGACTCAAAATTATTGCTACAAAAAAAGGTAAATAACAATTTCATTTTTAAATTTAAATATTAATTAATTCTAAAATTTTAATTATTTCAATTCATTCATCATTTCAAGATTTCATTTGCAAAAGATTAATGAATGAGAAGCTAAGTATTGATTTGTTACATAAAGTAAAATGAATTTATAATGAAAAAATGTTTTTATATGATTTTAGGTTATGCATTGACTGTAACAATTAAAATGAAATTTTGTTGGGAATTTGAATTCAAAATTTGAAAGTTAAGTTAATTCTAATAAATTGTACATAATAATTCTAATCAATAATTTGTTTTAGGTGATTAATACTAGTGTATTCAACACAGTCCTTCATTGTATGAAATTTTTTAAAACAATTTTTCAACTTATATGAACATCAATAAATATTGCACTTCTCGCATCTGCATCTCGTGAGGGATTTGCAAGTTTTAAAGCAGCATATCTGTGCTGTTGGTAGGTCATCCCAAACTGGCCAATGACCTGACGGCGAATATCGTTTGCTTGGTGAGGGTCCTTCCTGGTCAGTGTCATAATCATAAGTGTCACCATCAGTAGTTAGTAAGGAACCCGCCATGTCCATTTTAAATTCTAATAGATCCAGAATTTTTGAATTTGGTATGCTTAAAGCTGCACAGTTTCGCCTGTACTCCATCCATGAATTGGCTACTGCCAAATCAATAAAATGATGAGCCACTTTAATATGGGTCATTTTTTTGTTTTAATGAATGTCCGGTTATATTCCATTTTATTGATCTCAAATGTCGACACCACCCATGTGTTGATTATAATCCTCTATTGCGTAAGGGCACTCAATTTGAATATATTTTTTTTTCTGTTTGCACCAACGATCTACCACGCCAACCGGGTTTAGACCACTTATAGTGGAAATTGCTTTGACATATTTCGTGTCTTTTCATTTTACTAGCGATATCACTGAATTTCCATCGTCAAGTGTAAACTCTTGTGATGCTCCTTTTATCATTTTTTATCTTGCTGAAAATTCACTTTCTTTACTCGATTTATCATGATCGTCGTCCCTCTTGCTTTAAAATTCATCTCTTGAAGTTTTTTCATTAAACTGACCGTCGAGAAATAGCGGGCACAGTAAAGGTAGGTTCCTGGAGGTATTTTTTCGGTTAGGCGTAATATAACGGATGGGCCTAATCCAAGTTCCTTATGATTTAGATTGGTTGATACACATTGGTACAATTCAAAGTCCATGACAAGTCCAGACGACGTGGTAATCAAAAAAATGTTCAATCCATCTTGACGTGGCTTACTCTTCACAAATTGATGAGCTGGCATTCAACCCGCAAACGGAATCATTTGCTCATCTATGGAGAAGTACTATATTCTTCTCTAAATTCATGGCACCTTGAACTAACTGTATCTATTAGTGGTTGTATCTTCCAGAAGTTGGTAGTATTAACGGATATTACAGTGATGCGAGTAGCATCTGGAATCGATTTCTAGAGATTCCGCTTGATATCTTTGCAAAACCTATTTTATTGTTCCAAAACAAGTGTAACCGAGGATACGGAATGCATCCCATGTACATGAAAATTTCGTAAAATTTTCGATTTTCAATATCGCAGGTTTTTAGTTCTTTGCGTTATCTTTCAAAAATTACATGTTAATAAAAAAGCGGTGTTTTTAAAATGATTGTCATTAAAATATCCGTAAACTGAACATTGTGATTCAATTTTGCGTTGGCATGTAAGCTCGATTTGTAAGTTGCTCCTTGTTAGAGATGATTTAGTGCAGACTGGATGAAGCTGACTTGCGGATTGTTCATTAGATACCTTAATTGTAGATGTATTTGGAAATGTTGACTAAAAATAAAGGTGGTTTTTTAAGCCAGCAATATTATACATACATACAAAAGTGTGAGGTGGTACTCCTTTACCACCAAATAATATTTGTTTTCAGTTTTGTTTAAGAAAAAGGTTTTACCTGCACATTTGATTTGGATGGTTTGCAAAGAACAAAAAAAAATATTATTGATTGGTGCTGAAAGGGCTAGAGTAATCAAATTGAACCTATGCATTTGTGTAGGCAGGGCAGGAAAAAGGAACTCAGCAAATTCAAAGAAATGGAAGATTGTTGAAAATTTACAGATTTGGAAAAATCCAAAAAATTTAAATTTGAACGAATTTAGTAAATTTAGGGAATTTAAACAATCAATCAGTTTTTAAATTTCAAAAAATTTTATAATAAGTATTTAAAGAATTTATAAAATTTAGAAAGGAGTTTTAAAATTTAAGGAATTGAACAAATTTAGTGATGAAAAAATAAATTTTGAGGATTTTAAAAATTCAGAGAATTTAAAGATTTATAGAACTTTTAGAAATGAAAAAATCTAAAGATTCTTAAAAATATTGTCAAATATTTAAAGATAATAGAATTTAATGAATTCAACGGATTGGAAAAATAAAATAATTTAAAGGATTTTATGAAGTTAAAAACTTAAATAATTAAATAATTTAATTTATTAAAACGATTTATTTGTTTTTTAACTTATTTTTATTTTGTAGATACCCCTACGTTTCGACGGTATATTCCGTCATCTTCAGGGGGAAATTAATTATAAACAAAATTTTCTCCATTACGTTTTTTCAAATTTTACAATAATGTCTAAAGTATCTACGTTTATCACAAAAGATCTTTTAGGTCGCAGTGCGGGGTGGCTTGAGCCCCCACATGGCCCTCAAGTAATAATAATAATAATAATCTACGTTTATGGCCAAAAATAAATTTTATATAATATAAAGTTTAAATTTAGAAATAAGATTACATGAAAATTCAATTTAAAATAATATTATCATAATAATTGAACAAAAATTTGGAAACTTCTTGTATATTTAATAAATTTTGAGAATTTTGAGTTTTTTTTATATGTATACTTTCCAAAATAAGCCTTTTAGTAAGATTCTCCTCCTTATCCAAAATTGTCGCATCCTCTATAGATAAAGAGTGGCCGGTTTGTCGTAAATGGTTTGAGATTGCGCTGTGTGATTGGCTAAAGGTTTTTGTGGAATCATCAATATGTTGGTATAGCCTCTTTTTTAAATATTGTTTGGTTTGACCAACATATTCTCTTCCACAAGAACACTTTAATTTATATACTAAGTTAGATTGTAACTCTAATGGAATTTTGTCTTTTAATTTTGTAAATAAAAATGTACCTAAACTATTAAACGGTCTACCAACAAGTTTTATATCATAATTATTTAATAAAAATTAAATTTTTTCGTATAAATTTTTTATGTAAGGGATCGAAATAAAAAGTTGACGATTATTTTCAACGGGTAAATTTTGATTTCCGCGCGAATTTTCTGAATTATTTGTCGAAATGGTATTTTTATCGATAGCCTTTCTAATATTTCTGGCAATAACGTTCTTTGGGTAGCCATTTGAAAACAATACGTTCTTTAAAATTTTGAAATTGTCAGAATGAAATTCTTCATCCGACAATCTCAAAACTTTTTCCGCCAATAAAAGCGCCGTATTGTTTTTGTATGAAGATGGAAGCCACGATTCATAATTTAGGTATCGACCCGACCAACTTTTTTTATGATACCAGTTCGTTTTTAAACTTCCATCTTCATTACGTATCACCAAAACATCAAGAAAAGCTAAACGACCTTCATTTTCAATTTCACAAGTAAATTTGATTCGCGGAGTAAAACCATTGAATAATTCGAGAAAATAATCAACATCTGAATTTGGAATAGCCGTAAAAATATCATCCACATACCTAAAGAAGAAAATAGGTTTAACGGAAGATGTTTTCAACACTTCAGTCTCAATATACTCCATCAACATGTTAGCCACTGTTGGGCTGACTGGTGATCCTATTGGAGAGCCAAACACTTGTTTAAAACATCTTCCGTTAAAACTAAATTCTGTGTGACTCAAAACAAATTTTAATCCTTCCAAAAAGTTATTCAAATCTAAATTAGTGTTGCTTTTTAATTTTATGTCATTCCAAAATGTTTTTACCAAATTTAATACCAACAACGAGTCTACGTTGGTAAACAAAGATTCAACGTCCAAAGATATTAAGATATAATTTTGAGGTAGAACTATATTTTGAATTTTATGACTAAAATCTTCCGCGTTTTTGATCGAAGAAAAATTATTTCCAACGAAACAATTTAGAATATTAGACAAAAATTTAGATAAATTGTACAGCGGTGATCCCAAATAACTTACAATTGGTCTCAGTGGGCAACCATCCTTGTGGATTTTCGGTAAACCATACATCCGAGGATTAGTACCATTATAATTTTTTAGGGTTTTCGCCACTACACTGTCAATTTTGCCTAGACGTTCCCAACAGCTTATCATTAAATTTAAATTTGTTTGAATTGAAGAAATGCCAAATTTTCTAATTTCACAATATGTATTGTTGTCTGACAAGAGTAAGTTCATTTTCTCCAAATATACAGTTTTGTTCATGAGAACCGTTGTGTTACCCTTGTCAGCTTTCAATACATAAATTTCGCCGTTTTCTTTCAAAAACCTTTTGCCCTAAATGAATCCCGAATTTTTTCCGTTTCTTCAATTTCTAAAAATTTTTTGTTTGCAATGTTACTACACTTAAAATTTGTTAAAATATTTATAACTCTATTTCTAATGTGAATATGAGTTTCCTCATCTAATTTTGAAATGCCACTCTCTATATCCGCAACAATTTTATTATAAGGCAGAGAATCCTTCCTAAAAGGTAAGTAAAATTTATTACCTAAACTAAGAATTTTGGCCACGTCTAGAGGAATTTCCTGACCCGTCAAATTTATGATCCAATCCTTTCCTGAACTAGTATCCACATTTTCTACTCCAGATTTTCCAGTACACTTAATATTTGACAATATTTATATCTAAGTAATGTTTTAATTAAAGATACAATGCGCCAATAAAAAATTGATTTTCCGGTATAGAGTATTTTTAGATTATACGCTATATCCGGTTTAAATGATTACTAATAGCGAAAAATGGTTATAGCGTAAATATTAATTTTATAAAATTAACCAAAAATGACACTGAAAATTGATGATTAGTGGGATTTCCTTTACAATTTTAATACAGATTTTAAACTAAAATATTATTTTTAATTAAAACTATTATTAGGAATATAGTGATGTATACAATTTTATTCATGAAACATACAAGTAAAACATAAATCAAATAATTAACAAATTCTTTGTTTGCTTATGCTATTTCTCATTAAAAATATCTTTAAAAATACCCAAAACAAATTAATATTTAATTCAGTAATTCAATCTCTAATAATTCTATTTGTCTTAAAATCCACTAGTGGTTATTATTAATTGTGTTCTATTTGGAAAGCGGCATTATAGAATAGTTGATCTTGTTTCGCCATAAATTTCAGGAGACTAGTCAAATCCTTCCGTTTTTCGCAAATATTCTAAAAGTTTCTTTTTGGCAAAGTTCAATTACAAGATTTTTGAGGGAAGCTTCCTCCACATGAAGCTTTCGTGTTTTCCTGGAGCTGATAGGTTTTGTAATGGACTCTGTATCAAATTAATCATTAAATACACGTTTGTATGAAACTTCCAATGCACTCCGTATTTCGTATCTCAGATGTCGAACTTTTGGGCCGCTTGACTGTAATTCCAGAAATCGGTGTTTTTCATTTCCAAGAAGATGAATCAATCCAATAGGTATAGTCCTATTGGATTGATTCATCTTTTCATCTTGAATTTATTCTTTAAATATCGTTCCAAAGTGCTATGCACCGCATCGACTTCTTGCAAAAGCGAGTGACCTGGCTCGGAGTATTTTTGCTCTATAAACTTTACCGTTGGATTGTCCTTCAGAAATTTAATAATCTTTTGCAGTGCAAAACGTTTTGTAAATCGATTACTACAATGCGTGTATTCGTCTCAGAATTGGCTTTGTCCGAATCTTCCTCGGTTTTTGCATTTAACTTATTTTTGAAGTGATCCGCTAACTGTTCATGTTCTCAGCGATTTTGGTCGCAAAATGAGGATTGATTTGAGGATTACCGGAAGGCAATAGTATTGGTAAATTGTATTGGTGTCGAATGAGTGTTTTTCATGATTTTGTCTATATCGCTGTTGTAACCGATTCGAATTGATTGATTTATCGGAAAAAACTATAAGAACCTCAAGTAAGTAGCTATTAATAATATGGATATAGTGTATTTTGATAAAATTTTTCGAGGATAATGCAATACACTTTTCGGATATAGCGCAATTAATTTTTTGTTTTCGATTATTACTTGTGACAGCGTAAAATGTGGATGAATCGTTTTTTTATGTATAATTTTAAGTGGAGTTAGCTTAAAAATCTTCTTTAAGTGCTTAACTTTATATTACTAGATTTGCAAATAATGGAGATAGCGCAAAATAAATTATAGCGTACTTATGTTTTTTGAATATAGATTTTTAAATCTATTTAGCTCAAAATTAAAAAAATAATTATGTGGATATAGCGTTAAGTAAGATTTAGCGGAATTTAGTCGCCAAAAAAGTGTTGAAAATGGTAGATAGCGGAAAACGTAAACCTAATTTTGAAGGAAAGGGTTGCCTGATTACAATAAACATAGTCGCAATTGAAAGAGAATAGTATCAAACCATAGAAACTGCCAAAACCCGGAAACGTCAATTTGGCGCTTAGCATACTCTAATCCTGAGGCGACATAAAGTAACTTAATTTGATGTAATTGCACATTAATTAAAAACGTTTCTGGTTGCCATTGTATTCGATATTAATAGTGTCCCAATTTTATTTGAGGCGAAACTTGCATCGAAATCGCTTTTTTGATCTAATTAGTATTTAGCGCATTGACTCGTACTGTACACAATTGTGTACATACACTTTAAACATATTTTTTGGGATTCAATGAACTAATAATGGATTTTTTAAGTGTTACTTTGTTGGCTCTTAGTCTTAAGCTACTAAAAAAGGTTACTTAGCGCGAAAAATATTATAAAATTTCAGAATTACTCAGATACTTAAGCAAAACAACAAGCGTTTTAAAATAAATGACGAGTCAAAGGGTTAAATTTTATTCCAAACAATGGCTGCAAATAATATTTTAACTGATTTTGAAGCAAGGCTTATAGCATAAAGTGATCTAAATTTATGATGGATCAATATGCGATGTTAATAGCACCACATATCGCAAAAATTTTGAACTATGTACTTTGCAATTATATGAATAGATAAATTTGGTTTGACAAAATTAATTTTTAGTAAACAAATATAATTAATTTTAGGCTATATACTAGAACAATACATATACCTCTGGACCATTTTTTAAAATTTTTTATTGGCGTGTCTTTTCGAGGTACCGATACTCTAACTCAAGGATATTTAACTTACCATTTTATGTTGCATCAAAATTCATTTCCTCCGTCATCCGCTTCGATTTGTTTTTTTTAGTGAGGTAGAATCAACTAAACCATTTTATTTACTGATAATCGATTGAGCTCGATTTGCTAATATGTATATTTCTATGAGTGGTACAAAATTTCAAATTTGCTGCTACAATAAATAACCTCTAAATAGACCGAATTCATTGTTAATTTCTACTCGATGCCATCAATCGTTCAGTTTTAGTTGCTAACGTATTTTCATCCCCATCAATGGATTAACAAATTTAGGAAAAAAAGATACATTGACAGTCCAGCATTTTATTAATATTTTACAAGACAAACATAAAGGACTATTGTGATGATAAAAAGTTTGCTCGCCTATGATTGTGTGAGACGACGACGACGACGACGACGACGACGACTGACTTATGAATGACGAGAAACTTTTTTATGTCTGCTTTCATTTTGATTACTTAAGTTTGAATTTGATTTTTGAATTATTTTCTGCAAGACGAAAATCATGCAAAGAGTAAACCAGAGAAAAAAAAAGTTTATGTCTGCAAACTTTTTTGTTTTTTTGGTTTTTACTTGTGAGCTTTTCAATTTAAATGTAAATAACTTTTATTTTATCGTTTACATATTTGATGGATCTCGTTTTTTTTTTTTGTTTTATATTTTATGCGTTGAGCTTTTAATGAAATTGACCATGGATAACAATCATAAATTATATGTACGTCCGAGTTGAATAATCTTTTACCGATTTATAATTAGGAAATCAAATAAATAATTTTAAAACCAAAAAAAATCAATTTACATAATTTAACATAAATTAAACTTCGAAATATTTTATGTATCGATTTGATAAATAATAAATAAATAAATAACGAAATACTTAAATTTAATTTATGGTTAATTTTCAAATATATTAATGAAATTGAATTGTGTCTCCAAAACTCATTTAAAATTGAAAGAAGAAAAACCAAAGAGAAAATAAGAAATCTTTTAAGAATATTTCAGTATTAGACGAGAAGAAAATAAAAAACAATTTCCAAATGATTAATTGAATGTATAAATTAAAATTAATGATTTCCTGATTTGTTTTCTATTTTTTCTATTTCTTTAGTAGGTTTTCTTGTTACGAGTATATAGTTATAGGGAACAATGATAATAAGGAAAATTAGAAAAAAATAAATTAAAACCAATTTTTATTGATTAACGAGAGAAGAGAAGATGAAAATGTTTATTTTTTTTTTGCTAACAACATTTTAATTTCATTTTCTTGGGATTTTCAATTATAGGATTCTGCTGTGCGAGATTTTCTTTTTATTCTAACTGCATGTGAACATCGTTAAGGAATCTAGAAAAAATTGATCACATTTTTGGTATTTTCTGCTTGTTGAAATTTACGGTGATGTATCGGTGAGTTCTCTAAAAAAAATTGTTTTATCATTTGAAAGGGAAACCACTTCCTGGCATGCTCATTGTTATAAAATTTGCTTCTTAAGAATATATATAAGTGAAGTTTACATTAGCAGATAAGTTTGTAATAAGTTAGTTTGTATTGACTGGAATACCAAACTAAAGCACTTTATCCAGAATATCAAATTATAATAGGTGATTTTAATCATTCGTGGAACAGAAATGAAAAAAATTAGCTTTCAGTTCTGGAAATAACTTTTTTATCACTCTGCTTTTTTGAGATTCATCTATCGCGCCTCTGAAGTGATTTTCCAATACCTTCAAAATTCTTCTTTACTATCTGTGTTATAACCTCGTAATGATTCCCATGCGGAAACCTTGGTAGGTTTGGAAACAGATGGAAGTCAGAGGAAGACAAATTTGGAAACACCTTTCTGAGCCGGTGAATTCTCTTGATGAAAGACGATTTTTTTTATATTTTAGGCTGGGTCCTGTCTCGCGAATTTTTTTATCGAGTTTATCCATAAGGTTTGAATAATACTCTTGGTTATTGTTTTACTGGTTTGAAGGTAATAAATTGACAAAATTCCTTTACATCCCAAAAAAATAGTGCCGTAACCTTCTTTACCGATTTTGATCAGTTTGGCTGTTTCGGAGCGGAAGTACCGGACTCAGTCCACTTTGCGGTAGTTGCCACAATTTAGGATCATAGTGGTAAATCTTAGTCTAAGGTTGGTGGGATGCCGTATTTATTTTATTTCTCTGGTATTTTTTATTTTCAAGTTACGCTTAGAAATTGCTTACTTTTAAAATGGGTTCCTTATGCAACGACACGCAGCAATATATTATATGACTGATTTACATATAAATGTAAAATTATTTCATCCAATGTATTATTAAACTAATTACGTAAAGCAGTGTATGTGGTACAGTGGTTGGATAACGGATTAGCTCTCCGTAATCACTAGATGATAAACCAGAAGGTTAGGATAGGTTAGGTTTGGGTGGCGGTCCACCAGGACCAGGCATAGACACAATAAGGTCCGTAGCCATACCACAAATTAAAAATTTTTCCTCCAACTCACTGAAACCACTTTGAGCTTGCTATTAAGCGCTGGATATTCCTGACGTCCTTCTCGTTGAGCTCCGCCAGGTCGTTGAAAAGGGGTGCCCCTAGAAAATTCAGTCTGTTTCGTGCCAGATGAGGACAGGTGCAAAGAAGATGAAGTACTATCTCTTCCTCCTCTTCGTCCTTGCAACTACGACAGTAGTCATGTGAGAAGAAACCAAGTCTACTCGCATGTCTGCCTATGAGACGGTGCTCTGTAATCAATCCAACAACCACACTGATCTGACTCCGCTGAAGTGAGATCAGCTGTTTGGATCTCGCCAAGTTCAACTTTGACCAGATCTGCCGAGTTATTACGCATGAGGTATTTGACCATCTGTCATTCGTCAACTTACTGGCTTCCTCCTGAAGCAGCAGTTTACATACCGCAAGAGGCATTTCAATATCCTTTTTGCTGTTTGAAATGTGGTCCGTTGTACCACGTCGAGCCAGTTCATCGGCTTTAATGTTCCCCGTACTAACGAAATGTCCTGGCAACCATATGATATGGATGTTGAACTGATCTCTTATCTCGTTAAGAGATGAGAGACAGTTCTGGACTACTTTCGACGTGAGGAGGTGTGATTGAAGCGCTTTAATGGCTGCCTGACTGTCCGTATATATGCGAATATCACAAGTCGATATTATATTATACCTCAACCAGTCCACGACTTCCTTTATCTCAGTTACCTCAGCTTGAAAAATGCTGCAGTAGTCAGGGAGACGAAAGGAGAGGTTTAACATGAGTTCCTCGCAGAACACCCCAGCCCCTACTCCTCTATCCCGTTTTGAACCATCAGTGACAAAGTTCAAAACTCCTGGTTCCAAAACTGCATCCATCAACCAGTCCTCTCTAGATGGGATAATAGTCCGGAACTTTCTATCAAAAGATAGTGACGGGACAGTATAGTCGGTGGTCTTTGGAAGCCCTTATTTGTTACAAAGTATAGATGAGTGCCCTGTATTATTGCAGGTCCACATTAACGTGGATTTCAGTCGTATGGCAGTGCTAGCTGCCCACTGTTTTCCCAAGATATCTAGAGGAGTTAGAAATAGCAGAGTCTCCAGTGCCTGAGTGGATGTGCTCCTCATTGCACCACTGATCCACAGAGAGATTGTTCTCTGAACTTTTGTCAACAACTTTAGGTTGACAGTTTTGTCCAGAGCAGGCCACCAGACTGTTACCCCATACAGAAGAATGGGTCTAACTACTGCTGTGTATAGCCAAAGGACCATGTGGGGCTCCAGCCTCCAACCTTTCCCAATTGCATTTTTGCAAGAGTATAGCGCTACCGTAGCTTTCTTTACCCTTTCCATAATATTCGGTTTCCAGTTTAATTTACTGTCCAAGACGAGACCCAAGAACTTTGCTTCACCTGTGAAAGCCAAGTTGAAACCATTTAAAGTAGGAGGATCGACATGAGGAATTTTATATTTCCTAGAGAAGAGAACCAATTCGGTTTTCTGTGGGTTCACATTTAGCCCACAACCATTGGTCCATAATAAAAGAATGCACAGAGCACTTTGAATAAGCTCGCTAAGTGTCCCGGGATATTTTCCACGAACCCCAATAGGGACGTCATCCGCATAGGCAACCACCTTGAAGCCACTATCCTCCAGCCTCAGCAACAGATCATTTATGACCAAGTTCCAGAGAAGGAGGGACAGTACGCCACCCTGCGGCGTGCTTCTGCTTGCAAATCTTCTGGCGGAGGATTTCCCCAGACTGGCATTTATGATCCTGCCTCTTAGCATTTGATCTATCCAGTCCTCGAGAGATTTATCCACTCCTAGATTCGAAAGTGCCCAAGTTATAGCCCCTGTAAGCACGTTGTTAAAGGCTCCCTCAATGTCCAAAAAGGTTACCATCGCGTAGTCTCCATATTCGAAAGATTTTTCAATAAAATATGTGAGAGAATGAAGAGCAGTTTCTACAGATCTCCCCTTGCAATAGGCATGTTGAGATTTGGACAGCTTTTCCGGCACAATCGTGCCTCTAATATGAGCTTCTATTTGTCTTTCCAGTATTTTGAAAAGGAAAGAAGACAAGCTGGTATGAAGGTATGAAGACAACCTTCACTTCCGTCCATTTACTGGGAATGTGACATAGTTCTAGGCTGCCTCTAAAAATTACCTATAACCAGGGAATGGTTAGATCCGTAGTTTTTTGTATATCCGCAGGGATAATACCATCAGGTCCTGGCGACTTATATGGTTTAAAGATGCTTATCGCCCACAGAATCTTTCTTCTGCTAATAATTTGGCATACGAGGCTACTTGCCCTTTTACCTGCTGATATAGTAGGTGCAGATTCGAAACAACCAGGCAAGTGAGTCTCCAATAGAAGTTCCAGCGATTCCATACTATTTGTGGTCCATGCTCCATCCGGCCCTTGAAGGAAGCTTGGGATAGAAGGGCTAGTAGATAGTCCTTTGCGCAGCCTGGACATCTCTGAAGACTCCTGAATTTTACCACAGTATAGTCTCCAAGATCTGTTCTTTGCGCTTCTTAGTTGATATTTGTAAATTTTGAGGACTTCCTTATAGGAGTCCCAGTCTACAGCGGCTTTTGTTTTCCTTGCTGTTTTGAAGAGTCTCTTGCACCGTTGACGTATTTGTTGAATCTCCTTTGACCACCAAGGTGGCCGAGATTTGCCCCTAGGCCTACTGATAGGACAAGAGCCTAGTACCGCTTCATTAAAAGCGCTGGACAGTTCGTCCACTAAGCCATCGAGTTCTACCGTAGTTTTTGGAGGTTCAGGCACCTGCACTGGTAGTGAATTTCCCAGAATAGTTCTGAAAATATCCCAGTCGGTTTTCCTCCTGTTCCTGTAAAGAGGGCTGTTCGGAAAGACCAAGCTCATTTCAAATTGAAGATAACAGTGATCAGAAAAAGAGTGGTCTTCCGACACTTTCCAGTTTAATAGACTAGTCGTCAAAAAGTTTGAGACAAGTGTAATATCTAATACCTCCTGTCTATTTCTAGTTATAAAAGTCGGCTTATTGCCTATGTTACATATATGAAGGTTAGTACTTAGAATGTAATCAAGGAGTAACTCACCTCGTTCATTTGTGTCCGTACTTCCCCAGATTGTGTGATGAGAATTTGCATCACTCCCCAGGATGACTCCAACCTTGCGCTTTTGAGCCTCCAAAATTGCTTCACCCAGAATGACTGGTGGAATGTTCACTGCATCATAGGCTAGGTAGGCTGATATTAGCCAGAGGTTTCGTTTATTGACCTCAATGCTGACCGCTGCCACATCTTCATTGCTGAAATTTGATAGCAGAAAACAATTTATATTATTTTTAACGAGAATGCACGACCGAACCCTACCTTCTTTTTCCGTGTGCATTAATCTATAACAGAGTGTCTTGAGTCCAAGTACCCGGGCACCAGCGACCCAAGGTTCTTGGATCAAGACAATATCCCTTCCTTTCCAATTTTTAAAAGTAGAGCAGCTGATGCTGCCTTTGAGTGGTGTAGGTTAATCTGCAAGAACGTCGCCATTCTTAGACTTCCTTCTCTACCACTGTATCATCAGAGTCCTCCCCTGATGATTTGAAGTCCTCTGAGATTCTCCTTAATGATTCCAAGGACATTGTCATCTCCGTATCCGTAGAGATAGTTTCCACCAGGCTGTTCCCCTCTTCAAGGAGCCCAGATGAGCTTTCTGCAGCTTCCTCAGATTCCGGAGCCTCCGGCTTGTCCGCATCCTTCTTGTAGATTTTGAGTGTGACTGCACTGAAACCATAGCTTACAATACCTTTGGTTTTTTCCAGCGCAGTCAGTGACTCTCTAGCAGAAAGAGCAGAATAAATTATGATCTAGTTGTCGAAGAAGAATAAAGTGATACAAGAAACAGAAAAAACATTAAGAGCCCATTCCACAAACGGCCAAAATAACAAAGCTTCTAGGAACTTATTGGTTTTTGTAAGTTTTTGTTCGAGGTTGTATTTGTGAGCAGTTCAGGGTTACTGTTGAAACTAACAAAAAATTTAGGTCAGAATAGATCCCTGGGGTAAACCAGCATTTAAAGAGTGAGGAACAGATGAAACCATCCAAAACCCCTTGTATTCTGCTACTAGCTTTGAATCCAAGAATTTAGGATACTGGGAAGTTTAATTGCTCCCAACTTGTATAGCAAAGCGTTGTAAAACATGTTCACTAGATTGCTAAATGCATCTGTTCCATTACATCAAAACCAATTTACTTTGTCCATCGCCAATAAATTTGTTTGTAGCCATCTTGGCATTTTTGATCTTTGTAGTATTACTCATATCCCTTCTAATTGCTAGCCACGATGATAAGTTCGTCATTCCATGTTAGGTTCTGCATCCAAAGCTTTTGAAACAGCATTTTTACCCGAGGATTTAACCAGCAAAGGGGGTCGAAGTTGCAGCTCGCGTCCGACAATGGCGCTTTCTTCGTATGTACTGATCGTAGGAGCAATGATATCAGCTCAATGCTGTTTTACATTTGCTATTAAATTTTTGGCTTCCGTTATTGAGCTTGCTCCGGTCATTATATCATCGACGTTCATGTCATTCAATATTGCCCGTGCTGCTTTGGCTCGACTGATTTCAGTTTAACACCAACCTCCTTTAGACAACGCGTTGCTAAAAAGTCAGCGGATGCTGTACGTATTTTAAGCTGGCAGATCCTGCTCGTCTACCCATACCTGTCCAAACATCTACTCTATGTCTCTGCATACCACGAATTCATACTGTCGAAACCTCAGCAATATCACGATAAGTCGTGGCTGAATTGTTGGTCCAACCATTAGCGTAATATTTAATGATAGCCCGGCGAAGGACTTTGCGGATAATCGAAAACAACTGTATGTTTACTGGATTCGCTGCTTGTTTTCATTACTCCAGGGTGTGAAAGATAGTAACTATTAGTTCCCCGTTTACACCAATGCACTCTTTGTTCAAACCTTTTCTCCATGGAGTTTAATCGATTCAGAGCAGCGTGGTATGTTGTGCCAATTAAGTTTTCATTTTGTTTAAATGCCAGCTTCACTATAAATTTATTTGCTTTGTCATGCTTGATGGTTGATTCGAAGAGCTCCTCGCATTTCTGATTTTCTGGCGTTTCTTTTATAGTTATCGGTAACTCTTCAATTTCCCAGAACTGGCGGAGAGATTTATCAATATCCAGTAAAATCTTAAAGTTGGTAGCTGTTGGCTCATTACCTATAATTCCGCCGACCATGACCCAGGCAAATTTAAACTACGTCGGATCTTAGTACCTTGAAAAAGACGTCAGCTCTCAGTAGCACATCAACATGTTCACGATTGTTAAATTCTAGATTCGCTAGCTCTAATTCTTTCAGAATTTGTAGAAACACATCTGACAGATTAATGTAGTTGTGAATTTCGTGTACTTTAGAGATAATTAATACCTTAGTTGCGACTATATAGATGCAACAGTCATTTCTACGGAACCACTTGTTACTTCCATTTTGGCTTGGCCTAGTCGTTTCACCAGAATTCGATTGTTGTTGCGACTGAGCATTAGTTCGTTGATACACGCTTCGAAAACAAATCAAGCCTGATATGCAGGGGCATATCGAGCCGGACCCGGCTTTTTGGTTTTAAGAAAAAATTTGCCGGACCAGGCTCGGGCTTTGTCGTGCCGATCTCGGGCTCAAAAGCAAGAATTGTAATATAAAAAATGAACTCGCGTACTTTTGAGAGTTAATATTATAATAATATAAATTATTTACATTCTCGTGCATTAGAATTATAATTAGGGTTGTAGGGCCATGTGGGCGTTTAGCCACCTCGCACTGCGACCTACGCTCTTATTGAACCTGATAATACCAGCTGGCGGCCAGTATAAGATACATACTATCTGGGCTCATTGCTCTCCCTTCTAGATGTTTACTATATCATTTACTTCTGCTAGAAAAGCGGTAGCATTGGGACTCAAGGACTTCGAGAGGGCAGTCCAACTCCCGTATATTCCTACCCGTGCCTTGTCTACCGTTTTGTTTTTACTCTTGCGAGTTACTGGGAATAGAAAGTCGCCTGTAGGCCACCTAGCTTTACTACAGAAAGGCTAAATAAAACTGGCCTGGTACCCGGAGTCCGCATATTTGGACTGATTAACCTATCAGCTATTCATCCTTCGGCATATGCTGTTCCACCTTAGATTAGGGATTTTTTGTCAACGTTTTCTCCTTTAGCGCCGTACTTTAGCCTGTCACAAAAGGCCACATTCTGCCTAATGGTTCCAGTTACCAGTGGTTGTTACCAGTACGTACACTAGCGAATTGTGATCAGGTTACCTCTGGCACAATTGTACCCATCATGCAGCTGCCTAATATATAACCAGAATAGCCTATGTGATGCACACCCAACTAGAAGGTTACGGAGCTTGTAGATTAATCTTTGGTTCTCCCGTCCAATAGACGCCAAATCACCTTCTCGTGCATTAAAATTTTGTTCATTTTATCCAAATTGATTGAAAAAGATTGCTTTAAATAGTACAGTAGGGCCGGGCCGGGCCTATTTTTTAATTTCCGTAAATTGGGCCGGGCCGGGTCGGCCCACCTCTTGGATTTTGCAGGGAGGGTCGGGCCTAGGCCAAGAAAAATTCATTTTGCAGGTCTCTACATCCTTAATCTTTATCAGCGCGGTCGGCAGAATGGTTTGTACGATGAGTTGTTTTGCAGCAAGTGCCTCCACTTGGCTTATGTTGTTGAATTCATCAGTTTCTCCAAATGTTGACAGTATGGCTTCTGCGTACCCGCATGTTGATCGCCTTTAATTGAATTTACGACACCCGATGTTCCGTGTAATGACGTATAGTTCCTTTGAAAACACTTTTGGCATTTTGCTCATGATCTACACTCGTGGACCCGATGGTTTCCATTTAAAGAATTGAAACACCTGTTATTTTCCATTATTGTTTCTGAACTTTGTTGTGTTGAAATTCTTTTATAAGTACTTTTCGCATTCATAAATTCGATGCCCACTTTGTTGGCAAATCGAACACATTGCCGCTGATGATGTCTCAAATGCGCATGATCGAGTAATTGATGACTCGATCTTGTCAATACGTTTTCCAAGGAATGTCAAAAAATCTTTCCCTGCTATCTCCTGTGCCCACTTAGATCTTCTCTCGTTCTCCAACTTGTTCATGCCAATATAATTCAGCCAAGGATCGGTTCCTTCGGCATTTATACCCAATTCTTTGAGCCCTCGAATAGGTTCATCAAGCCAATCTGCTAGTCTTCTAATGTTGGCAGAATTTGATTGCAGTATGCTTCCTTGTTCCATATACGTCTTTATAAAAGCGTTGACAGTATGTCGCTTCCTATCGTACCTTTGCTTAAGCTTCTGAAAAGCTTCGGTGTAATTAGCATCTGTTACTGGAAGATGCCGAATAAGTGTTGCTGCCTCTTCCTGAAGAAGTTCTCGCAGGTACTGAAATTTTGGTGCTGGCGTCAAACCGACTCTTTCGTGGATCGTCGAAGTATATATATTAAAAAATGACTGCCATTGTATATAACCGCCGTCAAATGTTGGGATGTTTATTTTTGTTAACCTGTCTTGAATTGTCCTGTTGCTTGGAATTTATGGTACTGTTTAGATGCGGCGATTTGCGTACGACAAGGTTTTGCTTTCTTATGACATCAATCAATCCAGTAATAACAGTATAAGAGTTATCTTCGAATTCAGTGAAATCTGAATCCAGTTCCAGCATGGCCTTTTCAATTGCTTGGAAGTATAATAACATTTTCTGCGTTCTCTCTTGTTTTACGTAAAGCTCTTCTACACTAACATTGTTTTATTCCCTCTTACAAATGTGAGCAGCTTCGTCATTGATCCCTTGATTATAGCGCCTTGCTTGCATAGGGGTATCGGATAAATCGTTAGTCCGCATTAATTTATATGAATGTTATTTCACTTACAACTTCTACAATCGATGTACGACCAAGCCCAAGCAAGACTCCCGGATGACTGGACCCTCCGTACACCCTTTACACATAACAAAACCGAAGAAAGGTAAGGTATGTTAGTAACAAGGAATCAACCCGGTTCCAGACACCTAAGTAGTTGTTAGTTAGTAAATTTGTTAGTAGTATATTTTTAGTCAACTATTTAGCACAAGACAATACAATTTCATGTTCATTTACTACTTAAGTCCCTGAAAAGCTGTTTCAGGTTCTTGAAAAATGTCTTAAATTTAAAATCTGATTAATCCTTTATGATAACTATTCTAAAATTAATTATGACGTTAATATTATTTATTTTTATGCTTTAAATCAATCATCTCATCAGCCATGACTATTGGACTGAGTGTGTGTACAGGTAGTATTAGCGAATTATACTAATACAGTTAATTATTCTATTCCTATGTAAGAAAATTATTTTTAATTCCCAATTAATTTTTACTTTTAATTTGAATCAATTAATTAATTCGTGTAATACAGAATATGCAACCGGTCCTAAGACCATTTATTAGTTCGAAACTGGATTAATTCGCTTATAATTTTTTAGAACAATATTAACGTCATAAGTAATTAAAAATTTAAATTTAAGGGGTATCTGTCTATCTATGGGGTAATAAAAATAATTGTTCTTAATACTTATATACTTCTACGTGTTATTTGTTAAAACACATAAATGATCTTAGGACCGATTGCATATCGTCCCTCTAGTAATGAAACAGCGTATAAGAAAAATAGTAGTTTTAAAATAATTCGTATTTAAATGTTTTTTGAGAAAACTTTTTAAAATAAAATCTTTTATTTCATAGACAATTAAATGTTCTATAAAATAAAAGATTTTATTTCAAAAAAAATTTTCAATAAACAATTAAATGCGAATTATTTTAAAACTACTATTTTTCTTATACACTGTTTCATTACTAGAGGGACGATATTTGGTATTACACGACTTATTTAATTGATTCAAATTAAAAGTAAAAATAAATTGAGAGTAAAAAATATTCTAAAAATAATTAAGTATAAATAAAATTCTCTGAAATAAATGATTGTTTATGTACTACAAATGAAACAACATAATTAGTTTGTATAACAATAATTGAACCAAATACCACCCAGCCTGTCGTGCTATCGCCTCAGTCAATACCAGCTTGGTCGAGTTTCTCAGGTGATTCTAACCTAAAATCATTTTTACGATTATTTACTAATTTAGTAATCTTAATATAAATACCAATATCAAACTAAATTCCAATACCGATACTAATACTAACACTAACATTAACATTAATACCAATATTAACATAACCACCAATACCAATATCCGCATCGATAACAATAGCTACATCAATACCAACAATATGACATTAATGCTTCGATTACCTCGAAATATTAATTTCACTAAATTTAATTCAACTTAATTATTACAAAAATTAATTTAATTTCATTAAATTCAGTGAAACCGAAAGCCCAATTTACTTCACCATTAATCCTTTATTTAAAATCAGCCCTTAATACCCTTAAATAAATTAAATTTAATTCGGCATCTAAATTAAAATTATAGCAAATTAATTACTAATTAAATAACCTGAAATTCGAGATGCATAAAAAATGTTAGTTCTAAATTGTGAGTATTAAGTACGAAATATTTTTTTTTATATTTTAAACTAAAAATCTAAAATCATTAACTAAAAAATCTGAAACCCCATAAAATTTCATTCCCAAATCTATAGCTATTGACTCTAGAAATTATCTCCATAAATAAATAATTGCTTATGGCTATTCTGCTTAAAATCCCACTGCGAAATAATTTACATTAGATCTGGAACTTATTAAATAATAACAGCTATAAGTTGTATATACTAAATTAAATTAAATATCTTGATTATTAACATTAGTACACCTATTCTTATTAGTACCATATATGACAAATAATTAGCACAAATATATGATTTGGCTAATAAACTTTAGTTTAATTTTAAACGAACGATCTTCTAAACAAAATTCCAAATTTCAAACTTCAAACTCCAAATCCCAAATTCCAAATTTCAAATTCAAATTCCAAATTCCAAATATTAAATCTTAATTCTCAAATTTCAAATTCCAATTTATATATTGAACATTTTAAATTTTAAATTTAAATTTCGAACTAGAAATTCCAAACTTCAAATTCCAAATTTCAAATCCAAAATTCCAAATTTCCAAATCCCAAATCCCAAATTCCAAATTTCAAATTACAAATTCTAAGTTTCAATTTCCAAATTTCAAATCCCACATTCCAAATTTCAAATTTCAAATTTCAAATTCCAAACTCCAAATTCCAAACTTCAAATTTCAAATCTAAACTTCAAATTGTAAATTCCAAATTTCAAATTTCAAAATCCAAATATTTATGAGTTTCCATACTTTTTCATCAGCCGTTATATCAGCATTTTCATTTTAAAACAGCAAACATTTTGGAAATTTGAACTTCATGATTTTTGATTTATTTTATTTTTGGTGTACGTGTAGTAGCAAAGCAACCTTGATTATACAAGCCATAATCTAAAAAACGAAGCTTTTATAAGGGAATTAGAAACGAGGAAAAAACCAAACTTTCCATAGTAAAACACATAAAACATATGGGAAATCACTTTTTTTCCTAAGACAAATTTGTAAATAAAAACGTTGCAAATTCTTAATTATGATTTCTGAAATATTTTCATAAATGTTTGAATTTCATCTTATATAAATGTCGTTTAAGTAAATCGTTTTCATTTTCTTGTAATAATTGATTTATTTAAACCAAAATATAAAAAAAGTTCATAACAACAGCATTCTGGTCAAATTATAAAGAAAAGCTTACTAGAAATCGGGTGCATTAAGTCAATATACATAGATGGCAGTGGGCAGTAAACATTTGGTAAAATCGTACCAAACATTACCACCTGGAGAAGTTTCAAGTTCAAAAATTCTAGGAAAAGCAAAACAAATTCTCAAAATATTAAGAACGGGTCATAATTTTGTGATTAAACAATCTTTTTCGTATTTTTCTGTATAAATCTGAGACATCTAACGTACACTAGTAAAACTAAAGATAAATTTAGCAAGTATTATTTTAATTTGTCAGAGCCAACTTTGATGTATTTTTCAAAATGAATGTTCGAAAAATATATTTTAGAAATAATTTAATTTTAATATTTCTGCAATTAATATTTACTTAATACCAATATAGCCTTCTTGTAAATTGTTGTTAAAGATAAGTAGAACACGTTTGTATAAACATTTTGTAACATTTTTGCTGGTTTCATTGAAAAACTTGAAGCTAAAAAACACCATTTTTACTATGGATTCCTATGGAAATCAGTGAAAAGTTATACCACTAAAAAAGCTTCTAAAAAATACGTCATAATGATTATGGCTCTATACTCTAGAAGGCTCTGGTGTAGTAGTTGCAAAAAATAAAAAATACCGTTATTTTATTTTTTTTGATATAGGGTGTATGTTGCGCACATGATGGTCCCAAAGTCCTGAGTAAACTTCATAGCAATTTTAAGAATTAAGTAGTTAATCGATTTTAAATTTTTTTTTGTGTTTATTAGAGTAAATATCGAAATTAAGATTTTTCCAAAATTTTTCCCACAATTATAATTTTGATAATTTAGTAACGTAAGTAAACTAAGTAGTACTATAGTGTTCTAAAAGACAATTATACCCAAATTAGGCCAAAAAATTCTTAAGGCCATGAAATAATAGGATTTATATTAGGAACTATTTCTTTACTCTCAAGTTAAATTGGCTTAAATCGATTTAAGTGAAAACTGATTTTAGTCCACAATTGACACTATACATATTTCAATTATTTAAATATTACCCGACTCCGATGTGTAAATCTTTAATAAAAAAATGGAGGTGTGGCCAACACACGACTTTCTTTTACGAACAGCGAATTTTAAGAAACTATTATAATACAAATTTCTTGCAAACTTAATTAAGATTGTTTTTATTTTTTCATGTTTTCTGTAGATTGTATATTTTTGAAATATTTGCAAAATAAATTTTCTGTTTCGCAGAATCTGGGAGCTGTAACCCAAAATATTATGTAAGGTATTAATGAAGATATATCTGTTTTGACTAGGTCCCCTGAGTCCAAAAAAGTAGGTTTCGAAATGATGTCTGTCTGTCCGTTTGTCCGTCCGTCTATCAGTCTGTGTCTTCTCTATAGCCCAGATGGCGTAACCAATCGAACAAAAACTTTAGATTTAAGCTTTACTTATGTATGTAAAAGAAAGTAATAAAAAATAATAAATTTGTAAGAAGTTTGCGTAATTGGTTTCTCAAAATTCCCTGTTCGTAGAAGAAATGTGTTGGCCACACATCAATTTTATTTTTTTTGTAAAATTTTTTAATTTTTTATTTTTATTTTTTTTTACTTTTATTTTTTGGAAACATTTTGTTTTAGTAGTTTTTTGTAAACCTTACACTTTTTGAGATATTTGCAAAACAAATTTTCTGGCCCAAGGGAGTGGCCACTTCCTGTTGCGCGATTTGGACTAAAATTCACTGGGGCCTCCCAATTTATCAAAAAAGTTTAAATCTGAAATTTCAGTTCGATTGGTTAAGCCATCTGGGCTGTGGAGCGGACCCAGACGGACAGACGGACAGACAGACGGACAGACAGACGGACGGACAGACGGACAGACTGACAGACAGACATCATTTCGAAACCCACTTTTTCGGACTCATGGGACCTCAAAACAGATAAATCTTCAATAATCTCAAGGTCGAAAATTTTCATGATTACTATACTTTATTTTACTTCGTAAAAGAAAGTAAAATATGCAAGCTAGATGAAATTATTAAGAGATATCTCTTATAACTTTTATCCCATCGTTAAAAAAATATTAAACTAGTCTCCTAAAAAATTAGCAAATTTGAAATAAGTCATTTTTCCTTGAGAGTAAAGATTTATAATACTATCTACAACTATACATGCTGGAGACTGAGAAGAACGTCTTAATTGGCCAGTATGTAAAAATAAATTTGGCGTATATAATTTTCATTTGACATCATTAGAGTGTTCTTACTGCTCCGTGTTCCGCAACATTTCTTAAATTTCAGCCATGGTTAAAATAAGAAATTCGACCCGAGATGATATGGGCGGAAGAATTCTTCAGAGCCGGAATTCATTATTTTCTATTAGGAACCACTTAAAGAATTGTAAAGTAAATTTTTATTAAAATCCATCCACAAAAGTGCTACATAGGTCCATTTTGAGCTAGAGACGTAGTAAACTGCTTGGATTATTCAAAATATCATTAGTAGTGTTCCGCAATATTTCTTGAAATTGGCTCTTAATTTATTTAAAAAATCCGACTCTAAATGATATGACATAAGGAATTCTTCAGAGCGTGAATAATTCAACTTTATGTTAAGAAATCCTAGCTGAATCGACTTTATAACTTAGATATGCAATTTCACTAAGCTCTATTAACAAACGTGCGTGTTCCATTTGGTGCTGGAACTGTAGAAAACAAATTTCTTTTTGGCAGTGTCCTGAAATATTTGTTGAATGCTGGCCATGTTTTATTTAAGAAATTCAATCCCTGCTCCAAACGGAATTTCTGCGATTATGCACCAATTCCATTGAAATTTGGTATCTGACGTAACCAACATATTTAATGATAAATTAATTAGTTGCGGCATACTCAAATGATGAATCGAGGTGGCGGGTTTTTAAACTTTCCTAGAAGAAATGTCACTACACATCTGTTTTCTAACCATTGGTTTGGTTTCCAATACCAAACTAATTTTATAAAGAATATTTTTATCGATATACACAACAAATTTCGAGACTTAAAAACTGTCTTGGGTTTTTAAGTTGAAATGTTCTATTTTTTCAAAAAATTTCAAACTTCGTTCATGTTAAGTGGTTTTTGATCTGATCACCTTAGTGACAACTCTACTCATTAGTTATAGGTTTCTTGTAACTAATCCAAACGCAACGTGCTTCTTAATTTGTTGTACGAAATAAACCCAAAACTAAAACTAAATATTTAAGCCAATGAATGAAATATCGCTAAACTTTCAAAATTTGTGAAGGTTCCTGTTCCGAAAACCTTTCCGACAGCCAACAATAAACCTTGCATCCAATATGGCTACAAATGTAATGATACGTCAGGGACAAGTGTACAATAATACAAGAAAAACTTGTAACAACTGGTTGTTAATTCTCGTTCTATGAAAAATCGAATGAAAAAAATCTTTCCATTTGGTTTCCATCATGTCTTTTTCATTTGTATCTATTCACGCAACAACAATATGCGATTTTCTTTGTCCAAATGAAAAAGAATCGTGAAAAAAAATGCTGAATAAGTTTCTTAGAATGCCACACTGCAATCACAAATTTTATCGAGTTTCATATATTGCCGCTAGATTAGATTAAAGCTATTAGATTGCCGCTAAAGTAGATTAAAAGCGATTGTTTTCGTCATTGCCTATCAAAATATAAAATAAATCATAAAAGTGATCAAATTATTTTTAAAACTTTACTAAATTAATTATTTGGAGACTTTTCTTAAATAAACGGAATAGTTTTTAATAAATTTACTTATATATTAATTTTAAAGTGAATCATATTAAAGTTTCAATGCACGTTTAATGCTAAAAATACAAATTTATTTTTATAAAATTTTATTTCCATTTTTATGATGTTCTCACTGCCAAAATGGTCGGTGAGAAAGTTTTATTCATATGAAAAGAATTTGACGTCATTTTTTCCATCTCAAGGAACATGAATCGGAAATGTGTATTTCTCACTGAAAATACTTTTCATAATACTTTTCACTTAACGAGAATTGACCCCCAGGACCCCCAGGTGAGAATCAAAAATTCCTCGATTTTTTTATCAAACCATTTATTTTATCACCTAGCAGCTAGCAGTTTTCTTTCAAGCCTTCCGTATTTCTCGAAAATATTTGGTATTCGTACAGGTTATGTTATGTCCAAATGATTTTGATTTCATTCTTTCCCATTTCCCGCCATTTCGATATTTGGACTTTATCAAAACTTTAAAAACGTCTTGTCCATTTTTTTCTAAGAATAACTGCAAAGAAGGCCAATTAACTCAAATTTTTTTTGGAGTGCCGGATAAATTCCTAAACGTGCCAAGTTTGGCACGCGTATTACGTATTTGCGATCAGTGTTCTAGATATTCACAAACAATATTTTTTATTTTAATATCCATTGTCACTTCAACGATACACGATTATAGAATGTATTGCATTATAACTACAACACAACTTATACCGGGTGATTTTTTTAACCTGATACACTCAAATATCTCGGAAAATAAGCACTCTACGAAAAAGATGGGAGAGGTCAAAATTTAATTATTCCGCGGGGGAAATACGTAGTGTTAAAATTAGTACCCCTCCCCGGTCCTTGTAGGTGGGGCGGGGGGTAACTTTGAAACTTAGATAAGAACTCCTATTTTTTATTGCAGATTCGGATTCTACGGCTAAAAATACGTAGGATTTGATTAAAACATTATTTTCGATTCATGATAGATGGCGCTGTAATTGACGATATTCAATTTTTTTCGATTTCTCCTACTGAGAACCTACGCAAACGATTCTGCAATACGTCTGCAATAAAAATACCATGGTTTCGTTGCAAATACACGAAGTTAGTCTTAAAAAATTTCTTAAATTTTCAATTCCTGAAAAAAGGGTGGTCATTATCGCAACCCAGAAACATGCGATTAAATCGGCTTTCAAATTAATAAAATTGTTTGTATTTTGTTTTAAAAATACTGATTCAGTCCGAAGATTATTTCGAAAACAACAATACCTGTGTAAAGCTCTATCAATACTACTTCAGAATGGTGTATTTAACTGTACAAGAGAAAATTGATATGATTCTGGTTTATAGAGAAACTGGCCGGAGTCTTGATAATGCTGTCACTCTCTACGCTTCGAGTTTTCCGGATAGGATTCGATCACGTGCGCCATTTCAGCTTACTGTCAAACAATTTATTACTGATGGAAGTGTTCAACCGAAAAAAAGGACTCGTCCAGCAACAGTCACCGAAGAAAATAATGAAATTGATGTATTGGCTGCAGCGACTCATAATCCTCATATTATTACACGAGAAATAGCTAGCGATTCCGGATTGTCCCAGACCAGTGTTTGGAAAATTTTAAAACGTCATAAGTATCATCCGGATCATGTGTCTTTGAACCAAGATCTTCATGGAGTTGATTTCCAAAAACGGGTAACTTTTTGTCAGTGGGCACGTGAACAAATACAGCAAAACCCAATATTTTTTCGTTACGTATTGTTCTCTGACGAGTCGTCTTTTAGAAACCATAGAACGGTTAATCGCCACAACATGCATTACTGGAGTGTTAAAAATCCGAACTGGCTTCGCCAAGTTGAACATCAGCGTCCTTGGACTGTCAATGTGTGGTGTGGAATAATTGGCAACAAACTCATCGGCTCCCACATTATTGAAGGCAACTTGAATGGTCAAATGTACCGAGATATTTTGAAAAATAAATTGCCAACATTATTTGAAGACTTGAGCTTAGAAGTGCGACGGAACATGTGGTTTCAACATGATGGTTGTCCCGCACACCATTCGTTGGTAGCACGTGTAGTACTTGATCATGGTTTCAATGGTCACTGGATCGGAAGAGCTGGTTCGGTCAATTAGCCTGCCAGATCTTATTTCGCCAGATTTCTTTTTGTGGGGCTATCTCAAAGACCAAGTTTACAAACAAAAACCAACAACACGTGAGAATATGATTCAGCAAATCAGAAATGCTGTCATTTGAAATGCGGATTAATAAGTGCATTGAAATCGAAGGCCATCATTTTGAGCACTTTTAATTTAATTGAACGATGATGAGGCAAGGGGACTTATGTAAATCAAGCACCCTTTTCCCAATTATTCGAAATTTGCAAAATGAATAAATTGTTTAAGACCAACTTCGTGGATTTACAACGAAACTATGGTATTTTTATTGCAGAATCGTTTACGTAGGTTCTCAGTAGGAAAAATAAAAAAAAATTGAATATCGTCAATTACAGCGCAATCTATCATGAATCGAAAAAAATGTTTCAGTCAAATCCTACGTATTTTTAGCCGTAGAATCCGAATCTGCAATAAAAAATAGGGGTTCCTATCTTAGTTTCAAAGTTACCCCGCCCCACCTACAAGGAGGGGGGGAGCGGGTTCTAATTTTAACACTAATGTATTTCCCCCACGGAATAATTAAATTTTGATCTCTACCATCTTTTTCGTAGAGTGCTTATTTTCCGAGATATTTGAGTGTATCAGGTTAGAAAAATCACCCGGTATATAAACATAATGTATACAAATAAGGGTGAGGAAAAGTATGGAAACCCCTAAAAATCCCGCGGAGTTAGGTAAAAAGAAAAATGAGCAGGGTAATTAGTTTATTTTAAACAAGGAATTTAATGATGAGCTTGGTTGTGACCTTGACCTTCATCTTCAAGGTCATTTGGAGATCAAGGTCATTATTTTAAATTATAACACCAGTGTAAATACTCCTGATGATGGCCTAATAAGCCGAAATCGATCGACTGATTTTTTAAACCTTTTGTAATTTTGCGAAATATTTAACAAGTGTTTTTAAAAAATTTTAAAAATGTGTGTATTAAGTGTGTTTCGCCAAGTGCCTACGGCAGAAAGTGTAAAAAGTATTATAACACCTATTTTTGATGACAGAATCGAAAAGAACATGTATTTTCCCTGACCTCTCAAGATCATATGATTGAATTTACATTGCAAGGTCAAAGTTGGAAACCCCTAGAAATCTCGAGGGGTATGTCAAAAAAAAAATAAGCAAGGTTTAGTCTTAGGTAATTTTCAACAAGGAAGTTATTGGTGCGCTTGGTTGTGACGGTGACCTTCATCTTCAAAGTAATATTGAGGTCAAAGTCATGTTTTATAGGGAAACTTTTGTTTTTGACATCGGACTGGAAAAGAGCGGACAATTGTACGTCCAAATATGTATTTTCCATGACCTTCCAACGTCACCTGAAGGAATATATTTAAATTGTAAAGCTTATGACTAGCTATGAAAATAAAAAAAATTCAGAAAATCATAAATAGCAGAACATTGTAATTATGATTGTGTTGCTATGAAAATTATAAAGAAATAAAAGATATAAATTTTAAAAATAAAGAATTAATTTTTTTAATTTTTTGTTTTTTTTTTAATTTTCGTAGCAAATCATAAACATTAGAACTAAAATATATTCCTTCAGGTGAGTTTGGGAGGTCATCGAAAATACATATTCGGACGTACAATTGATCGCTCTTTTTGAATCCGATGTGAAAACAAGAGTTTACCGAGTTTGAAGATGAAGGCCAAGGTCACAACCAAGCTCACCATTAAATTCCTTGTTGAAAATTACGTAAGACTAAACCTTGCTTATTTTTTTTTTACCTTCGCCTCGAGATTTATAGGATTTTCCATACTTTGACCTTGCAATGAAATTCAATCAGATGTACTTAGATGGAAAATACATACTCGGACGCAAAATTGATCGCTATTTCCGATTCTGTCATCAAAAATAGGGGTTCTAATTTAAAAAATAAACTTGACCTCCAAATGACCTTGAAAATAAAGACACAACCAAGCTCACCATTAAAGCTCCACCATTAGGCTCACCATTCCTTGTTGAAAATAACCTAAGAATATATGTTGCTCATTTTTTTTTTGAACGAACCCCGCGAGATTTTTAGGGGTTTCAATACTTTTTCATCACCCGGTATATCAGCATTTTCATTTTAAAACAGCAAACATTTTGGAAATTTGAACTTCATGATTTTTGATTTATTTTATTTTTAGTGTACCTACTTGTAGTAGTTGCAAAAATAAAAATACCGTTATTTTATTTTTTTTGATATAGGGTGTATGTTGCGCACAGGATGGTCCCAAAGTCCAGAGTAAACTTCATAGCAATTTTATGAATTAAGTAGTTCATCGATTTTTTTGTGTTTATTAGAGTAAATATCGAAATTAAGATTTTTCCAAAATTTTTCCCACAATTATAATTTTGATAATTTAGTAACGTAAGTAAACTAAGTACCGAAATTCGCATAAATCTAGATTTTTGGCAGTTTTTTATTTCCCTTTTTATTGAAATATAATGTTCACCAACGATTTTTGAATTTGAAAATGATTTAGTTACAAATTTATTTTAAATTTTTTGATTTTTTTAAATTATCAAAACTATTTTTTCAAAGATAAAATTTCAAGATATTATATTCTAGATATTCACAAATAATATTTTTTATTTTATTATTGACTATCACTTCAACGATACACAGTTATAGTATGTTTTGCATTATAAGCACAGTACTACTTGTGTAGTAATTTAAATTTGTCAGATATTCACAAACAGTATTTTTTTGCTGTTCACTGTTACTTTAAATTATTAAAATTATTATTAACCCACTTCTCTAAGTTAAAAGTTGAGCAGAATTTCAGAAACAATTTGGTCAGTGATTTACAAACTATATTTTTTATTATCCACTGTTACTTCATTCAACGATACACCATTATGTTTTGCATTATAACTACAATACTACTTATATAATGTAAGACAGACATCTTGTGCAAAATATATCAAAAATACATAATCTGCACACAAATATTTGCCGTTTTTATTGAATTTACCCTCCTTTTGAGACAGGAAATGAATTTATTTAATTTACTGTTGTTTCACAGCCTTAATTTAATATATGACTTAGGCATCGTTAATTTGGTAAAAGGCTAAACCGTAGGAGTAGCCTCTTAAGTTTCTGATTCTAATGGGAGATCTTTTCTTTTATATCAGGTAGTTTTAGGAATAAATAAATTCCGAATATTTAAATTAGTGTAGTTTGAACAGAAAAATTACATAAAGGGAACTGACGGTTATCACTGATTTAAACCCAAGGCAAAACATAAATTTGTGACTAAATCATTTTCAAATTCAAAAATCATTAGTGAACATTATATTTAAAAATAAATTTATAAATTGAACCATACATTTTTATTTTTATAACCGTCTAACCCTTTTGTCAATTTTGCTTTGTTTTTTTTAGATGGTCGTAAATTTCCACGAAGGCAAATAAAAAACTTCCAGAAATCAAGATGCATGCAAATTTCGGTTTTTAGTTTACTTCGTTACTAAATTATCAAAATTAAAAAGGAGAAAAATGTAAAAGTGTACAATGCGGGTAGAATGCCCTAAGTATGTTTAAATTTGTGTAGTTTAGAAACAAAAAATAACACTATATTTATATTTGAATATGGGATAGTTGATTAGTTAAGCTTTATTTTGAGAAAAAAAAAATTTAAAATCAGGGGTATTTAGTTTAATAAGTCATTTAATATTTTACCGTTATATTTCAGGCCGAAGAAATTGAATTTTAATAAAAATTTTATAAGAATTCTTAATTTCGATATTTACTCTAATAAATACAAAAAAAAATTTAAAATCGATTAACTATTTAATTCATAAAATTGTTTTGAAGTTTACTCCAAATGGTGTTTTTTACCATTTTTGCAAAACTTTGGGACCATCCTGTGCGCAACATACACCTAATATCAAAAAAATAAAATAACGTTATTTTTTATTTTTGCAACTACTACACGTACACCAAAAATAAAATAAATCAAAAATCATGAAGTTCAGTCACTACTGCCCAAAAATGAAATTATATAATTATAATATAAACAATACTTCACACAAAATTAAATTAAATATTCGAGGAAGACGACAAAAACACGTCTTTCCTCTTCGAGCGCCAACGACCGACCTAACGTGTGGCACTGAAGCAATTAACAACAAAATAACCCTTGCTAAATTCAAGCCCGATTCAACCGATAATGAGCTTGGATGTTTGATCGATAATTATTTAATTCGTTCGCCAGATTGTTTTAATGATTAGGTAATAGTTATAACTGTTAAACAGTGTGCTACTCACGATTTCTTCGTTAGCCCTTAACAGTTTAATGTTGACCCTGTTAAAGTTAGCCGAAAGATTCCAGCCGAAAGTAAAAAGTCGATAATGCAGATTACCTTATTAAAATTCCAGCCGAAAATAAAAAATTTTGTGGTTATCAGCTGAAAGTAAATAGGATACGCTTGTAATAAACAATTTTGTAAATAGTCTTAAGTGGAAAACTTCGTTTAATCTAATCGCGGAAAACATTTGAAAATCAGAAGAATTCACAAAATTTATATAAAATCAGCCTCTAGAGTGTTATGTCTGGAGATGTATTTTATTGATGTGACTTGTCAATAGCTATGACAGGGAAAAAATTCAGTTCAAGTTTCCCGTCAGAAATCGCGGAAAATTCGATTTTCCAAAAATCATTAGAAAATTTATATAAAATCAGCCTCTAGAGTGTTATGTCTGGAGATGTATTTTATTGATGTGACTTGTCAGTAGCTATCGCTGGAATAAAATTCAGTTCAACTTTCCCGTGGAAAATTTCGGAAAATTTGAAAAACAATCCAGCCGAAAGTAAAAAATAAATGTCAGCCTCTAGAGTGTTATGTCTGGAGATGTATTTTATTGATGTGACTTGTCAATAGCTATGACAGGGCAAAAATTCAGTTCAAGTTTCCCGTCAGAAATCGTGGAAAATTCGATTTTCCAAAAATCATTAGAAAATTTATATAAAATCAGCCTCTAGAGTGTTATGTCTGGAGATGTATTTTATTGATGTGACTTGTCAATAGCTATCGCTGGAATAAAATTCAGTTCAACTTTCCCGTGGAAAATTTCGGAAAATTTGAAAAACAATCCAGCCGAAAGTAAAAAATAAATGTCAGCCTCTAGAGTGTTATGTCTGGAGATGTATTTTATTGATGTGACTTGTCAATAGCTATGACAGGGAAAAAATTCAGTTCAAGTTTCCCGTCAGAAATCGTGGAAAATTCGATTTTCCAAAAATCATTAGAAAATTTATATAAAATCAGCCTCTAGAGTGTTATGTCTGGAGATGTATTTTATTGATGTGACTTGTCAATAGCTATGACAGGGAAAAAATTCAGTTCAAGTTTCCCGTCAGAAATCGCGGAAAATTCGATTTTCCAAAAATCATTAGAAAATTTATATAAAATCAGCCTCTAGAGTGTTATGTCTGGAGATGTATTTTATTGATGTGACTTGTCAGTAGCTATCGCTGGAATAAAATTCAGTTCAACTTTCCCGTGGAAAATTTCGGAAAATTTGAAAAACAATCCAGCCGAAAGTAAAAAATAAATGTCAGCCTCTAGAGTGTTATGTCTGGAGATGTATTTTATTGATGTGACTTGTCAATAGCTATGACAGGGAAAAAATTCAGTTCAAGTTTCCCGTCAGAAATCGTGGAAAATTCGATTTTCCAAAAATCATTAGAAAATTTATATAAAATCAGCCTCTAGAGTGTTATGTCTGGAGATGTATTTTATTGATGTGACTTGTCAGTAGCTATCGCTGGAATAAAATTCAGTTCAACTTTCCCGTGGAAAATTTCGGAAAATTTGAAAAACAATCCAGCCGAAAGTAAAAAATAAATGTCAGCCTCTAGAGTGTTATGTCTGGAGATGTATTTTATTGATGTGACTTGTCAATAGCTATGACAGGGAAAAAATTCAGTTCAAGTTTCCCGTCAGAAATCGTGGAAAATTCGATTTTCCAAAAATCATTAGAAAATTTATATAAAATCAGCCTCTAGAGTGTTATGTCTGGAGATGTATTTTATTGATGTGACTTGTCAATAGCTATCGCTGGAATAAAATTCAGTTCAACTTTCCCGTCAGAAATCGCGGAAAATTCGATTTTCCAAAAATCATTAGAAAATTTATATAAAATCAGCCTCTAGAGTGTTATGTCTGGAGATGTATTTCATTGATGTGACTTGTCAATAGCTATGACAGGGAAAAAATTCAGTTCAAGATTCCCGTCAGAAATCGCGGAAAATTCGATTTTTCAAAAATCATTGGAAAATTTATATAAAATCAGCCTCTAGAGTGTTATGTCTGGAGATGTATTTTATTGATGTGACTTGTCAATAGCTATGAGAGGGAAAAAATTCAGTTCAAGTTTCCCGTCAGAAATCGCGGAAAATTCGATTTTCCAAAAATCATTAGAAAATTTATATAAAATCAGCCTCTAGAGTGTTATGTCTGGAGATGTATTTTATTGATGTGACTTGTCAATAGCTATCGCTGGAATAAAATTCAGTTCAACTTTCCCGTGGAAAATTTCGGAAAATTTGAAAAATAATCCAGCCGAAAGTAAAAAATAAATGTCAGCCTCTAGAGTGTTATGTCTGGAGATGTATTTTATTGATGTGACTTGTCAATAGCTATGACAGGGAAAAAATTCAGTTCAAGTTTCCCGTCAGAAATCGCGGAAAATTCGATTTTCCAAAAATCATTAGAAAATTTATATAAAATCAGCCTCTAGAGTGTTATGTCTGGAGATGTATTTTATTGATGTGACTTGTCAATAGCTATCGCTGGAATAAAATTCAGTTCAACTTTCCCGTGGAAAATTTCGGAAAATTTGAAAAACAATCCAGCCGAAAGTAAAAAATAAATGTCAGCCTCTAGAGTGTTATGTCTGGAGATGTATTTTATTGATGTGACTTGTCAATAGCTATGACAGGGAAAAAATTCAGTTCAAGATTCCCGTCAGAAATCGCGGAAAATTCGATTTTCCAAAAATCATTAGAAAATTTATATAAAATCAGCCTCTGGAGTGTTATGTCTGGAGATGTATTTTATTGATGTGATTTGTCAATAGCTATGACACGGAAAAAATTCAGTTCAAGTTTTTCGTCAGAAATCGCGGAAAATTCTAATGATTTTTGGGAAATCGAATTTTCCGCGATTTCTTACGGGAAACTTGAACTGAATTTTTTCCTGCGATAGCTATTGACAAGTCACACCAATAAAATACATCTCTAGACATAACACTCTAGAGGCTGACATTTATTTTTTACTTTCGGCTGGATTGTTTTTCAAATTTTCCGAAATTTTCCACGGGAAAGTTGAACTGAATTTTATTCTAGCGATAGCTATTGACAAGTCACATCAATAAAATACATCTCCAGACATAACACTCTAGAGGCTGATTTTATATAAATTTTCTAATAATTGTTGGAAAATCGTATTTTCCGCGATTTCTGACGGGAAACTTGAACTGGAATTTTTTCTTGCGATAGCTATTGACAAGTCACATTAATAAAATACATCTCTAGACATAACACTCTAGAGGCTGTTTTTATTCCAATTAGAATTTTTTTTTGAGTTTCTCGAGTTTTCCACAATTTTTCACGAGGAACTGCAGCCAGGTTTTGCCATATAGAAATATTAAGAAAGGTATTCAATGATAATCATGCATCCTTTCATTCCTTAGTAGTTTTTAGGTTAAGCAGTACCGATTGATATCGACTTCATTTTTTATTTTCGGCTGGGATAACACAATCTGCATACCGATTTTTTTTTACTTTCGGCTGGGATACCGCAATCTGCATTGCTGGTTTTTACTTTCGGCTAGAATAATACAATCTGCATTATCGACTTTTCACTTTCGGCTGGCAACTTTCGGCTAACTTTAACAGTATTTAATGTTGTCCGCTGTTCGCTCCACGTGAATCTGCTTTTCGTTGAAATAAATTTCGTTACGTTTCGTATTATGTAATTCGGATTGTTCAGCTTCTTCATTTGTAAAACTATCAAAACCAATATAGAAAACAAATCTGTCAATTTAAGTTTTTTTGGTTGTAAATTGTTTTTGCTACACTAAATACTTGCTTACATTACATAATTAAATAGTTATGATTCCAGCTGAAACACATAACACATATAAAACAACGTCAAAATTAATTATATTCATGATTCTACAATATATCATGACACATCTTTAAATATCCTGATAGACTGTCAAAATTTGTATACTCACATAAATATTCGTTTGTGAACGCACTCAGTAGAATATATCATAATCTCTGCCAACTTCATGCAGTCAATGGTAATGTAGTATGTGTTTTCGAAGATTTACTGTGATGGCGAGTGTGTTGTACATATACACAGATACAAGATACAACCTATAAAAAGGGTAACACAAGAAATAAAGACATGTTGCCAAGTTCAGTTTGGTATTATGTGATCGCTGCACTCAATATTATAAAATTATTGTAAAACGAAATTGTATTAACTAAAACAAAGGGAAACAAATAAACGTAAATTGTAGAAACTCAATGACTTAACCGTAATAATAAAAATAAATAAATAAATTTTGTAAAACTAAAACAAACAACTGTGTTCTGTTTTTTGTGATTAAACCAGCGCCTAAACAATTGTTAAGTGTGTCGCACATAAAAGATGGTCCTTCGAGCCGGATTTTAATACAAAATCTGTAAAATAAGCAACACGAATTTATACGCTAATAGTTATCTAGTAAAAATAAATGTGAATTTGTAAAAGCCGGACGTAATATAGAGGCTATTAATCAGCGAGCATAACGACTAAACACTCTAAATTAAACACGCTGTGACGCTATTTAGTTTGTTTTGGAAATATTTTGTGACGCCATTTTCTGGGAATTTATGGTGTGATATTTGTGCTGAGAATTTTTCAGAATCAACTTGTGATTGTGAGGCGAATTGGGAATTGAACCAAACTATTTGTAAGATAAATTTAATGAGAAGTGAAGCTTTAAGCGTAATCGGTTTTTGGTTTAAAATTAACCTATGAACGTGTGGTGTGACGCCATTTGTATCCAAATTATCGCGAACTTTAAATTTAGTGTGAAGACGCCATTGTTGCTATACCACTCACAAACCAATATTTACAAAAAAAATAAAAATAAAATTTTGTTTATTATCGAAAAATGACACATAGCGACACCGCTTGTAACAAAAATTGTCGCGAGTTAAATTCGTGTAGGAACGCCAATAAGAACAAAAATAACAATAAGTTTAACGTCTGGGGGAAACTGTAATCGCTCTCTGCAATGCTGGAGTGTCTTTAAATAAACCTAATCAAGCTGGAGTCGAATTCAATACAAATCAGTTTAGCGTCTGAGGGAAACTTCAGTCGCTGTCTGCAACGCGGGAGTGTCATTCAAATAGAATTAATCAGGTTGGAGTCATATTGAAAACAGATCAGTTTAGTGTCTGAGCGAAACTTAGTCAATCCTCCGTATCCTCTTAATCGAAGCTGCATGCACTGAGCAATCGTCCCAAGTAACGGGTCTAAATCTTAAAATCGAAATTGACTGTTAACTATGTAAACGAAAATGACTGAGCAAATGAAAGAGTACACTGGTAGAAGGGGTTTGGCGAAAGGGAATTTAACACGATTAGTAAAATTTGCCGATGCTATGACGGATAAAACGGCAACAACCGATATTTCAACACGATTAGAGCTGTTGGAGAAATCGTTCAATGAATTTAATATATGTGAAGCACAATTAGCAAAATTTGATGTACCTTCAGAACTCGAAGAGTACGAATTGAAATATCTAAGTATAAAGGCGAAATTAAAGGAACGTCTCAGGATTCCAATACAACAAGAAGAAGCGGGAACCATGGAAAACTCATTTCTAAAATTTTGCGAGAACAGAATGACTTTCTCATAACCCTGTCGACGAGTTTCACGGCTTCGCTCAATCAACGATTAGTCAAACATCAGATGAACCTCATGCATTTGCTCGTCTCCCAAAACTTAATATTCCAATGTTCTCAGGTGAATACAAGGACCTTCCAAGTTTTAGAGATTTATATGTTGCATCGGTGCACAGTAAATTAAGTTTAAACGATGTTGAAAAATTTTAATATCTCAATCTTCAATCAAGCTGCAGATTTAGTGAAACACATTGCAGTTTCCGAAGCAAATTACCAGTCAGCATGGGAAAAACTTTGTAATCGGTACGACAAGAAAAGACATGTTTTGAACGATTTCATCAAGGCATTTTTAAATCAACCAACAGTTAGTTATGGGTCTGCTGCAGCTTTGAGGAAACTTTACAACACATCGGATGAGGTCACTCGGGGCATCGCTGCATTAGGCAAAGAAGCTGAGGACAAGGAAAAGTGTGTCAATCGGTTAGGAATTTCTCGCAAGGCTGGAAGGGTACAGATAGAAGGTATCGCTAATTCAAACGTGTCAACAACGGGGAAAACGTCCTTTACTATCTGTTCAAGATTTGATATTTCTAAATCTCTGTCAGTCAAAGCATATTTTTTACCTAAGATTAAATGCCTCAAACGAAACGAAGAAGTAAACTATAACGAGATTGAAAGCAGCAATTTACAATTAGCGGACCCGAATCTTAAACAACATAAAGAAGTTGACATTTTATTAGGAGCAGACTACATTTTCCATATTCTAGGAAAGGGGCAAATAATATTAAAGAACGAAGCAGAAATTCTGCAAGAAGTGCCACGATCCATGGAGGAGCAATTAGCTGAAGAGCATTTTGTTTCAACATATAAGAAAATCAACGGTCGATTTGTCGTGCAGCTGCCCATACGAACGGATTCAGCCGCTTTGGGTCAATCATATAAGACAGCGTTACAACGACTGTACTCTATGGAATGAAAGATGAGTCGTAATATCGAATTTGGCACAATGTACAGGGAATTTATGCGTCAATATGAAGAACTTGGGCATATGAGAAAATTATCATCTGACGAAATCGCAACACACACAGGGGAAGTATTCGATTTACCTCATCATGGCGTTCTACGTGAAGATAGTGTGACAACAAAACTGAGGGTCGTGTTCGATGGGTCAGCAACAACATCAACTGGGACGTCATTAAATGACAAGTTAATGATCGGGCCATCTATTTAAGACACGTTATGGGCCATATTGTTACGATTTAGAACGTTTAAGGTCGCAATATGTGGGGACATAGAAAAGATGTATCGCCAAATTCTAGTGGATCGTAAACATACACATCTGCAACGCATCCTTTGGAGAGAAAATCCAGCTGGACCTGTAGTTCAATATGAATTATTGACGGTAACATATGGTACAGCATCGGCTCTATTTGTATCAATTAGATGGAGGTGATGAGTCTCAAATAATTGGGGAAGGCCAACCGTCAAAACTATTAGATCTATATTGGAATTCAAAGCAAGACAAGTTTACCTTTGAAGTGAAAGAAGTGATCGACCATGTCCGAACAAAGAGAAACGTATTATCCCTCGCCTCTCAAATATTTGATCCTTTGGGATGGTTGAGTCCATTTACTATCAGAATGAAAATATTTCTTCAGAGTTTATGGCTAAAGGGGATTTCCTGGGACGAGCTCTTACCATCTGAACTGCAACAGTTTTGGTGTCAAATTCAAAACCAAATTGATCATTTAAACAATATCCGAGTACCTAGATTTATATGTAATTTTTTAGCAGAAACTAAAATTCACGGCTTCAGCGATGCAAGCGAGTTAGCGTATTCCGCAGCGGTTTATATTAGTACAAGAGTGAATGGTAGGATAAGCGTGAATCTCTTAACTGCAAAAACTAAGGTAGCACCAATGCAGCAAGTGCGTTTACCACGCTTGGAGCTTTGTGGAGCACACTTACTCGCAAAATTTGTAAAAACGGTTCTCGATACATATCATCTGGAAACGGTTCCGATATGGCTGTGGATAGACTCCATAGTAGTATTATCGTGGCTCTCTACTCATTCGCGCAAATGGAAAACCTACGTAGCTAACCGTGTATCAGCCATTCATCAACTATTACCAGAATCAAATTGGCGGCATGTGAAGGGTAAGGAACACCCCGCTGATTTTTCGACCCGTGGAACTGGTGCTGATAGGTTGGTCAACATCGACTTGTGGTGGAAGGGTCCAAGTTGGCTGAGTGAAAGCGAACAACATTGGCCATTGAAACCAAATCTAAGCGATACCTTAGAAGAAAAACGAAACATAGAAGTCCAATTAATACATACTACAGACAGAGATAAACAATGCGGAACTGGAACTTCTCAAATTTGTACAACAAACGGAGTTGAGTTCAGACATTAAATCATTAATGGCAGGCAACGGAATTCAGTCCAACTCAAGGTTAATTTCACTTGCACCATTCATAGATGCACAGGGCATGTTGAGAGTTGGTGGACGTCTCGAAAATGCGTCTTGCTCATATGACACGAAACATCCTCTAATACTACATTAATAGCACACAATAACAAGAATAATTTTGATTTACTTGCACAAGAAGTTTATGCATCCGGGCCCATCATTATTGCTCGCATTGTCTCGCCATAAGTATTGGATACAAGGTAGACGTAAGCTGTGCAGATCGGTATGTCATAAATGCATTACATGTTTTCGTTACTCGGCATTGAAATCAAAGCAGCAAATGGGCAACCTTCCTAAGGCAAGAACAACACCAAGTAGGCCATTTTCAATTGTGGGCGTGGACTATGGTGGTCCCATTCTCTTATCGTCTAAAAAGGGAAGAGGAGCAAACCTCATAAAGGTTTTCTTAGTTATTTTTATTTACTTCTCAACAAAGGCATTACACCTCGAAGTTGCTTCGAAATTAACAACAGATGCATTCCTTGCTACTTTAGACCGATTTGTGGCACGGAGGGGAGCACCAACTGAAATCCATTCAGATAACGGAACGAACTTTGTGGGTGCCAAACGAAAACTCTATGAATACTATCAATTGTTGTCATCACAAGGTTGCAAAGATCAAATTATCAATTTCGCTCTGGCCAACAGCATGAAATGTAATTTCATTCCACCCGTTTCTCTGCATTTCGGTTTAATTTGGGAGCAAGCGGTTCAATAAGTCAAAACTCATCTAATTAAGGTCACATGCACAAGCCATTTAACAAACAACAATTTAATTTCTGTTATATATTTCTGAGATATATCGCCGTCGCCGATTAATAAAATGCATTAAATTCGAAAAGGGCACATCTCCCAGAGTTGTTTCGAAATTATCGTTATACAAACTGACACTGTTGGCCGTATTAACACAAGAAATGTGCCTATTCCAAACCAAATAGATGCGGGAATATATTTCCATCACATTAACGTGAAAAAACAGTTTTGTTACAATTGGTATTTCATTTTATTATCGTATTTTTTTACCAGAGAATTTTTGGATCAGCACTGATAATAACATTATTCCAAAACAAGCAGCATCATAAAATCTACATTATTTTGAAAGGAGCATAACCAACTTATCCATAGAAAACATGCCATTCCTTCATACAGGCGATATTCCTGGGCTTGCGACATGACGATGTTTTAATTTATTTAGAATGGAATTAAATTTGACATCCCGAATGACCAATTTGTGGATACTAGAGTAATGAGCGTAATCGCCGGATTAGGCAAACTATCCATAGGTAGTATAGCGGACCTTAGTATAAAAATAGAACCAGCAGAAGGTGATGTTTCTCAGTTAGACAGTCATTAATTTCCCGCCAATTCTCTTTTTGTAAACAATATTAGTACGGCGACCCTTAGGTAGTATATGAGGTTAATTCATCTAGTAAAGGTTAAAAATTCGAGCATTGAACTTAATAATTTCAAAACTTATATGACAATGTATGTGTGTGTCATATTAATAAAGATTAATATATTTCTAAATATTGGTGATACCTCTTGGAAAATAATATTTCCGTCTACCGCAGATGCTACAATGAAATACAAAATTATTTATTGATTACGCAGAACAATTGACATTTATGGTATATGGCTTGTGTATTGAATTATTAATGGTAAGCAATCTGTGCGAATCACGCATGCTTAGTCCAGATTTATAAATCAAAAACAAAAAAAATACAGCATCACGCAATGATTAAAAATAAAAAAAATCATCCAGTCGAGCTTGAAAGGAAATGGTTCAAGGCTTTGTCTCAAACAAAAATTTTTTTTTTTAATGGTATAGTGTTTTGTGTTTTGCATACATAAAAAAAAAAAAATACAAAATAATTTATAAAAATGAAAATGCGCGCGATTCAAGTCCTTTTTTTGCGCTTTATGTATAAACAGTTTTATTTTTTGTTGTTGTCGACTGTCGGATGAACACAAAAACAAAAACTAATATATATATACTGTTCATATAATATATAAAACAGTTTTCCTATCTAACATATATACATATAAAAAACGAAAAGCTGTATTTTCATTATACATTCAATTTTTTTTTTTGTTGTTGGTTGGGTTCATGGGAAAAATTGAAAAATTAAAATTATAAGAAAATAGTCATCCTAGATCCTTTGTAAGATGAGGACACATCTATGTATACGAATAATACATATTTTATTATATAGCAATAAATTTATTGTTATTGGTTCTTGAATATTTTTGGTGCGGTGCGGTGTTATGTGCGCTAAAACTGTGATTATAACAAATAAAAATAAATAAATAAGATAAAAAAAAATTAAAAAAAAAGAAAAAATTTCGAAATGTATAAGTTTTCGTGTCTGTTAATCTCTGTGTGTAGATTATACATTTTTCCACCCTCGTTCTGATTTCTTTTATATTTTTAATTTTTGTATTTACAAAAAAAAAGGAAGACAGTCACCTATTTTCATCCCCTAAATACATGTACATATTTATGTATATATAGATATCCAAATAATTTAAAAAAAAGTCATCTCTTTCATCTCTTTCGGATTCATTCATTTTTCGGTTCCGAGTCCTTTTAACTCATTTTTACCCCTCCGTATATCAAAACTGTTGTTTTTCCGTTCTATTCGCAGTATATTTCGGTTTAAGAAAAATCACCATGATTGTGATGCTGCTGCCGACGGTGATGATGGTGGTGATGATGATGATGATGATGATGATGATGATATTGATGATGAAAATTTTATAATTTTCTGTTAGTTGTGAGAATTTTTTTGTATGTTTTGTGTTATTATGAGGACCGCACCCCAAAAAATAAATTTTCTAAATCGGTTTTTTCTTATTTTTACGGTTTTGAAATTTTACAAAATAAATATTTAAATAAAAATAAATATGGCTGCATGTGTTTATTGGACCGCACACGTAAAACTATTTGTTTTTTTTTTTGTTTTGTATAAAATTAATAGCAATGTGCGAACTTTTTGAGTGCTAATTTAATATAAAAGTAAAAGACAAATTGTGTTTCTTATCAAAACCGATTTATATATTGTTTGTGTGAGTGCATGTGTATATGTGGCTGTGTGTGGTTTTTACTGTTTATATATGATTTGCCTCGTTCTAAATAATACCATTGGGAATTGAAGACTTTTGTGTTATTTTTTTTTTATGTTGAAATTCATCATCACTCCATTGAGACTATTTTATTAAAACAATAAAGAAGTTTTTCTTATATACCACTTTCATTGAAGAAAATATAAAAAAATAGCAAGACAAAAAGAAGAAGAAAATTTGTGGGAAAAAATCTTTGTGATTTATGTATACATATATGAAAATTCTTGTGTTAAACACTATTAATTAAAATGTTTTGTATACTAATTAAATCGTAATATGTTGTGTTTGTAACTTTACAATCGGCATTTAAAAAATGACAATAAATTTTTCATTCATTTCCAGGTCAACATAATAGTTAACCTTTTTGTGCAAACCTATTAAATTTTGCCTCGTATACTTGTGTAAAAAATAGAAAAAAAAAAACGTAAAAAAAAAGTTTATGAATGAAGAAAATGGCATTAACAAAAATGTATTGTAATTATAAATAATTACACAGTACACCAACAATTTTCAATCGTTTGTAATTTGTCATCGTATTTTTTGCAACAAAAAATTTAAAATAAAAATTATAAATAGAAACCACAACCTCAACCCAACCGACGATTCATTTATCATGTGAACAATTTTTTTTTGTAATTGTAAAATCAATTTTTCAACAATTTAGAAAATTTTTGTGCAAATAATATATTAAACACAATGAAAACGTATACAATTTTGCCGTGACCTCGTGACCTACCCTGTAGTTCCGGGCTTTTGTTTATAAAAAAAAAATATATATGTATGTATATATGTAAATATAAATATTATTTATAATTAAATTACAAAAGAATAAACAAACAACGAAATATATTTTGAAAATATTAAAAATCAGAAGCTCGTCTCTACAGGTATCTCACAGGGTGGAACAAGACAACATTAATTATAAAACAGAACATCTTCGCATTTTATATTAAATTTTTATAATATGTATATCTAAATATTTATGTATTTGGGGTTTATTAATTTTTTTAATTTTTGGGACGCTACAATTTGTAAGTACCATAAACTTAACAAAAGAAAATTTGAATTATTTATTTGTTTATAAAACATTATATGAATTAATTAGTATTTGTTTAGTATGCTGCTTGATTTACATTTATTTGAATATTTTATAAAATTTTGTGTCTTTTCAGAATATTATATTTGTGATTGTGTTTATAGTTAAATAATTTAAATGAGATCACACTTCGGGCGGGATTTGATTTTACAAGATATTTGACTCATAAAATGTATTGCACCGTAGTTTTTAATAATCTGACGGTACAAATTTCTGATTAAGGTTCACTACATAATATAATGTTTACGTAATTTAATAGGAAAACACTAAACTTTTGGGTTTCATATAATATATAATTTTATTAATTTATTTTAATACAATTTTCTGACTCTATTTATGTATTTAGAATTAAATGATTGTCTCTTGACAACGTTTGGAATTCTATTGCCCAAAATTATATTGTCATTACATAATTTTGACAACAGTACTAACACAAACACAAAATACACCATCGCATCTTCAACACCGAAAATATTCATTAATGCATTATTCGCATAACCGCGTACATTGATTGCAAACCGTTTTGTTGTGTCCCGGAATCTTGGAGTGTAAAATGGGAATGAATTTTTTTTGTTAGTAAGTAGGGAACACTGTGGAAGGAAATAAAGATATAAAAATATATAAATGTAGTTTTATTGACTGCCACATAACTCCCTTCGCAGTAATTGTTCCACACGAAAATGTTTAACAAAAAAAAAAAATAATGTTTCGTTTAGTCGTGAACATTAAGAATGCGTACTTGTTTCTTTATTTTCTCGATTGGTGGCTTGATTTCGTCCGTAAGGTATGCAGGTTTTAGTCTGTCGATGGAGATCGAGGGCCTTCATATGGCGGTGTCAAGCCAGTCTTGACTTTATCCACACGGACGAAAACTTGGTCGCAGTCCGTCAAGTCTTTGGGAATAAAAACGTTGTTTTGAAGGCTGCTCCGGGTATCCTTGGGTACGATGTTTCGCATCGATTGCTGTAGTCTACCGACCAGTGAAGAGTGGTCTGTCGATGTCGTATTTTCAGAGTGCAGTAAAAGTTCTCCAGGGACCTTGAGTGATTGTCCGTAGACAAGGTCGGCTGGAGTGCACCCGAGATCAGTTTTGATCGATGTTCTAATGCCAAGGAGGATGAATGGGAGTTCGTCACTCCAATTTAGGGTGTTCGATCGAGCATATAATAAGGCTTTTAAATGGCGGTGGAATCGTTCCACCATACCATTTGCCTGTGGATGATACGTCGTCGTCCGTATTCTGTGAGAACCTAAAAGTTTTGTTAGTTCCTGAAACAGATTGCTCTCGAATTGACTGCCTTGATCAGTCGTAATCTCAAGTGGAACCCCAAATCTTGAGACGTACTGGCTTACGAATGCACGTACTAGGGTAGTCGTCCTCATGTCAGTTAAAGGAATGGCTTCTGACCAACGCGTGAATCGGTCAACTATCGTAAGAATATAGTTGTAACTATCGGATGGTGGTAATGGTCCAACAAGATCCAAATGGATATGCTCAAACCTGCCAGAAGGAATCTCGAAATGGCCGTATTCCGAACGTGTATGACGCCCAACTTTCGATTTCTGGCAAGCAATACAAGTTTTGGACCAATATCCAATGTCAATATTCATGCTTGGCCAGAAGTATTTAGACGTTATAATCTTACGCGTTGCTCGAGTTCCCGGATGGGAAAGACCATGTAGCTTAGAAAAAATAGATTGTCGCAAATCGCTAGGAACATATGGTCGGTTGTTTCCCAAAGAAGTTTCACACCAAATCGATAGGCCGGTATTAGGATCTCGTATATGTTCGAGAGTTCGCTTTGAACTATTAGAATTCGATGTCGACTGGATGAGAGTTTTAAGCTCGTCATCCGACTCTTGTAAAGAAACTAGATTTTCTATATCAAGAGCTGTATGAGCTATAGCGGAGGACTGATATTCATCAGATCGAGACAAAGCGTCTGCTACAACGTTGCTATCACCCTTGATGTAACGGATATCAGTGCTGAACTGCGTAATGTAGTCAAGCTGACGGCTCTGACGGGGACTGCGTTCTGATTTCGACGAGATTGCGTTTGTCAATGGTTTGTGATCGGTTAGAACGTAAAAAATTCTGCCTTCGACGAAGTATCGAAATTGTTTAATGCCACTGTAAATTGCAAGAAGTTCTCGGTCAAATGTGGAAAACTTCTGCTCAGGAGTGGATAGTTTTCTGGAATAGAATCCGAGGGGATGCCAACGTCTATTAATAAGCTGCTCCAATACACCACCTATTGCTATACCCGATGCGTCAGTCGTAACTCTAATCGGAGCATTCTCGTCTGGTTGAGCGAGGAGCGCGGCCTGAGCTAGGGCATCTTTTGTCTTAGCAAAAGCTGCCTTGCATTCAGGTGTTAACTTGATTTGCGATTTTTTACTGGCTTTATTTAAAGAACGAAGTTGTTCGTGTATTGGAGCTAAATGTTAGGCCAAATTAGGAATAAAGCGATGGTAATAATTAACCATGCCCACGAATCTCTGAATTTGCCTATTAGACTTTGGTTCGGGGAAATTTTGGATAGCCATAATTCGATCCTTAGATGGTCTAATGCCATCTTTGGTAATTTCGTGACTGAGGAAATTAAGGAATGGAACTCCAAATTCGCATTTTGATAATTTTATCGTTAAACCGTAATCTGTAAGGCGTTTAAAAAGTTGCTCAAGATGTTTCAAATGATCTGTCTCGTTCTTACTTGCCACCAGAATATCGTCGATATATACGTAGACAAAATCTAGCCCTTTCGTGACTTCGTTCATGAAACGCTGAAAAGTCTGCGCTGCATTTCTCAGAACGTAAGGCATTCTCATGAACTCAAAAAGACCGAAAGGAACTGTAATAGCAGTCTTATATATATCTTCAGCAGCGACAGGTATTTGGTGGTAAGCGCGAACTAGGTCGATCTTTGAGAACATCTGACACCCTTGAAGATACATGGAAAAGTTATGAATATGCGGAAGAGGATACCTATCCGCTATCGTTACCGCGTTTAATCTTCGGTAATCTCCGCAGGGCCGCCAACCACTGTCGCGTTTTGGTACTAAGTGTAAGGGAGAGGCAACGCTGGATGAACTCGGTCTACATAACTTAAGTCGCATCATATGGTCAACCTCATCCCGCGTTATTCTGTGCTTTTCAGGATTCAGGCGTCTCGGATGACAAAATGGTAATTGCCCTTGTGTTACTATTCGGTGAACGACAGAATGTTTCACTGGTAGGTCGTATCGAGGCTCTTGTGACAGACTTGGGTACTGGCGAAGAAGTTCGCCAAAGCGGCCTTCGATAACAAATATTCTGGGCGATACGATTTCTTCAATGGGAATGCCTACATCCATTGCGCTTACTCTAAGCGAAGAATTTGTATCCAAAAGGGACCTATTCTTTAAATCAACGACTAAACCGAATTTGACTAGGAAATCAGCTCCAATAATCGGTCTGGTAACTGATCCGACGACAAATGCATGGCGAAAGTCGCGATGTAACCCTAAATCTAAGCATAATAATCGTGTACCATAGGTGTTTATAGGTGTTCCGTTTGCGGCGACTAATAGATTATCTGTATCTCTAAGAGCATCAGGAAAATATTTAAAAGGAACGACTGATACTTCGGCTCCAGTATCTATTAGGAAACTCAACTTTGTGGCGGGGCACGTAATAACTAGGCGACGATTTTGCTGCATCCCACCTGCCGTCGCAAGCACGGTAGGATGCTTTAGTTTTCCGGCTTAGAAAGCGAAGGAGAATTAGATCGTTTAAACGAACACGGTTCTCGACATTTCCTAGCTCTTATGCCAAACTTCTTATGAAACCAGCAGTAAGAATTAGATTGGCTAGGTGATTTTTCTCTAGAATTAGGCCGATTCCGTGAGGAATTGCGAGAGCGGTTTCTACTACGAGATCGATTATTATTACGGCTTAATTGCGAGCGTAATTCGTTTATTGATCGTTGTAAACTCTCCAATGTTATCTCCTTAGATAACGTTGCGGGTTGAGCGGAATTACTACAAATTGCCGATGACGAGGGACGATTGATTTCCCAAATTTGATCGGCTAGAGCAATCAAATTGTCCATGGAATCCGTGTCACGTCGCAATACAATTATTGCTTTAACATTGTCGGGTAAGTACTTGAGCCATATAGATTTCAGCAAATCCTCACCCACAGCCTTAGACGTCCCAGCGGTTTGCTCGAGCCGTCGAAAAAACTTAGAGGGTGACTGGTTTCCCATACCAGTGGTTCCAAGCACTTGTTCGATACGTTGCGTTTTTGACAATGTTTTTGTTTTTATTACTTCGACCCGCAATTTATCGTATTTTTCATTTAAATCGCCAGTTGCTCTTATTACGTGAGCTATCGATCCTATTACATCCGGTAGTAGAGCAGATATCGCGTGATAGTATTTGGTTGAGCTTGATTTAATTTGTTTGACTGTAAACCAGGCTTCTAATTGATCAAACCAAAGTTCTGGCATTTGTTCCCAAAAATTTGGAAATGGGACAGAAGCTGAATCGATTTCAGCTGTGGTTCCAGATTTTACATCGTCACCCGCCATTATTATCAACAAAATTTTACAAAGAAAATACGCGTCTTTATAATTCGAAAACTTTTGTAAAAAATAATATTAACCGTAGAGTATGAACGTAACTGTACGAGTAGTAGAATGATATGACCGTCTTAAAATAACTGTAAGGGAAACGGAACTTATATGGATGGATTCTATGTTTTCCTCGATTATTAAACAAAATTTGCAAAATGATAAATTTAAGAAAAATACATCTTACTCTTCCGATATCATTCACTGCAAGGAATCATTGATATCATTCGATGCTCGTTTCGATTATATTTTCGTCAGAAATATGCGGTGATGTTTACAATTCCATTTAAAATCTAAAAAAAAAATAAGCAAAAATAATTAAATGCACTAAATAATACAATCTGGAACGATTAAGTCGACCTTATTTTCCTCTGTATAGAACTGTTATTTTCTACCAGGTGAACCGTTGTAAGTTTTTTTGTTGGTATGGTTGATTTTGGTAAAGTTGTATAAATATTTTAATATGTTGACGTTATTCTGATGCAGCTAGTCAAATTGGGTTATACAGACTTCTTTAGTTGTGTTCTTTTATTTTTGAAATGTATTTAGTAGCGTGTGTAGATGTGTAGTACTCCTAAATTTTATTTGTAACCGGTGTTCCAAAACGATTCGAAGAAACTGTTTATAATACCGTATAATATCGTTGTTTGTGAATTGCAAAGCTGCTTCTTATTGTAAAACGGATATTTTCACTGTTTCAGCGATCCGTATTTAATAATTTATCGCTTTGATATAAATGAAATATGTAATTTAGAAATACTGAGCCAAGGCGATGTTCGTTGCCTGCGCTTTCTACGTATTTTTCTATTAATATGAATCACTATTCACGATAAAAATATTCATTAATGTATTATTCGCATTAACCGCGTACATTGATTGCAAACCGTTTTGTTGTGTCCCGGAATCTTGGAGTGTAAAATGGGAATGAATTTTTTTTGTTAGTAAGTAGGGAACACTGTGGAAGGAAATAAAGATATAAAAATATATAAATGTAGTTTTATTGACTGCCACAAATGTGATATTTGTTTAGGCCGAAAACCATTTATTTATTTATTTAATAAAAGCAATCGATTTTGTCATAAACGTTTATGATTTTAAACATAAAAAATAATCACCAATTATTAAAATTTAAAATTGATAAAAAACAAAAACAAGAAATTAAAAAATATTAAAATTAAATTAGGTCAAATTTAAAAAAAAAATTAAAGAATTAATCATAAATTTAAAAAATAGGTTTTCAAATTTTTTTGAAATTGTGTTTTGATAGATTAAAATCGAATTGAGCGTGTTCATCGAATTGAATGGTTTTGCTAATCTAGTGATTAGATTGTTATCGCCATAATCGGTGGAATGATGTTCTAGCGCTAAAAATTGGTGATTACGCAATGTCCTGCTTGGTATATTTATGGATATGTTTTCCAATGCAAAAGCTAAATCGATGTGGCCAAGTATGACGTTTTCGATAAAAGCAGCATCCCGAAGAATACGTCTATTTTCAAGGGTGCAAATTTTATATTATAAGCGAGGCACAATTTGTTAAAAAGGTATGCTAAGGATATATAATAAGGATTCCAGACGATTACAGCATATTCATATAGATAACCGAAATATAGTGTAAATAAAGTTTGTGTATCTCTAAATTGCCCAGTCCATCGTTTGACAAAGCCAAACATACAATTTGCTTTAGCAATATAGTTATCGATATGCTTGTTAAAACTAACGTTTTCAACGAAGGTGACTGATGTTGTAGGTAGTTATTATCGGATTCCTTCAAAGTGTAATGAGTTTTGGTCGCACCACTCACTAAGTCTATTGAGGTCATCTTGCAGTCTGTCAGCATTACAAATTTGTTCAATCGTATATGATACATTTTTACGTCATCAGCAAATATGAGAAGATTTGACTGGTTTACGGTCTTGGTTATCCGATCAATGAAAACAATAAAAATCCATGGTCCAATATGTAATTCTTGAGGAACACCCGATGTCACTTTGATAACGTTGGATTTTTTATTTCCAGTTATTACATATTGTAGACGGTTTGTTAAGTATGACTTGAATCAATTAATGTATTCTAATAAAAGTCCAAATGCAAATATACTTTGGAGTGCTTTATGATGACATATAGAATCAACTGCCTTACTGAAATCCGTATGCTACGTCTACTTGATGATGTATTTCTATCTCCCTTATTACTTGGCTGGTGAATTCAACCAGGTTAGTAGATGTAGTTGGCAGATATATGACGTTTTAGTGTTGATTTAAAATCATTGAATACAACTAGTTCAAATAATTTAGGAACTGATGATGAAGTTGATATTCCTATGTAACATGTGACGTCATCCCGTTTGTCGGATTTAAATATTGGAGTTAGTTTAGAGATTTTCCATTTTTCGGGAAACACAGCAGTGGTTAAGGAATGATTGAACAGTTTACACAACGGATTTATCAAAATACTCGCAAACATTTTTAATATAGATGAAGGTACATCATCTGGCCCACAACCGTCTCTAAAACCCTTCAAAGCTGTTAGAGTGTCTTATCTTCAGATATGATTGGAGGAGTGATTAGTATGTTGCTATTGCTTGTTCTATCGATGTAATTAGTTCTAGCGGTTGGTCATATTGGCAGCGTTCCCCTCGATTTCATGCTTAGACCTTAAATATTTCCAGAACTGTTTTGGATTAGTTCTAAGTTTTTCTTGGGTGGAAGCCAAATAAAACTTGTACTTAAATTTGAAATAGACATCAAATTCCTCACTGTGCTTTAAAAAGGACACGTTGTATGTGTTCAAACTTGATTTTATCATTTTAGCATAGGCCTTACATTTACAATTTTTTACTATGTTTTTCTTAATTCGCTTTCTTGTCTGTTTGTTTATCTGTTTGGTACAAATGTTGCATTCGATTTTAAACTTACTTTCCAATAAGCTAGATACTTGAAACTTTTAACTTAGCTCAGAACTGGATGACAATGCAATATTAACTCACTTTCTTGTCTGTCTGTTTGTTTGTTTGTCTATTCGGCACAAATTTTGCTATCGCTTTTAAACTAACTTTCCGATGGGCTCGAGTTTACGGTTTTATTAAAAAATAAATCGCAGTAGTCCTCTGTACAATGTTTATTATTTATATAATAGACCAGAGTTGTATGTGCGTGACGCTCAAAGGTTACTATGATTTTTTGATTATTTCTCCCGAGCAACGGAATCGACTAGACCATCAAAACGCATATTTTTTTAAAATGGCTGGATCGATTTTCGAAAAACAACCTTCTTTTGACAGCCTATTATTTTATCTTTTCAAGGATACCTTTATCATTAAAATCCATACAGTACTTTTCAAATTAAAGCAGTCTTAGCAAAATGCAATGTTTCGGTTGAAACAATTGGCGTGATGCAATCTCCTGTATAATGCCACGTTGACCGATATTTGTCGTCACTTATGAATCAGACGTTGACCTGAACAAATATCTACCAGTTTAATTCATTGTTTCCTTAAAATCATGAATACCACTCCAGAAAATCCGCACAAGTTGTTGCTTTATTGCAAGAAGGACGCAATCAACAAGAAGTCGCTCGTCAGCTTAACATGAGCCAATCTGCTGTCTCAAGAGTGTTCAGAAGGATTCAGGAAACTGGTACCTTCAATCGAAGACCACAAACCAGCCGGTTTCGGTGTACATCAGAGAGGGACGATCGTTTTATCATCCTAACTTCACTGCGGAATCGCCATCTCACGGGCGTCGATGTGCAGCAGGAGCTAAGACAAGTTCGAGATGTAGCTGTTAGTCAATGGACACTAAGAAGACGCTTAAAGGAAGCCAACCTCACTCCAAGACGGTCCGCTAGAGGCCCAAAATTGACACCACGCCACCGCAAACAGCGACTCGAATTTGCTCGCGAACACATCAATTGGAACATCGAGCAATGGACGTCCGTTCTATTTACTGACGAGTGCAGAATATGTCTCCATATTAGTGATATGAAAGACCGGGTCTACCGGCGTCCAGGAGAGCGATTTTCGCAGTGCTGTTTTGCTGAAACAGTCTCATACGGCGGCGGTTCGTCTATGGTGTGGGCTGGCATATCGTTTGAGGGAAAAAGAGATCTTGTTTTCGTATCTGGTGGAGGCCGTGAAGGAGGTCTGACCGCTGAACGATATATCGAGGGCATTCTCTTGGATCATGTAGTTCCCTATGCAGGATATATAGGGGAAGATTTCATATTGATGCATGACAATGCCCGGTGTCACACAGCTCGAACCACTCGACAGTTCTTGGATGAGGTCGGACTCGAGACGATGAGGTGGCCAGCACTCAGTCCAGACATGAATCCAATTGAGCATTTATGGGACGAACTAAAACGGAGGGTCCGAGCTAGAAATCCGGTACCATCTAACATCAGTGACCTGAAGATTGCGTTAGAGGAGGAGTGGGGAACCGCATGCGAACCGTTGTAGACGCAAGGGGGGCCATACTTATTATTAACCAATAAAATTATTTTTGTTTTGCTTGAGTTTTTTGTTGTAATTTAATTTTAAACACCCTCAATATTTTTTGCTTAATCATCAATTTTGGTTGCGTTTTCATTCAAAATTCATTACAAAAAAAAGTACTAAACCAATTTTCATAAAAATAGTGTCATTTTAAAGTAAAAATATCAGGCTTTCAAAAAAATAATGTCTTATGAAAATCGGTTTGACCGTTCTAACAAAAATCGCCCTTATGTGAGCGCTTAAGGTTTTAGTCGATTCAGTTGCTCGGGAGTGTATAATAGACCAGAGTTGTATGTGCGTGACGCTCAAAGGTTACTATGATTTTTTGATTTTTAAATTTTTTTCCTTTCAATTAAATTTTTGTTTACTTTTTTGACTTATTCTTCTTCATTTCGATTTGATGAACTTCCGTAGTCACTAAAATGTGGCCTACTTCCTTACGTTTAACGGCAGATTACTTGCAAAACATATCAGTTTAAATCATGTCACGCTCATTACAAAATCTGGTAATTGAATACTTGATTTTCTGGTTTTGGAAATTCTAGTGAAAATCTAGTGAATTTCTAGTTAAAAATCAAGAAAAATGAATTTTCTAGTAAAATGTAAAAATAAATTTAACCGATTTCTAGTGAAATTGCAATCAAAACCAGATTTGAACTATTTTCTAGTTAATTTCCAGTAATATTTTAAATTATACTGGAATTCTAGTGATAATCTAGCAAAAAAAATGACTAGAAAAATACTGGATGGTTAGTTTTACTTTCTAAAACGGAATATCTGGTAAATTAAATGAAAATCACGTAAATTTTATTACCAGATTTCCAGTAATTATAAAAATTACTTGAATTCCAGTTGAATTTTTGTATCGCCATATTTTTTAATGTAGTTACCTGAAATCTAGTAAAATTCTAGTTAAATTAAATTAAATACAAGGTAATTCCTGTTTGCTTGTCAAGGAATTTCTAGTAAATTAAACATAGATTCTAGTAATATTCTAGTAAATTTTAACTTACATTAAAATATTACTAGAATTCTAGTAAAATTATAATTGTATTTACTAGAATTCTAGTAAATTTAGCCGTTTGCTCGCGTATTAATTTCATTTTCGTCGTCTGGTATCAGTAAAACATTGAATTTCGTGGTGTGTTGTAGTACACGTGAAATTAAAAACAGTTAAAACAAAAAAATATAAGTATATAAATTGTGAGTGACTTAGTGATATTATAAAATATGTAAGTGCAGTGTTGAATACAAATAAGTGGTTTTAATATTTTATGCAAGAGCTATACTGCCGTATATATTTAAACATAATTTACATAACTTCATTTTTGGAAAAATTGAGTTATTGCTGCCAATCGAAAGCTAAAATAAACTTTATCAACAAAATTATAAAAAATAATTAAAACTAGATCCAGAAACGCGTAACAAGAAAAATAATTTCGTCAATCAAATAATTTAAGTCGTTTGTTTAGTTTCAAAACGGAGTTAAAGTTTTTCTCAAAATGCGTTTTCTTTAGTTATGTAAAATAAGTTTAGTACGGCAGTATACAAAATACATTCAAACCGTTTTTTGTGCGGTCCTTTCTTGCGCTCATTGCATGCAAAAACCGATAGGTCAAAATCGTCATTTTCAGGAGAAGTTTGGAAATTTGAAATTTTAAACAAGTTATTTAACTTTGATCAGACTCCGATTTGTTAAAATTTTCCAACTTCAAAGCATTCTCCCGCAACCCGATATTTTTGACTTAATGTTATTTTGTATGGATAGCGTAATAATCCAAGAATTTATTTCGCTTTAGATTATTTACGGGCTCTTCTGACAAATAAATATGAGACGTCCTGTAACATCACCACACTTAAAACCACTGCTGCTTCATCGGATAATCTTCAATTTATTTTAACCTGCATGTCCAGCGTGTGAATTTGGGCTAAGGTATTTAATTATTTATTGATATGGTTTTAATTATTATATGCTTTTTATTAGTCTTGTTACATTTAAAAGTTTCAACTTTGGCTTTCTTATAGAATAGAATTAAACCATTTGGATTTTTTTCATCATTTTTTCACAATTTTTGACTTTTCGAATCATTACGGGGTAACAATAAAACAAAAAACAAAAACAATAGAATCATACAATATTATGTTAAATATGAACATTACAATAAAACATTGTATTACGAGTATTTACGTAACTTTCGTTACCTGTCAACTAATGAACTTAAAAAAGCACATTTGAATTTTCAAATTTGTACTTTTGTTTTATCGTACTATATAATACTACTCTACAAAATATAATTACACTTATTATACATACATATAGTATGATAATGTACAAGGTATAAAATTGTTACTATGATGATGACTTGAAAAGTCGAAAATTGGGAAAAAGTGATAAATAAAATCTACATGAGCTAATTTAATTTAGTATAATTAGTGAGTTAGTTGAACGTTGACATTTTGATGTATAGTTCATTTGATTACTCTTATTATTAAATCAAAAAATTATATATTTGCAGGTAGATGAATCAATAGAAGTCTTCACTCAAAATTAAGCAGACGCAGCCATACTTATGTCTATCGGAAAATGAATTGGGCCACGGAGGTTTATTCTACGTTATAATCAACGCTCAGTCAATTTCGTTGGGCTATAAAACTTTTTTGTGCGCCTTCGATATTTTATTTAAAATTTTTTATGTTTTTGGTTTAAAATTTTATAAAAATTGTTTGTATTTTTATAATTTTATAGCTATATTTTTTTAAAATTAAAGGTGTGATTCCGACGAAATTAAGCTTTGTTATTTTTTTGTATTTGAATCTCTGAATAAAAAATATGTACATATAATTAAAATAAAATTCAAAAACGTTTTTTTATTATTTGAAATTTATTTAGACGGCAATCCAGTACGATCAACGGATAAACTATGATAGTAACAAATGATTACGTAGGATTAACTAGAATTCTGCTAAAGTATATAGTTTTTTCCGGTTGTTTTACTAGAAATTTAGTAGAATAAATACAGAAAATCTTATAGTTTTGCAAAAAAATCTAGTATTTGATTTTACTTGAAATCTAATTAAAATACCATATTTCTCATAAATTTACCGGAATTCCATTCGTAAAATCAAGTAAAATTGTTTACTTGATTTCCAGTAATATAGATTTGTATTTCAAGTAAAATCGCCATATTTTATTAAAACCAGAAATCTAGTATTTTTAATTTTACTTGATTCAACTAGATTGCCTAGTATGCTCACATCTAGTGAATTTTTATTTACCGTGTAAGTTTCGTGTTTTATTTATTGAAAGTTGATTTTTAAAATTCTGTTCATTATTAGTGAAAAATCTAATTCATAGGGTGGAAGAAGATCCAAACGATCGTGCACGACGTAAACACAGAGAGCGTCAGGCGCGATATCGTAAAAGGAAAGCTGAGGAAAGTGCTCCCAATGAAAACCAATCCAAAAGACTTAAACATGCAAATGATGCCAGACTGAGGAGAGCTAACGAATCTGAACAGGAAACTCAAGCTCGATTGCAACAAATGGCAGCTACTGCACGCCTCCGACGAGCAAATGAAACAGAACAACAACATGACCGACGCTTAACAACATCGATATTTGTCAATATTGTTGCTCCCGGAATTTTAAGGACGAGAGGCCGTCAGATGGATTATTTACACATTGTTGCCGAAAAGGAAAAGTTAAACTACCGAAACCTGTTGATATTAACAAAAATGAACTACATTACTAAAATATCCTACATTTTTACAAGACCTAATGAGCAATCCAGCTAATCCAGATTGCCGCACATTCCGTGAACAGATACGATCAATCAATAATGCAGTTTCATTTGCCTCAATGGGTGCAGATATTGTCGATATTCCTGGTCGAGGTCCATTTGTTTTCAAGATTCATGGGCAATCTTACCATCTGATAAGTCATCTGAATCCACCAGCTAACAAAACGAGAAAATATGCACAACTATACGTGATTGACTGCACACAAGCTCTAAGTATTCGGAATCAACAGCAGGCAAATCAAAACTGCCCTTCAAGAATTCTTGATAAGATAGATCGTTTTTTTCGTGAAAACAATCGAATTGCTCAGACATTCCATATGATTCGCGAAGTGGAGAATCGAGAGAATATTGCAGCAGCTGCAGCAAATCAGCCTCCTCCACAAGTTAGTTTAGTATTTCGACGCGTTCGACGGGCTGATAATCGTCGATACAACAATCCAACATCGAACGAGATTGCAATGATTTTTGTCAATGAAGATGGTGAACCGCCCTTTGAACGAGACATTAGAATCTATCCAAAAAATCAAGAAAATTCGCAGCACCAATATGTGCAGTTAAATATATTGTCATCAAATCTCGACCCAATGACGTATTCAATTTTGTATCCATTTGGAGAGCCAGGATGGCAGCCTAAATGACAGTGTGATTCATATCCAGAAGTTCAAGGCAATAGAGTACGAAATAACATCTCAATGCTGCAATTCAAAGTAGCACAAACCGACGTACGTGATGAATTTAACCCTGTGATTCACGCTGGAAAGCTAACACAACAGTGGTTAGCTGATTCGTATCTTCAAATTGAGGCCAACAATTTGAATTACATTCGCTTCAATCAAAAAAATTTACGAACAGAATTATATAAAGGTTTAATGGATCATATGGAAAATGTCGCTGCAAATCAGAATATTCCCCCTGGAATACCCGTCATCCTTCTGACTTATTTATAACGTTTACGTCAAATCCAACTTGGACAGAAATTACAGAAAATTTGGCTCCAGGAGAAACATCATCTGTTAGACCAGACTTAGTAGCCAGAGTTTTTAAAATAAAACTTGATTTCCTTATCAATGACATTACAGTGCAAGGAACTTTTGGAAAATGTTTGGCATATGTGTACACAATAGAATTTCAAAAGCAAGGTCTTCCCCATGCGCATATAATGGTTACACTGCAACAAGATCACAAATTTACCACAGCTGAAAAAATTGATAGTTTAGTTTCTGCAGAAATCCCAAGTTCTGAAACAAATCCACAACTCCGTGAAATTGTTATAAAAAATATGATGCACGGACCGTGTGGCGTCAATAATCTCTACGCACCATGTATGGAAAATCGCGAGAGTAAGAAGAAATTTCCAAAAAGTTTCAACGAGACAACAAAAACAAATGTTAATGGATATCCAGTGTACAAAAGACGAGAAGGAGAGAACGCAAAAGTTAGAGGTGTATGGATGAATAACAGAAATGTTGTTCCTTACAATCCTTTTCTTTTAATAAAATACAACGCACACATTAATGTGGAGGTTTGCACATCATTAGCAGCAATCAAATACATTTAAAAGTACATTTAGAAAAGATTTGATTGTACCAATGTTGCAGTAACATCGGAAGGAGGCCAACAGCTTCAATATGACGAGATAAGCAATTTCATAAGCTGTCGATATGTTTGTGCTCCAGAAGCTACAGGGCGAATACTCGAGTATAAAATGCATGATAGGTCCCACACAGTGCAACGTCTTCCCGTACATCTTCCCAATCAGCAAAGACTTTATTTTGAGGAAGGAAATGAAGAAAAAGCGATTTTAGCAGCTCATATAGTAAGCTCACAAAACTTGAATCTTTTTTTAAGTTGAATGAGACCGATGAATTAGGACGTCAATTACTTTATGCTGAGATGCCGTTCAATTACGTTTATAAGCAAAATAAATGGCAACGCCGTTAAAGAGGTGCCAACAATGTCGTATCTCGAATTTATACTGTTAGCCCTCGAGATGAAGAAAGGTTTTATTTGAGAACACTACTTTTGTATGTCCGTGGGTCCAACGAGCTATGTGGATTTAAGAACATACGAAGATATCATACATTCGGATTGTGAATGGATAAGTTGCTTAGAAGATGCGGTCGCTTATCAGATGCCCCGTCAACTTAGAGAAACCTTTACGTACATTCTACAATTTGGCCAACCTGCACGTCCATATTTTGAACTATGGGAAAAATTCAAAAATAAATTTATTTTGGACTTCGCAAGTGCTAATCCAGAACAAATAGCTGCTAACTATGCATTACATGCTATCGAGACTACTCTGAAAGATTATGGAAAGAATTGTGCATTCTATGGCTTGCCAATTCCTCAAGGAGATCCTCCAATAGAAAATGCTGCTTATGATATAGGTCAAGAAGCCTACATTGCACAAATAAATATTGAAAAACTAAATGAAAAACTGAAAGAAGCATTTCACAGAATCATTAATGCTCTTGATTCTGTTGATCAACAACCTCGCTGCTTTTATCTTCCAGGAGGATCTGGTAAAACTTTCCTATATTCAACCTTATTAGCATTTGTGAGAGGCCGAGATCAAATAGCACTTCCATTCGCAACGACTGGAATTGCAGCAACATTATTAAATGGAGGACGGACAGTTTACAGCGGTTTCAAATTACCAGTTCCTATTGATGACACTTCTGTTTCGTTGATGCGCTTGGCATCAGACGATGCTAAACTTTTACACAACGCATCACTCATCATCATCGATGAAATTACCATGCTCTCTAAAGATGGTTTACGTTGCATCGATTTACTGTTGCGTGACATAATGAAAAGTAATAATTCATTTGGTGGTAAGGTGTTGATCGTAGGCGGGGATTTTCGACAAACGTTGCCAGTCGTTCCTAGAGGTAACCGAGCTGATATAGTTGAAAGTTGCATAAAGCCAAGTCAATTATGGCGTCATTTTGAGCATTTAAAACTAACAACAAACATGCGATGTGAAGGACAGCAGGAGCATAATAATTGGTTGTTAAAAGTCGGTGAAGGAATCATTCCGAGAGTTCCTTCTTTAAGCAATCCTGATCTTATTCGAATTCCTCCGCAAATGATAGAAAATGGAAGTTTAATAGACGCAATATTTGGGGAACATCCTGTAGAACTTAATGACGAACAATTGTCGAATCGAACAATCGTCGCAGCAACGAATGTACAAGTTCTTGAAATGAATCGAGAAATAATTGGCCGACTACATGGAGAACCTACAATTTATTATAGTGCTGATTCTGTGATTTCAGAGGACCCAAATGATGCTATAAATTTCACGACTGAATTCCTGAATGGATTAACTCCATCTGGAATGCCGCCTCACACTCTTTTACTCAAAAAAGGCACTATAGTTATGCTTCTCAAGAATTTGAATCCGAAAAAAGGTTTGTGCAACGGAACTAGATTGATAGTGGAGGAATTGTCTAAAAATACTCTAAAAGCCCGGATTATCACGGCATGCAATCAAGGCGAATCTGTAATTATTCCTAGAATTGTTCTTCAGCCCAGCGACACAACATTGCCATTTGTCCTGCGAAGGCGTCAATTTTCAATAATTCCGGCGTTTTGCATAACGATCAATAAATCCCAAGGGCAAACATACAATAGAGTAGGAATAGATCTTCAAGTTCCTGTATTCACGCATGGTCAACTATACGTTGCCTTCTCACGCGCACGTGATGGTAGAAAAATTAAGGTTAAAATATCAGAAAACCAAGAGCAACTTCGATTGCTGCATGATGAACAAGAGTTCACTCGGAACGTCGTTTTCAAAGAAGTTTTTAGTGCGTGTATCAAATAAATAAATTATTTTTTTGTTTGAAATTATAACAAAAAAGTGTTTCTAGAAAAACAATTTCTTGGGGCCACTGAGTGGCCACGGGGTTTACTAGTTTGACAAGATTAGAACAAATAAAAATAAAAAATATTAATAGTAATTGGTGCATTAGTGGTAATTTCTACGATGGTCAAGGAGACAGCCAACCAACGTAAGTGACGCCTACATAACGAGAAGCAAAACCGACAAGAGAAACTTCAAAAAGAATCAGAAGCAGATAAGTCTGCAAGATTAGCCAAACGGCGTAAGCGAGCTGAAGAAGTTCCCGAAAAGCACCACAATTCTTGCAAATATGAACGAACGAATGGTTCAAGCGGGATCGATCGAGACGGTGGACGCACATTCCTCTCGACTTGCCAATGACGCGCAACATCATGCTCAAGCAAGAGCAAATGAAACGCCTATATCTCTCGCCTCGAAAGTCAAGGAGCACAACAAACTGCATCGAGAGTGATGGATAAAGCTGATTAACATATATCTCGCCTTGAAGAGTGACCGAAACGCGTATCTCTCGACTAGAATTAAATCAATTGAGAAACTTTTATAGTAGGATATAGTAGGAAATCCCGGTTTACAAAAGCCTGGTTTCATAGGCCTGGTTTCAAAAGCCTGGTTTTCAAAAGCTTGGTTTTCAAAATCCTGGTTTCAAAATTCTGGTTTTTGGAAACCTATTTATTTTTATTAATGCGGGCGGCCCGAATTAATAAAAATAAAGAGGTTTCCAAAAACCAGAATTTCGAGAGATAAGATAGAAAAATAATGAATGTTTTTGTTTGGATGAATTGCTTGGACGATCCTTATTACTACAACACCCCCACATATAACAACCGGCTCTCCCCACACCTTCACACCCCCCCCCCCCCTCACACAAACACACACATATATATATATATATATATATATATATATATATATATATATATATATATATATATATATATATATATATATATATATATATATATTATATAAAAAGGGTTTTCCAATAGGAATGATACAATTTAAAATGGTTATATTGGCAAATCTGTGTATTATTTTTTGACATTTCTTATGTCATTTGCGTTCAGTAGGTTATGCCATTTACCGTAGAGTGCCAAATAATGTACCCCCCTAAATAATATACCACTGGTATATTATTTGGCTCTAATTTACAAATAATATACCATGGTATATTATTACGAAAAAAACATTTTTATGAAAACCAAAAAGTAAAAAAAGAGAAAAATTGACTTTTGAGAGAAACCGTATTTTTTTAAATTTTTTTTAGCTGTTTAAAAGAGAAAAATTGAATAATATTGAAGGTTTTACTACCGGGCACACGAAAAGCCGATTTACAACGGTATTATGCATTGCAGCGGATGAAATGGCCATAAGAATGCTCATCATATTTAAAGTCCTTAAAAATATTCCCAAACTGATTTTACCAAAACAAGTATGTGTTACAGTCTCTGATGGTGATAGTGTGAATACAAAGGTTATGCACGAATGGATACTTAGTTGTTTCGCCAAATGAGGAAATTTTTTGGCAAACACGAAATCCGTTTTATTCATGGATTCCTATGGAGTTCACAAAAAACAGAATATTGTAAATAACCTTAAGAAACAATGTAATACTGAAGTTGTGTTTATACCTCTGAAATCTACGCCGTTTTTAAAACATCTAGATGTTGCAGTAAATCGTTCATTTAAATTGGCGTCACGTAATAAATGGAATCAATGGCTTGAGTGTGGCGAAAAGCAATATACAAATAAAGGTTATAGAAACGACCATCGTATCAAGCGATTGTTCGTCTCGTTGATAAGGCGGTAAAATCATTGTCAGGGGACATTATCAAAAAAGTTTTGAGTGTTGTTGAATTGGGGAACGGGGAAACGGTATTCCAACTGAAAAATTAAATTCGAAATTGAAGCAAATGTTGGAATGGAGAGGTCATGAAGAAAGTTCAACCGATCAACACGAATTGGTTTTGGTTCTCAATATATCTGACGAAGCTGATTCTTCTTCAGATGACGAAAACATTGAGCTCGTTCAAATACCGGGTGTCACATCACCAGAAACGTCTACAGATTCGGAATCTGCATAAATTTAAAGTAAAAAATTACTTTTCGCTTGATTGAGATTTATTGTTTTCTTTATTGTTTGTACAAATGAATTGAATTATCGATGTACATAATATTTTATTTTATAAATAATATAATAAATTGTTTTAATATAAACTAAATACATTATCTTGCATGATTTTCTTTATTAAAGCAAATACCGGAATATTAAAAATGGGTTTCCAATTAGTATACCACCCTGGTATATTATTTGGCTCTAATTTCCAAATAATGTATACTATTAACAAATTTAAAAAATAAATAAATTTCATAAATTTCCATTTAGTATACCATGATACATTATTTGGCACTCTACGGTAATCATATTCACTTCAACAACGTTTAGAAATTGTTAAATTGTTTTATCAAAATCAGTGAATCAAAATGATGAACATTTTTAGCAAATTTTATTCAGTGATGAAGCTCATTTTTGTTAAATGGTTATGTAATAACAAACAGAATTGCAGAATTTGGAGTGATGTCTTTGGAGTGAAAATCTACACGAAACTGTTCAGACACCATAACATTCAGATAAAGTCACTGTGTGGTGTGCGATTCATGCTGGTGGAGTTATTGGTCCATATGACTTTGAAGAAAATGGTCGAAGAGTAACAGTCAATTGAGAACGATACAGAACAATGTTAGATGATTTTTTTTCCTGCTGTTGTTGAGAATAATCTAGAAGATATGTGGTTTCAACAAGACGGTGCCTCCTGCCACACAGCCACCTTAACAATCGGTTTATTGAAAACAAAATTTGGTAATGAAATTATCTCCAGATTTGGTCCTCCCAGGACGTGTGATTTAACACCTTGTGATTTCTTTCTTTCAAGATATGTTAAGTCACTTATTTATGTTGATAATCCAACAACAATTGAGCAATTAAAAATCAACATTGATGAAATACAGCCAAACTTATGTGAAAAAGTGATGATAAATTGGGCTGACAGAATGCAGTACGTACGGAGAAGTCGTGGTGGTCATTTGTATGATGTTATTTTCCATACATAATGGCATAGTGTAACCTTTCAAATAAAAAAACATTTTGGGCTTACTGAATAATTTATGTGTTTTTTTTTAATTTTTAAATAGTATCATTCCTATTGGAAAACCCTAAATTAGATGAATTCATCGCTTGAAAAACTTTGATTTAAACGGTCAATCTGTCCAACATGTCAAACTAGTGTGTTTTATATTTATTAAATAAAAATTTGAGTTGAATGTAAATCACAATTTTCGCTACTATACCTATTATGAAAAATCCAAATTATAATGAAAAAATACCAAAATATAATGGCAAAATGCAAACACACTAAATTTAAACTTTTTTTCATTCTAAAATAAATTAATATAACTGTTTTCCTCTTATTCATATTTAAAACGATCTTAAACCAATCCTTTTTTAAGATTCGAAAGATTTGTTGGCAAAAGCTGTAAAAGTGTCAGGGCACGATAATTCCTATTTTGTTACAACTTCCAAAAACATTAGGGCACTCTATAGGAGGCACCAGATAAACTCAAGCATGGCAAAAATTTCGTGAGTTTAACAAATAACTTTTATTTGTGATTTGAATATAAAAGTAATACGGCAAGAAAATTCCTACAGCCATTTAACCTTTTCAGACTAGAAAGTGGTATGAAAGTCTGAATTCTACAGTATGATACGGCAAATTTCAGTTGTGCAACACACCTTGAAATCAATATTCTCAAATCATTTGTTAGTTGTAAATTTATGTTAATACCTCAAGAATATACAAATTATTGTACATATTGTAGTGATAGAAAAAATTTGAGAATATTGAATTCAAAGCGTATTGCACGACTGAAATTTGGCTTATCCATATTCACTGCATTTGAATAAAATCCATACTTCCATGCATCTTTCTAAATATGTCATTGATGAAAAGGTTCGGAGCCAGAGTTGCTCTAAGATAAATTTTTCATGTAAGGCGGGGCAAAATGATACATGGGGCAAAATGATACATTTACTCGAAAACATTTTATTATACTTTGAAAAATAATGTTATTCGATTTAGCTTTTCTCCAGCAGATGGAACCAGCGAACTGCGATAATTTCTTTAACGAACAAGTGCCGCTAACTTCGCTGTAAATACGATTTATTGCAGTTTTAAAACGGTACTATACAAAACGTATACCAATTTTCTACCGAAAAAAAAATTCGAAAAATATTATTTAAAAGACAAACAGTTTATAGTGTATTGGTTTTGTTGTTCTATGGTTAGTTTTTTGGAAAAAGTCAGTCAATTTTGAAATTCGGTGAAGGTTTATAGCGAAAATTATTGTATTTATCAAAAAACTAAATACAACGTGTAACTGTTCAACGGGGCAAAATGATACACAATTAAATTGGTAATAATATGGATGAAACCGGGACGAAAAATGTTCATAGATCTGCTTAAGTACTCACCCTGAAAGGAAGACTGTCAGTTTCTACTGTTACAAGCAGAGAAAGAGGCAAAACGGTAACAGTAGTTTGTTGTGCTAATGCCGCTGACCGACAGGTTCCACCCTTCATGATATATCCTCGTACAAATATACAGGCTTCGCTTACGGATGATGATCACAACAGTGTGTATCCAATAGCGGTTGGATTACCGATAACATATTTCTAGAATTCCTTAAACATTTTGTTAAAAATGTCCAGCAATCGACTTCTCAAGGGTTTAAATGCAATAATTGCGTATAAATCAAGTGGATTATATTACCCCATTGCTTGTATCATTTTGCCCCAGCACTGGGGCAAAATGATACAGAGGTAATACTTTTTAATTTTCATTATATTTTATTCATTTATTTACAGTACAGTGTTGCTTGAATTTGAATTAAAAAGAAAAATAATTGAATTATGTGAAAACTTATTTTGTGTTTCGTTTATTTTACTAATAAAGAGTATTGGAGAATATCTATTTTTTATGTATCATTTTGCCCCGCTCTACCCTATAGTTTGCAATAACATTTAGCTTTAGCTAGAACTAGCTAAAAATTAAAAATTGAAAAGTTCGCTTACGATTTCGCTGATCTATTCTGTAAGCGAAAAATTTAAAAATCTCAACACAATACATAATCTAACAATATCTGTGATTTCGTGCAGAGATGTATGGAGGCTGCGGTAAAAATGTATTTAGCTCAAGCAGAGCTTAACGCTTTAATCGTAAAATAGATAAAGAACCAAAAAACAAAACAGTTTTCTTTTAATATTTAAAATTGGTACAAAAGCTAAAAACAATTTTAATGTAATTAGCTCAACCGTATTTTTTTTTAATACAAAGCACCAACAATTATTTATGTCTGTGGTCTAATTACTACAGGTATTTCGTAAGTATACCCCTTTGACTAAAAATCTTCCTTGAAAATTTGAAATGTACTCTGAAGTTTTCAGAACGACAGCACTGATGCACATACATAATGTACGTAGCAGGTAGCAAATTTTGTTTGATAGGATCGAGCCAAATATTTTTATAGGATTTATCGGTAAAACTCCATAAATTATCGGTAAATTAAAATACGATTTTCGACCAATTTATCGGTTAATCGATTAACCGATTATGTACTGCTCAAGAATAATGGCCAAGTAGTACTACGTTTATTCTTGAAATGCATAATTCTAACTACATTTTTTTGAGCTATTACTATTGACCTGATCGTCTCAAAATATGTACCATTCCAGCAACAAATACCATAACGCAATCTGGATTCAATTAATGCGTGATAGAATATTTTAAGAATAGCAGGTGGATAATGTGACCGCAGTAGATACATTTGCCTAATTCCAGAATGCAGAGAGTTTGACAATTCTAACATATGATGCTTCCAGTCTAATCTACAATCAACATTTAGGCCCAAGTATTTAATGTTAGCAACAGATTCAATAGGCAAGCATTTATTAATGCATGGGCCATTCCTAGGGCAATGCCGGTCGTGATAAACTACGTCATTATTAAACGAACCATTATCATTTAAATTAAAGAGCATTGTTTTAGTTTTAGAACTCAATAATAGCTTGTGCGCCGCGAACCAATGGGACAGAATTTTTAAATTATGATAAATGTATGATACTGCAGAAGTATAATCACAACTATTATAATATGTATGCAATCACCAGATCATCAACAAAGGTAATAACTTTACCTTTAAAATTTTGTTTAAAAACAGAATTAATGTAAATTAAAAATATAATTGGTCCAAATACAGATCGTTGGGGGACACCCGCTTGTAGCACCGATAAGTCACTGAAACTATTTTTACAAGTAACCCTTTGCGACCGATTAGTGATGAATGACTTGAGCTCCACAGATTATTCAAACGAATAGGATAATTTACCATATCAAAAGCCTTAGTAACATCCACAAACAGGCTGGCTACTGTACTTGAATTATTATTACCTTCATGAAGTGGATTCATAAGTTCGATCAAAGCATATCCTCTGTACTCAAACCAGAACGAAAACCAAATTGACATTTACCGAAAAAGTTAAAGCTATTCAGAAATTCTATCATTCCTAATTTAACTGTTTTTTTCAAAAATCTTAGAAACAACAGAAAGGATGGATCTATAATTACTCAACAACAGACCGTCGCCCTTCTTAAAGAGAGGAATAACAGTGGCAATTTTCAGTGATTCCGGAAATGTCCCTTCGGTTATTCTACGATTAAACAATGCACTTAATATATCAACAATGTTGAAGCTAATCCTTTTAATAATTGCACTACTAAAACCAATCAAATCTGTAGAGTGTTTATCCTCCAGGGAATAATGAAAAATAATTCCATGGAAGAAATTGGACAAAAGAAAAAATTTAAGTTGTGGCTCATATCAAGTATAACGGAGTTATTAACTAGTTGTGAATTATTGTTAAATTCCAGATAAGAGCTTATTATTTTGTTCGTCTAATATTTCATTAATTTTATAATTAGAAGTACCTTTGTTTAGTATTTCAAAAAAATATCTATTTTTAGTTTCTTTAATAAACTGATTCAGATTTTTGGCATACTGGTGAAAATGATTTTTCAAATCTAAACGATTAGGTTATATTTTTAATTGTCTACTGAATTCTCTTTAATAACCTTCTTGATCAACGTATTGTTCATCCAAGGCTACAATCCATGAAATTTTCTAGGTGGTTTAATAAAAAATTTACTTTGGGATAATGTAGTGCAATAAACGAATCAGAAGCTTCTGAAATATCAGCGATAGATAACAAAGCGTTCCAAGACTCTACTAATAACATATCGTTTAATAGTTCAAAATTTAACCGAAATTGATGATTAACTCTTGACCTCCTGATTCGGGGACAAACTTTTCTTTAAACATCAAGTTTACAAAAACGGCGCAATGATCAGTGATGCATAAGTATACAACTAAAGAATTTATCGCAACATTAGAGAGTCTCTAAAAAACATGGTCAATACATGATGAAGATAAGATAGAAATTCTAGTCGGAACATTCACCTCAGAGACTAAACGATTACTAGACATTACAAATTTATACTTATCAATTAGCACAGAATTGTTTAGAAGATTAATAATAAAATCACCGAAAACTAACAAATTAATACATTTTATTTCAATAAGGAATGAACTAAATTCTTGCAGCAACAACTCACTGTCATATGATTGTAGCCTGTAAACAAATACAATCGTTACTTTGAAATTTGGAAAAAATACATCAACCAGTAATAAATCAGCTGACCTTAAATTAAAATTACTATTCACTTTAACATTTAAATTCACATCAAAATACACAGCTATACCACCTGAACGCTAATTTTTTGCAATAAGCAAAAATATTATATCCAATAATTGAATAATTAACAAGTTCATAATCGTGCATCCAGATTTCTGATAAAAAAATCAAGCCAGGCGTTTTGTCTAATGTTTGAATATGGCACACCAAATTGTGAAAATACGTAAGTATTGCATTCGTAATGTTTTGATAATAAAAATAAGCTAATAAAGCTTTTACAGAGTAGATCCAAACCGTACTGCATTAGATGTATTAGTAAGTGCAGTAAATATATAGGGAGTTCTTCTAACTAAAATTTAGATAAAAAACTTAACAAATTACCAAATTTAACATTACATCCCATTTAGAGGAATCAGTTGAGTGCATGGTCTGTTTAATCCGACAGATATAGTTGAATGTCGAAACAAGATCAACATTTGTTTCAGACGATTTTCGTAGGTAGATGTTATTCTCTTTACACCATAAAAACTGGAACTTACATTTAGTTTTAAGTATTTTCGCCTCATTGTATAACCTCGACTAGAATTTGGTAAGGTGATGCAAAATGAATATCCGACTATCAGCATGCTCATTAGAAACATCATTGACCAGATCTTTAAGATATAATTTTTTTGCCTCCGAAATAAATTTAGTATATGGTTTTTTGTAGCAGTTGATTTCAAGGTGACAATAATACTGAACCGGTTTGTTTACTATATGCACCATCTGCTTATTTGAAATTATATCATCTTTTGTGATATTTACACCAATTTTAACCGCTATTTTGATTATTAAAAGAGGAACATCGCCAAACTTAGACGTAATACCACATATGATGAGATTATTCAAATTTGATATACCCTGATTCTCTAAAAAATAAGATAATGGGTAAACGTGTAAACACGTAAAAAGCAAAGCTTTCTTTTATTAGTTTGCAATTTTATGATTTGATTTGAAGTAGTAATCAGATCGAAAAATTGCGAATTCATTAAAGTAGGCTCCTGTTGTTACAAATTTACACGTTTACCCATTATCTTATTTTTTAGAGAATCAGGCTCGGAAAGCGTTCGTTTGTGATATTTTTCGGCTTACTAGATGTACGATAATATTAAAATTAAACCCAAGAACAATAATATTTACTGTTGTATATCTAGTACGTACACGGAAAACGCAACTCTTAAGTCTCGTTTTTTGAACAAAATCCTTGCAGGCCAAATCGGAGTTATTGAGTAAGTCAAAATGGGACTCCGTTAATCCAATTTTCGTAGGAAATGAACATAAGTGAACTGTCCATTACCTGATCTTTGGAGAGTAACAGTTTACAATTTACTTCTTCCGTGGAGCAATTTTGCAGTTTTTCACAGATGCATTTAACAATCAGTTCAGGTTACACGGATGGATTAATGAGACTGATATATTAGTATTTCTTATCAGGCAACGAAACAGTTTTATTCGAATTGACGGGTGCCTCCGCACCCACGACAGCTTGCACTGGCCTCAGCGGATTACTCTCATTGGATTTTTAGCCAGACTGAACAATTTTTGCCAATTAAGGCTTTGTGGTGTTATCGTCATCAAACCTATTTATCAAAGCATTGATTAATTTGCGATTTTTACCAACCTCCGATTCAATATTTTTTAAGTCTATTGGACATGTTTTTTTCGTGATCAATGGTATACAGCAGTTGCCAAAATAGCGCATACTTGAATACTTTATAATTGAATTGATCGCAGCACGATCAATCCCACGGCAATTATAATAAAAGTGGGGATCGCACAGGGTATATGAAACGATGTCCATATACACTTAGCAGAAAAGATTTTTTTGCAAGTATTACAAGAAATTTTCGGTGTTATGTAATTTGTTTAATGTAAATTCAATAATTACACCGTATTTTCCATCGCTAAAAGAAAAATTACCCTATTGTTAAGTAGTAGGAATTACCCAGTTGGATTTTATTGTTGATTTTGAGAATTTCATGAAAATTAGCTAATTTTAATTTTGGAGTAAATCACGTAAAGAATATTTTGAACCATCGATACGTGCAATTCGTATATTATTACCATTCGCCAGTATACGTACTTTGCGAAAGTAAATTCTCACTATTTTAAAAAATTATTTTTGTTGTTGTTTTTTGATAATATAAATCACGGATATCTAAAGTTTGCAATTACCAAAAGAAATAAAATGAAAATTCATATGACATCATTTATCAGGGGCACGGAGCAGCGCTAAAAATAATAAACACAATTTGTTTGTTACTTTTAAGTTAGCTACTGTGGGGCAGTTCTGTCGAAGTGAGTAGGTATACCTTAATAATACTTTTACACAATACTTTAACTTAAAAATGTTCAGAGCGTGAATGATCAGGTTTTATATTTGAAACTACTAATCTTAATTACTCAGATATAATAATTCACAAAAATTCGTGTTTTACAAACATGCTCCATTTGGTGCTGAAATCTGGAAAAGTGTAAAGGTTTGGTTATGAAAGTAAATTGGTTATGAAAGTAAAAAAAAATTTTACTTTGGCAAATCAAATTTTACCAAATTTTTTTTTCTAATATCTAAAGTGGCGTTATAGTGTTTTACAATCATTGTTGAATTCTGGCAATGTTTTATTTAGGAAACTTCATCTCTGCCCCTAATGAAACTGTTGTGACTATGCACAAATTCCATTGACATTTATTTTCTGACTTAACCAATATATTTGATGATCAATAAATTAGTTGTAGAACCTCTAAATTATGAATCAAGTTAGCGATATTAAACTTTTTTAGAAAAGATTTCACTAAGTGCATGTTTTGTGACCAGCCGTCGCCACCAAACTAATTTTATTTAGCAAATTTTTTAGAATCAAATACATAACATATTGCAAGACTTAATAACTGTCCTGTTTTTAAGGCGCTTTTTTCAGAATTCGTTGAGGTTTAGTCATTTTTGACCTGTCACCCTAGATACATACTGGGGTATCGTCTAGCAATGACATTTCTTTAAATTACAGCAAAATTCTTTCAATTCTGAAAAATTAGCTTTATGAAAATAACGAATATGTATGCATATTTAACATTTCTGAATTGGAATATCTGCCAAAATTACGCTTTTGAAAATGAAAAGATAAATTCGATTTAGCTAAATTTGATCAGGTACTTTATGAAACAAAACGCGATTAGCAAAATTTTAGTGTAATTTGCTGAATCGTGAGTTCTTTTTAACACAAAACCCAACAAATGTTTATGCCTAAAGTTTAACTATTTTATTTCGTATGTATGTACTTCCTTCCGAACAGAAATACTCCCCTGAAAATTTGAAATCTACTCTGTTTAAAATTTTCAAAGCGACAGCACTGCTGCGGGGATAAGTGACGAACCTGTCTTTCAACCAAACACACGATCAAAAACAAATTTTAACGAACAATTTAAATTCAAATTTCTATGCTTTTTAAATTGGTATCTTACCATAGTTTATTAATCCATTTTAAAACTAAACATCTAATGAAACTATATCTGACGAAACTTATATACTTTGGTGTATCTAGATGCAACAAATAATTGAAACAAATTATAATTTATATTTAATTTTATTTGTAACTTAAAAATGTATTGCTTATACTGGGTGACTGACACGAAGTGTTACCAACTTCAGACTGTCATTGCTGTCAAACCAGTGATGACAGAGCGCTCAAATTTTCACTAATGACAGTGCATTTCATTGTTTACAAGCGTACAAAAGCGTTTTAGTGGGAAATATTCAAAAAAAAAGTTATCCGCAATGGAATTCAAGCGTAATAGTGTGATTGTTCACGAAAGTGGCGATTTTCCGAATTTCGTTTTCTCCGATGGGTCACCGTTCGTTATTGAGCAATATGTGAACAAGCAAAACGACCGGATTTACTTGCCCGGCCGTTCTACTGAAAATTTAGACCAACGGATTGCCACTCGAAACCAAGCGCCGCCGATGGTGATGGTTTGGGCCGCCGTAATGGTCGAAAGCCGTTCATCGCTCGTTTTTTTGGACCGTGGCATCAAGATAAATGCTCAAATTTATCGGGATCATGTGTTGCAGGGAGCGTTGAAGCCTTGGGCACAAAAACATTTCGGCCGCATAGCCTGGACATTTTAACAGGACTCGGCGCCGAGTCATAAAGCACGCGTCAATCAAGATTGGCTGAGAAACAACGTCCCCGCGGTTCATTTCCACTGCCCAATGGCCACCAAATTCACCGGATGCAAATCCGCTAGATTTCTCGGTTTGGGGCATTTTGAAGAGCAAGGTTCGGACAAAAAAATACCAAAGTATCGATCATCTCAAGCAACCGCTTCGCCGGGAATGGGCCAAAATACCGCAGAGCCACTTTCGTGCTGCATGCTATAGCTTTGTCGGCCGTTTGAAGGCTATAATCGCGGCTTAGGGTGGCCAAATTGAAAACTTCTAATGCAATTCGAAAATTTAGATATTTCTGAACATTTTTTACTTTGATTCAATAAAATTCATCAAAAAATAAAAATTCTGTTTCGTTTCGTTTTGGTAACACTTCGTGTCAGTCACCCTGTATACTTGTAGTTTTGCATTTAATTGGTTCACTGTAAGTATTGATGTAGGTCGTGATTGTTTACATTTTACTTGTAATGGCAAAACATGTTTTAAATAATTTATTTATAGTTAAATTTAATTATACTTAGCTTAGATAATTTTTTTTGATAGTTTTAGTTCGTCTGAAAATATAATTAATAATTTGTTAGTGTATATAATTAAGTAAACAAACAAATACAGCCATTCTTGTCATTTGGTTGCCACTCGATTTGAGTTTAACCGGTTTGTGGTGTCGATCAAATTAAAATTAGTTCAAATTTATAAATTTACCACCTTTAAGGGTAGTTGAGTACAAAATTAATGTAAAAAAAAGTATGTATTAGGTATATAGTTTTAGTAGAACTCGCTGTTTTTGAGATACAAAACCCAGCAAGTAAAGAAAAAAGGGTTTGTTTTTGGATGGAAAAAAATTCGAAAGGAACCAGGAGAATATCAATAATCTCCACATGACGATAAAATTCAACGAACATGTTTCCACACAAAATAGATAAAGTAACTTGCCATTGGGGTAATATCAGAAATTAGCCCAGTTAACAATAAAATCAATTACCAGTTATAAAGTTTAAATGTTAATAAAGTTGCCAAACACGTAACCTTGTGACTACTTATTTCGCGAATAAAGTTCGCCATCTCGTTATAGTGATACAATATATACCGCGCCACAAGGGTGACAAAAACATATAATTATTATGGGTGCAACTGTACAAGGAACACCCTAATGCTTCTTGCTCTCGACCAATTAGATTACCAGGGCTCTAAAACATCGATTAGAAAAATGTCGTGTCGGACCTTCCGTCCTTCCATCCTTCCGTAATTATTCCGTCCTTCCAGTTATACATTTATTTTTATTATTTTTGTTTTGCCTCCTATTCTCACACATATTGATAGGTTTGGTCGAAATTTTTGTACAAAGATAGTTGTTGGTAATAAGCGTGTGTTACATTTTAGACCCATTCGATTCTAGAATGGAGGGGGTTTTTAAAACTGCTAAATAAATTTCCTCAAAAACTTGAACGACGGTTTCTTTTTGCTATGTTGGTGATAAATTTGATAATCAATAAGCGACCTGTTCGCAATGCTTGAAGACGATTGAAGTATTACATGGGGGTTGTTTTGTCTTTAAGATAAAATGTATAGGTAACCGTGTAACCAGAGATGGGCGACTTAGATTACATGATGTAATCTACGCGGTTGTCGACGAGTAATCTATTACGTAGATTACCTCACGATTTTTTGCGTTTTTGGCGACGACAACGTAGACAACGTCGACAACCTACGAAATGATTAATTTCCTCATTTATTTAGCCGGTCTGATCGTATTGCTGTCTGTTAATAAATAAGTCATTGTCTAATTAACCTAAGGATCAAAAAAAGGTTACATTTTGATAATAAATCACATAAATTACTCATCGGTACATGAACTGACTAACTTTTTCTATTGTTATAGAGATAGCACTGTGCAAATTCTAAATTAAGGTTTATATAACTAATATTTAATTTTATATGTTTTAAGATACTTAGAAAAATATTTGTATATCGTCTAAAATTAACGTAAAATTATCTAAGCTACTTTAAAATATATATTGTATACTATATTACTATTCATAATATAGATTAACCACAATTTACGGAAACAGTTTAACAATAAACGACTGAAGACATAAAGAAATTGTCGACGTTGTCTACGAATAGTCGACGTTGTCGACGTTGTCTACGAGTTGTCGACGGTTGTCGACGCATTCACGTAAAAATTAGTAGTCGACGCGTAATCGCCCATCTCTGATACATGGAATTTTAATTTCTAAACTTACCTAAAATACTTTCAATATCTTAATGTCTAAATTATAGACCTTGTTAATTTTACGAAATTTTTTATCTACAAAATTTATAAAAACAATAAATTTACACAATTAAAAACAACTAAAAATAAAAATAATATATTAAACTGTTTAATTATGATTTTATAAAAAAAAATTTCAACAATAATTGAAAGTGATTTTAACCAAATGATATAAGACACTGGATTTATATTTAAAATGGATTTATACCAATTTTATTATTCACTTTATAAAAACGCTGATACGAAATTTTCGGTTTTTTTAACAATTGTCAATACATTAACTTAATTAAAAAATAACAATATGAGTATATTTAAAATATAATAATTTTTCACAAAATAATACCGTTTTTGTTTGTATAGACTTAGGAAAGTAAATGTGACATCAACGTTTTTATAAAGTTTGTAAATTTTTCTTGTAAAATTAATAAGGTCTCTAATTTAGCCATTAATATATTGGATTAATTCAGACGTATGTATAACATAATTGCTGCGTTCCATTTTCGCTCACAAGAACTAAAAAGTAGATAGTCAATGAAATGCAAAAAACAAAATTCAAAGCAAAACATATCCAACAATTTTTTTATATTTATAATTTAGTATTACATCCGCAATAAAAATGGTAAGCTAAAACAAATTTTATTTAATACTTTAATTTATAAATACACACTATAATTTATAAAATAAAGAAAATGGTAAAACAGTAAGAAACTGGTAATATCAAGAGGGAAAGGCGTTAAGAAGTATATACGAAAATAAGCAAGATGAACTTTTCAAGTGTAGGGGAAAAATTGTTTTGGGAAAATAAATGTTTTAGTAAGTTTTCCAGTGACAATATTAATAACAATGAAATAATTTTAGTACATAATTTAGGAATGCCGTACAACCGCAGGATAAATAGAGGTGAAATGAAGGAGTCTCTACCGGGCTTATAAAAATGTCAAAGATCGCGGAACTGGGACAATCAGGAGTAAATTTTTCTATTTGCACGACATGGATTCACGACAGTCTGACTGTCCATTCCAACAACGTCGTAACTGTTGGAATTAAACAAAACACAAAATGTAGCTTCTAACAGCACAAATATTTCAGAAGACAATAACGATTCTAACGAATATGTGGAAGTCAAGTTAGGATTTCTAACAGTAAAAAACGAAATAAAGAGACTGTCGTAAGGAAAACAATTATTACGCGGAAAATTTAAATAACTTAAATAAAATAAAAAAATTAAAAAATAATAAAACACAAAAATAAAAAAAAAAATAAAAAAAATAATAAAAAAAAAAATAATTAAATAAAATATATCAAATAAAATAAAATAAATCAAAATAAATAAAGTAAAATAAAAAATAAAAAATAAAATTAATATAATAAACAAATAAAATAAATTAATTAAAATAAAATAAACAAACAAAATAAAATTAATAGATAAATTAATAAAATAAAATAAATAAATAAACTAAAATATAATAAATAAATAAAAGAGATATAATAATAAATAAATAAAATAAAGAAAAATAAATAAATAAAATAAAATAAAATTAATAAAATAAAACAAAAATTATTAAATAAAATAAACTGAATAAAATCAAATAAATAAATAAAATAAATAATTAAAATAAAATAAAATGGAATTAAATAAAATAAGATAAATAAATAAAATAATTTTAAATAAATATAATAAATAAATTAAATATAAAAAATAAATATATAAAATAGAAATAATGGAAAAAAAATATAAAATAAATAAATAAATTAGTAAAATATAAAAATAAAATAAAATAAATGAATAAAATGAAATTAAATAATTTATTTAATCAATAACATTAATAAATAAAATAAAATAAAATAAATAAATAAGTAAACTATAATAAAATAAAATAAATTTAATAAATAAATAAAATAAATTAAATAAATAATACATATATATAATATAAAATAAAACAAAACTAAATAAAATTAATTAAAATAAAATTAAAATAAAATATAATAAAATAAAATAAATAAATTAAATTAAATAAACAAATTAAGTAAAATAAATAAATAAATTATATTTATGTTTATTGAGCTAATATTTAAATAATTTTAACAAATTTTTTATTGGTTTTGAGCTCTTTATTTACAAAATATTTTATAGCTTTAGCTTTCGAATCCAATTCGGATTCATTCTCAAAAGCAAATGAATTGTTTTTTCCAAAAAATTGTTTCCTCTATATAATAAAAAATTATGGCAATCACAAATTCTTTTTGAAACCGACTTTTCATGGAAACGCACCGCTATATAATTTTTCGAAAAAAATTGTATACTAAAGCGTTTTCACGTAAAAAAGGTTGTACATTTGAATAAAAATAAATTTGATGAGACAAAACCAAATTAGATGAACAAATCATATGAGTTACCGATATATGCGTAATCTTCTACAATGTTTATTGAATTTGCACTTGATTTAATGTGTAACATTTCCAAAATCGATCTTTTTCTAAAATTGTTTTGTTTATCGAGAATTTTGATATTATCTAAACTAATTTGGTGGTTTGTATCTTTCAAATGTCGTGAGAGTGCACTAATGTTTGAATTTTGATCTTTATTGACGTCTCTTCTGTGTTGGTAAAACCTTCTTTCCAAAAATTGTTTAGTCTGTCCTGTATAAGTAGCGTTGCAACTACAGTGGACCTGGTACACCACATTTGATTGTTTCTTTAAAGGTATGCTATCTTTAATTTTAGAAAACAATTCGTTGTTTAAACTTGTGGCTGCCCGTCCAATAATTTTGAAATTATAATTTTTGAAAAGATTTTTAATTTTTTCGTAAAGATTTTTTACATAAGGAATGGCCAAATAATTTGTTATATCATTTTCTGGTCGGGAAACCGGATTTATATGAAAATATCTTTGTTTCCAAATTATGTTATTTATTAATTTTTCAGGATATTGATTGCGAAATAATGTATCTTTCAAAATTTTAAGATTTTTATTGTGAAATTTAGTATCGGAAAGTTTAAGAATTTTTTGGGTTAAAATGTTAATGGTGTTAATTTTGTAAGATGTGGGAAGCCAAGAGTGAAAATTTAGATATCTGCCAGACCAAGTATCTTTGTGGTACCAATCACAGGAAATTTTGCCGTTTGGTTCACGAATCAACAGAATGTCCAAAAATGAAATTTCGTTATTTGTTTCTCTTTCTAAAGTAAATTTAATTCTGTTGTTTTTTGAATTAAAAGCTTCTAAAAATGAATCAACTTTGTTTATTGGTATCGCTGTAATTATATCATCGACATATCTATAATAGAACAAAGGTTGAAAGTCTAAAGAATTTAAAACTGAAATTTCTAAATTTTCCATTAGTAAATTTGCAATAATGGGACTTATTGGTGAACCCATAGGTGAGCCAAAAATTTGTTTGTAAATTTTGTTATCAAAAGAAAATTCTGAATTATTTAAAACGATATCCAAAGCAGTAAAAAATTGTATTTTTGTTAATTTTGATTTAGAATTTCTTTTAATATTTCTCCAATTTTGACTAATAATATTTTTTATAATTTGGCTATCGACATTAGTAAATAAAGAAATGACATCTAAAGATATTAACAGAAAATTTGGAGGGATGGTTACATTACTGATTTTATTTTTGAAATCTTCAGAATTTTGAATGAAAGAATTGGTTTTCCCGACACTAGGTTTTAGAATATTGCCTAAATATGATGATAAAGAGTATGTTGGACTGTCTATGGAACTTACAATTGGTCTGAATGGTATGTTTGGTTTGTGAATTTTGGGTAAGCCATATAATTTTGGGATCACTGGTGTGTAACTTGTTAAGTTTTTCTTTGTAATTAAATTTATGTTGCCTGATTTCTCCCAGTCCCTTACTAAAGTATTAATTTTTGTCTGTATTGGTGTCGAGTTGTCCTTAAAAATCTGTATGTAAGTAGAGTTGTCATTTAGTAGGTTGTACATTTTTTCACTGTAGTCCGTTCGTAAAGTTAACACCGTTGTATTACCCTTGTCTGCCCTTGTGACTAAAATATCTGGGTTGTCTTTTAAAAATGTCTTTGTTTGTTTTAAGTATGAAACAATTCTTTTTTCTAGAGGTGTTAAATTTCTTGTATTCGTACTGTTTTTGTAATTTGTTATAATATTTATAAAATTGTTCCGAATGTTTACTCGATCATTGTCATTCAAATTAAAAATTGCACTTTCAACATCTGATATAATTTTGAAAAATGGTATTGCGGTACCAACTATTGGCGGACAAAATTTATTCCCTAAACTTAAAATGAATTTCACATGAAAAGGAAGATCGATATTGGTAATATTAACTAACCATTTTTCATAATTTAAAACTAAACCGTTTGTTGTATCGTTTAAACTCTCTCTTATAATTTGATCAAATTTTGCTTTTTGTCTTACCTTAATCTGATTAAAATGATAGACGTATGTTGATTCTGCTTGTTGAAAAAATTCTTCGTAAAAAAAAAAAATAAAAAAAAAAAAAAAAAAAAATCAATCTAAATTTACTAAACCAGCTTCTTCAAGAGGATTTACCAAACAACATTTACGAAGAATTTTTTCAACAAGCAGAATCAACATACGTCTATCATTTTAATCAGATTAAGGTAAGACAAAAAGCAAAATTTGATCAAATTATAAGAGAGAGTTTAAACGATACAACAAACGGTTTAGTTTTAAATTATGAAAAATGGTTAGTTAATATTACCAATATCGATCTTCCTTTTCATGTGAAATTCATTTTAAGTTTAGGGAATAAATTTTGTCCGCCAATAGTTGGTACCGCAATACCATTTTTCAAAATTATATCAGATGTTGAAAGTGCAATTTTTAATTTGAATGACAATGATCGAGTAAACATTCGGAACAATTTTATAAATATTATAACAAATTACAAAAACAGTACGAATACAAGAAATTTAACACCTCTAGAAAAAAGAATTGTTTCATACTTAAAACAAACAAAGACATTTTTAAAAGACAACCCAGATATTTTAGTCACAAGGGCAGACAAGGGTAATACAACGGTGTTAACTTTACGAACGGACTACAGTGAAAAAATGTACAACCTACTAAATGACAACTCTACTTACATACAGATTTTTAAGGACAACTCGACACCAATACAGACAAAAATTAATACTTTAGTAAGGGACTGGGAGAAATCAGGCAACATAAATTTAATTACAAAGAAAAACTTAACAAGTTACACACCAGTGATCCCAAAATTATATGGCTTACCCAAAATTCACAAACCAAACATACCATTCAGACCAATTGTAAGTTCCATAGACAGTCCAACATACTCTTTATCATCATATTTAGGCAATATTCTAAAACCTAGTGTCGGGAAAACCAATTCTTTCATTCAAAATTCTGAAGATTTCAAAAATAAAATCAGTAATGTAACCATCCCTCCAAATTTTCTGTTAATATCTTTAGATGTCATTTCTTTATTTACTAATGTCGATAGCCAAATTATAAAAAATATTATTAGTCAAAATTGGAGAAATATTAAAAGAAATTCTAAATCAAAATTAACAAAAATACAATTTTTTACTGCTTTGGATATCGTTTTAAATAATTCAGAATTTTCTTTTGATAACAAAATTTACAAACAAATTTTTGGCTCACCTATGGGTTCACCAATAAGTCCCATTATTGCAAATTTACTAATGGAAAATTTAGAAATTTCAGTTTTAAATTCTTTAGACTTTCAACCTTTGTTCTATTATAGATATGTCGATGATATAATTACAGCGATACCAATAAACAAAGTTGATTCATTTTTAGAAGCTTTTAATTCAAAAAACAACAGAATTAAATTTACTTTAGAAAGAGAAACAAATAACGAAATTTCATTTTTGGACATTCTGTTGATTCGTGAACCAAACGGCAAAATTTCCTGTGATTGGTACCACAAAGATACTTGGTCTGGCAGATATCTAAATTTTCACTCTTGGCTTCCCACATCTTACAAAATTAACACCATTAACATTTTAACCCAAAAAATTCTTAAACTTTCCGATACTAAATTTCACAATAAAAATCTTAAAATTTTGAAAGATACATTATTTCGCAATCAATATCCTGAAAAATTAATAAATAACATAATTTGGAAACAAAGATATTTTCATATAAATCCGGTTTCCCGACCAGAAAATGATATAACAAATTATTTGGCCATTCCTTATGTAAAAAATCTTTACGAAAAAATTAAAAATCTTTTCAAAAATTATAATTTCAAAATTATTGGACGGGCAGCCACAAGTTTAAACAACGAATTGTTTTCTAAAATTAAAGATAGCATACCTTTAAAGAAACAATCAAATGTGGTGTACCAGGTCCACTGTAGTTGCAACGCTACTTATACAGGACAGACTAAACAATTTTTGGAAAGAAGGTTTTACCAACACAGAAGAGACGTCAATAAAGATCAAAATTCAAACATTAGTGCACTCTCACGACATTTGAAAGATACAAACCACCAAATTAGTTTAGATAATATCAAAATTCTCGATAAACAAAACAATTTTAGAAAAAGATCGATTTTGGAAATGTTACACATTAAATCAAGTGCAAATTCAATAAACATTGTAGAAGATTACGCATATATCGGTAACTCATATGATTTGTTCATCTAATTTGGTTTTGTCTCATCAAATTTATTTTTATTCAAATGTACAACCTTTTTTACGTGAAAACGCTTTAGTATACAATTTTTTTCGAAAAATTATATAGCGGTGCGTTTCCATGAAAAGTCGGTTTTCAAAAAGAATTTGTGATTGCCATAATTTTTTATTATATAGAAGAAACAATTTTTTGGAAAAAACAATTCATTTGCTTTTGAGAATGAATCCGAATTGGATTCGAAAGCTAAAGCTATAAAATATTTTGTAAATAAAGAGCTCAAAACCAATAAAAAATTTGTTAAAATTAAATAAATAAAATAAAATATAATAATTAAATTAAATAAGTTAAATAAAATAAAATAAATAAATGTAATAAATAATATAAAATTAAATAAATAGAAAAAATGTATAAATTTAGTGAAGTTTAAGAAAATAAAATCAATAAATAAAATAAAATAAATATATAAAATAAAATAAATTAAACAAATAAAATAAAATAAGTGAATAAAATATAATAAATTTTAATAAAATAAAATAAATAAATAAAATAAATTAAAATAAATATAATAAATAATTAAACTAAAATAAATTAATTATACGAAATAAATAAATAAAATAAACTTATTCAATAAAATAAAATAATATTTAATAAATAACTAAAATAAAATACATAAATTTAATAAATAAAAAAAAAATAAAAATATAATAAATGAAAAAAATAAAATATACATGTATATAAATAAAATAAATAACAAATGAAAAAAATAAAATATACATGTATATAATTAAAATAAATAATAAATTAAAATAACATTTTATAAAATAAAAAATTATATAAAATAAAATCAATAAATTAAATAAATTAGGTAAATTAAATTAAAATAAATAATTAAAATAAAATAAATAAATGAAATAAAATAAAATAAATAAATAAAATAAATTTAATGAATAAAAAAAAATAAATAAAAAAAAAATAAAATAAATAAATAAAATAAATTTAATCAATTAAAAAAAAAATATAATAAATGAAAAAAATATAATTGTCATGTATAATAAAGAAAAAAAAATAAATAATATAAAATAAATAATTAAAATAAAATTTTATAAAATAAAAGAAAAGAAAACTAAATAAAATTAATTAAAATAAGATAAAATAAAATATAACAAAACAAAACATTGTTATCTAATTAAATAAATTAAATTAAATTAAATTAAATAAATAAATAAAAATAAATGATAAATAAATAAAATTCAATGAATTAATCAAAAAAATTAAAATAAATAATAAATAAATGAAATAAAGTTTTAAAAATAAAATGAAATTAAATAAAGTAAAAAAAAATAAATAAATAAATACAATAAATAACATAAAATAAAATAAAATAAGTAATTAAAATTAAACAAACAAACTTGTTAAAATAAAACAAAACTAACTAAAATAAATTAAAATAAATAAATGAAATATAAATATATAATATATTATAAATAAATAAATAAAATAAAATAAATAAATAAACTAAATTAAATAATATAAAAAAAATAAATTAAATAAAAAAATAAAAAAAAAATAAATAAAATAAAAAAAAAAATTAAATAAAATAAAAAAAAATTAAATAAAATATAATAAAATAAAATAAATTAAAATAATATAAAATAAAACAAATTAATTAAATAATTAAAATAAATAAATAAAATAAAATATATTAAATAAATAAAATAAATTAAATTAAATAACTAAATTAAATAATGTAAAATAAATAAATAAAATAAAATAAAATAAATTAAAATAAATATAATAAATAAATAAAATAAATTAAATAAAACAAAATAAAACAAATAAATAAAATAAATTAAAATTAATAAAATACTTAAATAAATAAAATAAAATAAATAATATTAAATAATTAAATAAAATGAAATAAAATAAATAAATAAAATTAGTTAATAAAATAAAATAAAAAATATAAAATACATAAAATTATTATATAAAAATATTAAATAATATAAAATAAAATAAGTTAAATAAAATTAAACAAATAATAAAATAAATAAATTAAATTTAATAAATAAATTAAGTAAAATAAATATAAAAATCAATAAATAAAATAAAATAAATAAATAAAATAAAATAAAATAAATAAATAAAATAAGTTCAATAAATAAAAAAAATAAAATTAATAAAAAAAATAGAATAAATAAATAAAATAAATAAATTAAATTAATTAGGTAAAATAAATAATAAATTAAATAAATTAAAATAAGTATAATAACTAATTTAAAAAAATTATATAAAATAAACTTAATCAGTAAAAAAAAAATATAATTAATGAAAAAATATAAAATATACATGTATAATAAATAAATAAAATAAATAATTAAAATAAAAAATAATATAAAATAAAAGAAAAGAAAACTAAATAAAATTAATTAAAATAAGATAAAATAAAATATAACAAAATTTAATATATTAAATATAATAATTAAATAAAAAAAATAAAATAAAATAAAATAAATAAATAAAATAAATCAAAATAAATGATAAATAAATAAAATCCAATAAATAAATTATAAAAATTAAAATAAATAATAAATAAATAAAATAAATTTTTAAAAATAAAATGAAATTAAATAAATAATTAAAATAAATATAATAAATAAATTAAATATAAATAAATAATATAATATAAATAAATAAATAAAATAAAATAAATATATTAAATAATAAAATAAATAAAATAAAATAACTAAAATAAATAATATAAAATAAAATAAAAAATACACATAAAATTATTAAATAAAACAATTAAAACAAAACAAATAAAATAAATAAATAAAATTAGTTAATAAAATAAAATAAAAAATATAAAATACATAGATAAAATTATTATATAAAAAAATTAAATAATATAAAATAAAATAAGTTAAATAAAATAAAATTATTTAAAATAAATAAGATAAAATAAAACAAAACTAAATAAAATTAATGAAAATAAAATTAAAATAAAATAAAACAAAATATAATAAAATAAATAAATTAAATTTAATAAATAAATTAAGTAAAATAAATATAAAAATCAATAAATAAAATAAAATAAATAAATAAAATAAAATAAAATAAATAAATAAAATAAGTTCAATAAATAAAAAAAATAAAATTAATAAAAAAAATAGAATAATTAAACAAAATTAATTAATTAAATTAATTAGGTAAAATAAATAATAAATTAAATTAATTAAAATAAGATAAAATAAAATATAACAAAATTTAATACATTAAATATAATAATTAAATAAAAAAAATAAAATAAATAAATAAAATAAATCATAATAAATAATAAATAAATAAAATAAAATGAAAAAAAATAAATTAAATGAATAATTAAAATAAATATAATAAATAAATTAAATATAAATAGATAATATAATATAAATAAATAAATAAAATTTAAAAATAAAATAAAATAAAATAAAATGAAATAAATTAAAATAATAGAAAATAAAATAAATAAATTAAATATGTAAAATAAATAAATAAAATAAAATAAATATATTAAATAATAAAATAAATAAAATAAAATAACTAAAATAAATAATATAAAATAAAATAAAAAATACACATAAAATTATTAAATAAAACAATTAAAACAAAACAAATATAATAAATAAATAAAATAAATTAAATAAATAAAATAAAAATAAAATAAAATAAAATAAATAAATACATTTCTTTACATCTTTTCAGAAAAAACCTGCGAGGTGACTGAAACCGGGTCGAGTATCTAAACGTATCGTATTTTATTTTAATTTATTTTATTAATGGTTTAATTTAATTTAATTTTAATTAATTTTATTTTATTTTAATTTAATTTAATTTAATTTATTTTGTTTTAATTTAATTTATTTTAATTTTAGTGTATTAAATGTTTATAATTTTTATTTTTATTTTTAAAACCAATTAAATACCGTTACAACAGAATTAATATCACTACAAAATGTTTTTTTGAAAATTTAACATAAATTGAGTCTGTGGTATAACTTCACTTCTTACAAATAACAACCAACTGCAAACCAAACTTGTAATAAAACATAAGGACAACCGAACGAATAAATTTTGAAGCGATTTGAACGGTAACTTTTTGATGTTGACTAGTTTATAAAGTAAAAAACCGAGATGAAGATTGATTGGAAAAATAAAAATAAACTCAGGTTGAGCGGGGGATTATCAAAACCGAACTAAATTTATAAATATTAGGCGCCAAAGGAATAGTTTAGTTGAGTTATCGTCACTATGTGTATGTGGGTTCAAATCTACTACTATATAGTTAAAACAGATGATTGTACGTATTTTATTGTTTGTTTTAATTTTGTTTATTTTAATTTTTTCTTTTAATTTAATTTAATTTAATTTAATTTATTTTATGTTATTTTACGGCAGGTGAGACTTTTTATTAAGAAACAGAAAGTTCCTTTCAAAACAATCATTACCATGTACAACACAACAATTGCACCCATGATTACTGATGGTCGCAAGACGGCCACAGTGACTCGTGCACACCGTCGCGGATTGAGGTAGCATGAGCTATTTTTTAAAAAAATGCTAGCTTAATTCAGCACAAATACCTACGCTCAGCTCCCAAAGCATATTTCGTGGTAGAACCATTAACAAAAGAACGAAAGTACACAGAATAAATTATTGGGTCACACCCACCGTCGTGGTTTAAACCATATTCTGAGCACCGCGTTGAGGTACATCCCTGGACCAAAGAAAACAGGACGTCCGCCTTTCACCTGGAATGACTTGCTTAGTCAGGACTTTAAATATTATAATATAACCGGCAAATCTTCTGTCTCATTGAAGTAAACTGAAGGGAGCAGCTGAAGAATTTTATACTCTTCACGAATCCGATTCCAGTGACCTATTTGAAATTTAAGACGGAGAAGAAGTAACCATAACATAATTTGGATAAAATAAATTTGGCCATCTTTACTTCATTCATTTGCGTTCCCTAGCGATGATAATATTAAGATACAAATAAATAAAGCATCCTTTTTCATTTTCCTTTAATTTTCTCGAAGACAGTGCTTCAAACTTACATCAATCAAATGATTAATGGGGATTTTGGACTATAAAATTAATTACAATCCCAAAAGCAGTTTGTTCAATGAACATCCTTGAAAAAAATCGGCAAACTGCGAGTATTTGTGGCCTTAACTGAAATTGGCTCAATTCACCCACTAAGCGATTCATTGAGCCATGTCACCGCCACAGCATCACATCCCGCAATTACCAAAATAACTGGATTTACTTTCTTTAAAGATCAACATATATTTTTCTGCTCGTTTTGGAACTTCAATTGCTCTTATCGTTTGTGGTGTAGTTTCGGAATTATATAACTTTTAAATTTTTGGAATTTCCTATTATTTCAACATTTTCCTTCATCTAACCGGAATATAATGCCAAAATATTTCAAAGCCCTTTAAAAAAGAAAAGAAGAAGGGGAAGAAGGAAAAGAAAATGGAAGAAAAAGGATAGTAAAAGAGAAGAGAAAGGCAAAAGTGAGCGGCGGAAGTTAAAATTGGAAACGTTAAATGTATGCAAAGTAGGAAGTAACAGCGTGGGAGGTGACACCGTGTAAGTAGTTATAGGGGATTGGTGTGGAATGCATTGTGGTTAAAAATGGGATGGTGTACAGCGGAAAAAAAATTATGTGTGCATGCTGGTGTGGTTGTAGGTGTGTTACAGGCATGGATAAAAGCGTAGTTGCGTGGGGGTGTGTCTAGTTAGATGAAGTTGATACTCTTTGAGACCAACACATATTTCTTATCCTACGGTTATGTGTACAGTGTGCGCTTTTTAACGCGGAACTACTTGCTCAGGTCCCAAATATTTAATACATCCTTAAGTTACTTTACATGAATTTTATGTGCAGTAAATACATATCTAATTACTATTAAACATTGCATTACAATCAGTGTTGCGAAACGTTACCTGTAACGAAACGACATACCGGTATACCGGATTTTTTTTCAAGTAACAATAATAATACCAATATCCAAATTTTTTAAACCGTGAGTACAGGTATATTTACCATAACAAAAAAAAAAATTTGGTATTTCGTACAATTGTGGTAAATTATAAATTCGAATTCTTAAATCTTTATAATATTGACACCAAAAAGTCAACTACCGTCTTCCCTCGAAAAAAAGGACCGGTCACTCTATTCAAGACCAATTTAAATAAAAAGCGTTATTTTGTTCTTATTTACAAATTATAATTTAAAACGTCAATTCTTAACTTCGAAAAGTAGAACTGGTCAATAAAGATAACAGTTGTGGTCAACTAAAAGGACTTTAGAATGGCAAAAACACGCAAGCAAATAGCGATGATGGTGATGGTAAAGATGATGACGACAATGATGATGACAACAATGATGATGACAATAATGATGATGACGGTGATGATGACCGTCAAATTTTCGAACCATATGATGAAACAGACGTAGAATCTCTCATGTTTTCTGAGAAAATATCTCCAATTTTGACTAGTGTAAAATGTTTGGCAACAACCTTGCAGCTGGCTGTAAATGAGGCTGTAAACAAAGAACCTTCATATAAAACATCAATTAAGAGAGCTTAGCACTGTTTTAAAGCTGAGAACACCAACTGTCTTGATTTTAAATAAAAACCAACATAGTAACGAAAGTAGTAACTCGTTGAAACTCAAGTTATTTAAAGATAACACGATTGATCGAATTCAAACCCTCATACCATTATATCATTATACCACCATACCATGCATCATCATTATTCTTTTATTATTTAAGGGTCATGTGGTCGTTCATCTAAAAGATCTATTGTGCTTGGACCCTGTTTAATTATTCGTCCAGTCAATATTCAGTCTCTTAATGAACTTAATAACACTGCCGGTCTGGCCGGTACGCGATACATACTATCTGCGCTCATTGCTCTCCCTCCTAGAAGTTTAATATAGCAATAAATTCTGCTATAAAGACGGTAGCATTGGGACCCAAGGAAATCGAGGGGCCCCGTCTACCGTTTTCATTTTATTCGTCCGAGTTGCTTGGAATGCAAATTCGCATATAGGTCACTTAGATTTATCACAGGAAGGCTAAATTAATCTGGAGGGTGCCTGGTATCCAGAGTCCGCATATTTAGACTGATTACCCTATCAACCATTCATCAATCGGCATATGATATTCCACCTTAGATTAGGATACCATAGCATCATCCTATCATACAATCGACCCAATATTCAATCATAACATCATCCACCATACCATAGTACCATCTTACACCATCACAAATATTACCATCACAATCACAATCACCATCATTACTATCATCATTTTAGTGTTCATCATCAACATCAACATATTCAACACCATCCCCATCACCATCACCATCATCGTTAAGCAATTAATGATATACGCGTCGATTTATTTTTGATTTTCCACTAAATATCCAAAAATCATCACAATCAGTGAAGTTTTAGAAATTCCTCCATGGTTACTTTGGACCTGATTATTACCCCACAAGAAAGGGGTTGAGACGTGAGATATTGACAGTGACAGTTTTGAGAACTTAAACAATAATTGTGTGCAGTTCGGTTCAAATCGGTCAACGCGTGTGGATTTGTAAAACAATCACACATATTTACATACAAACAAACAATCATTTTTATATATTATACATACATCGATCATTTGCATTTAAATCTCACATTTTTCTGTCCCCAAGCATTTTTTTAATAAAATCGATTTTTGTATATTACAGATAATTTTTAAACAGTATTAGGGTCTGTTTGATAATTCGCACGGTGCGGTGCAGAGCATACAGTTTTCCTTGTCTACTTTGATTTATTTTCTAGTGGTGAAAAGAAGAAAAAATTGTAGACTGCATCGCACCGTGCGAATTATCAAACAGACCCTAAGTTAACTTAACTCACAAACTCTTGATCACAATACAGAAATTTATGAAAATGTATTTTTTTAAATTATTTTGGACTTTTATTTTTAAAAAAACGAGTTTTTGATGTGAAAACATCTTTAGCGGCAGGAGTAAGTAAAAAATTGAGAAATCGGGTTGCGGAAACAAAAGTGCCGAACAAAAAATATTGCTGGTATGTGTAAATATCGACAAGAACAAAAAATAAATAAAACGTAAAATCAATGCAAAATATACGCATACACATGCAATATACAACATCATCCGGTATTTCAAAAACATCGTGAGCCGAATACAAAAATAAAAATCTAAAAAAAACCGCCTACTTTAATTTATTTGTTCCGAAAATATTTGCTTTATGGCCGCAGTTGCAAGTGTTTTTGAAAATGAAAATTACATACGAGCAAAAGGACCACAAATTTTATGCTTGTGTTAGAATTAATAAATAATGAGTTGGGCGGGCTTCATAAAATGGTCAGCTTGCCAAAAGTATATTTTTTCCTGTTATAATCGTAAACTGGTGTGTATAATGTTAAAATCGTTGCCAAATGATATAATTTGACAGAACATTTTTTCTGTTTTTCACTTTTCTATGATTTTCGATGTTCTTGAACGTTTTTTTTTCCGGAATAGGAATTTGACAAAAAAGAAACGTTAAAGAACATCCAGTTACCCGCCACGCTTTTTTTACTTTTTTTTAGCATACAGCTGCAGGTCCAAAACATTCCCACAATATTGTTCTTAAAATCCAAACATTATTTGAGACCCATCGACAATAATAATAATAGCACACCACCACCTTTCGCATATGTATGTGTCCTCAAGAAGATGCCTGTCTCGGAAAATATTCTTCAGTCTTAAAATTAGATGTCAGCCATGTCTCCGAAATACAGACAACATCATATTCTTCCTCAAGTAAAGTTAAATATAATTATGTTATGATAATAAATATTTAGAACTGAGCTACGAGCGGATAAATTAACTTGATGTGATGACAATAAGGTAGAAGAATTTAACGGTGGTACTGATCTAACCGGATACCCATCTCGTTTTTTGATCTACGTTGCTGATTGATAAAAGGTCGAATTAGAATACCTGAAGGCCACATGTCTGAATCATTTAATTTATTATATTGCTCCCGCTTCAAACCAATTTTAAAAGAACCAAACGTCAGAGAGCTATCCGCAACACGATCCTTTGCCAGCAATGATTTACAATCCACTTGGTCAGCTATTCAGTCCGGTAGTTTGGAGCAAATGTAAGATTTTATTGCTTCCTGTTTAACCGTGGGATGGATCCTACTAACGTATAGATACATCTTTTCCTGCACAACAACTGGAATTAATGTATTTACAGGCCGAAACGAGGAAATAAATCGAATTACGTTGTGAGAAGTATTGATATATAAATGATCAATTGATGATTTTATACATTGAATATTATATTTAAGCATGTTGAACATTTTCTACCGGTCAGTTTCGAAGGAATTATTTCAAGCAGATCCGAAATATTTTTAATGACTTAATGAAACTCCGATTAGATTTACATTTTACAGATCTCTCATTTTATTATCGGGTCTCTCTGAAGACATTATCAGCTTTATTCTATAAGGCAATCGACATTGATTCACGACAAAATAAGTTGCTTCGTATTTTGGCCGGATAAGGAGGCATCCTTATAGCTAATATTCCTGAACTTTTTAAAGAAATTTTCGGAAGTCAGAACTAAACCTTTTTTCATAATAGACTGCTTCGAGATATATTTAGAAAAGCCAGGTGGTAAATCTTATTTATTTAAATAATTCAAATTATCAAATTCATTAAACTTTCAGGTAATTATTTAGCTCGTTACAACACATTTTCCAGCTACAAACATCATCAAACAATTAAATATCTTTTATGCGTCTCTTCTTTTGGAAGTATTGGATTTATATACAAGGGAATTGGGGGCGATGCAGTGACAAACTCATATTTGAAAACTATGGAATCCTGAATTTAATAACAGAAGGAGACGTAATTCTAGCAGACGAGGCTTTTAAATTGAATAAGCCTTAAAAAATAAAAAAGCCAGATTGATCATGCCGTCATTTAAAAATGGCAAATATAAACTGGAACCAATCTCCATTGAAAACAACAGATAGACTTCTAGCGTAAGCATACACGTGGAGCGAGTAATCGTATTTGAAAAATTCACTTTACATTACGCTACGTTTTTATTTCACAATTCAATGTATATTGTAAAAAATTACAGCTTCTTCTTACGTCACTTAATTTGATTAACTTTTATCATCAATAAATTATTTCACTAATATCTAATTATAACTAACACATAATAATCAAGTTTCATTATCACATTTTTAATTCATTGTTTCACAATAATTCGTTTTAAATATTAATTTTTGTTATACGACTTTCGTATAATATTTACAAGCCAGCTCTGGGCAAATGTAGTCGGGAAAAATTAGATTAGTCTTCTTCATCTGATCTTCTACGAAAGAATGGTTTAATTTTTCTTTAACCAGCAAATTTGTTATTCGGAAATACACATATAAATATGCGAACGTGCTCCTGGAAATGTATCCTTGTAGCTGTACCTGATAGTATAGTAATCATGTTTTTTGACCATTGAATAAGACACATTGTCATTGCGATAAATGGGGCAGTTCTTCCTGGTCAGACATCTTTCAAGATCTCCATCACTAAAACAGTATGGGCATTTGACCCCAACTGGATTTATTCCGGAACAGGCACAGCTCAAAATGCCATCCAGATATGCTGCAAAATATGTTTTTTCTTTCCATATTATTAATACAATGTCGTGAATTCTTCTTTTGTAATAAAGAGTACTAAACTTTAATAAAAAGTTCAGTACTTCTTTCTCGAGCGCACGTCCATACGATATCGCAGTTGTACTAAAAAAATCAGAAGGACCTTTTCTTCGTTCATTTTGAAATTAGCCAAATCAAATTTTTCTCTCAACAGCTCGAAACAATCATATTCTTTATTTATTTCATACAAATTTGGTAAATATGGAAATGCTCGAGATCGAAATCGACGGTCCTATTTTCCATTGGTGTAAAATTGGATATAACCCACATAGCTACTGACATTTTTCCTTTAGCAATTGCCTGCGGCTTATAATATTTATCATCTTAGGCCTCGGCGAAACATGCGAAGTTGCCTCGCTCATCGGCTTCGGTATTTCTCTCTTTGAATATACGATGTTTTCGTTGAATTGTTGGTTGACTTTTTTGCATGATGCGACCATAAAATATGCCTTAATATCAGTAACCGGGTGTAGTTAGCGAAATCTTGCTTACAGCCACAGTTTCATTTTCCACAATATGTTGGTAAATCGTGTTTAGAGTAAACAAAACGGCACCAACATTTGAACAAGATTCCCCCAAACCTGCAACACAGATGCAATGTCCATTTGTGATGATGCCATTATCATTGTAGTGGAGCCACACTCCCAAGGGTGGTTAATTTAGAGCTGAGAATGCAGCACCTATAAGAATAGTGTGTTGATTGGTTTTATATCAAATTTCCTATGTCATTTAATACTTTACCAAATACGATGAATCTGCATTCCCGGCTAAATGCTGAACCCAACAAATGACTTTTTGTTCTCCAGATAATGATAAATTTAAAGAAAAAGTTATATTTTTTGGAAGCTCGTTCTCATCGGATTTAATGAGAGAAGGGTCTATAACAAATTCGAATTTTTTTTTTTCGTAGTGATGTCTTTCAGGTCCGTGAAGGCTCTTAGCGTATTTTTACAAAAATACATTGTTGTTATTATCACACATGTCTAAAAAATTTAATGAAGCATTACCAAATTTCGTTACAAAAATAAACTAACAAAAACAAGATTTACCATATTTATACGAGAAAAGTCGTGTAATTTTTATGACATAATCATTAAATGATAAATGTTCTCTTGTTCACCACAAATTAATTTTAAAATAATTAAAACCAGTTTACATACATAAAAAAATCACAAAAATTATATAACACAGAAAAACTGCATTGGCCTACCGATATTTAAACAATTGTTTTTATCTGCCAAATTTTGTTTGCGAAAAAGGTTAATAGATTGATATACATAGTTTGAAAGGTGACAGGTTCACAACATAACAACATAAATATTGTTATCTCAATACACTGAAACATGAATTAATCCGTACTAGTTAACTTGAATTAAATCTGTGTGAATAATGTTAATTGCAGAAAATTATAATGGCTCTGTTTCTTGAAAATCTCCCATTAAGCTAGTTTAAACAAATTTTTCAGTATCTATGACAAATTGGTGTAATTATGTAGTTCATATAGCACTGTAGAATAATAAATAATAATTTGGTATGTATGTCACATCATAATTTCATTATTTACGATGTTTGATTTTCATAATTATGTAATAAGCACATACTATCAGAGCCTTCTAGAGTATAGAGCCATAATCATTATGACGTATTTTTTTGAAGCTTTTTTAGTGGTATAACTTTTCACTAATTTCCATAGGAATCCATAGTAAAAATGGTGTTTTTTAGCTTCAAGTTTTTCATTGAAAAAAGCAAAAATGTTACAAAATTTGTATACAAAAGTGTTCTACATATCTTTAGCAACAATATTCAGGAAGGGTTTATTGGTATTAAGTAAATATTAATTGCAGAAATATTAAAATTAAATTATTTCTAAAATATATTTTTCGAACTTTCATTTTGAAAAATACATCAAAGTTGGCTCTGACGAATTAAAATAATACTTGCTACATTTATCTTTAGTTTTACTAGTGTACGTTAGATGTCTCAGATTTATACAGAAAAATACGAAAAAGATTGTTTAATCACAAAATTATGGCACGTTCTTAATATTTTGAGAATTTGTTTTGCTTTTCCTACAATTTTTGAACTTAAATTTCCCCAAGTGGCGATTTTTGGTACGGTTTTTCAAAATGTTTACTGCCCACTGCCATCTATGTATATTGGCTTAATGCACACGATTTGTAGTAAGCTTTTCTTGTTAATTTGACCAGAATGCTGTTGTTATGAATTTTTTTTTATATTTTGGTTTAATTAAATCAATTATTACAAGAAAATGAAAACGATTTACTTAAACGAGATTTATATATGTTGAAATTCAAACATTTATGAAAATATTTCAGAAATCATAATTAAGAATTTGCAACGTTTTCATTTACAAATTTGTCTTAGGAAAAAAAGTGATTTCCCATATGTTTTATGTGTTTTATTATGGAAATTTTGGTTTTTTCGTCGTTTCTAATTCCCTTATAAAAGTTTCGTTTTTTATATTATGGCTTGTATAATCAAGGTTGCTTTGATACTATACATGTTTACTTACATAATAATTAAACTAACAATTTTTTTTCTTTTATTATAGAGCAAATTGATAAAAGCTGTCAATTAATTCGCAATGAAAACGTTAAATTTAATAATTAAAAAATTGCTGTGTGACCAATTTCGTTATAAAATATCTCGTTATAAATTTAAGGCTGTTTTACATTCAATCTTTTCGTTCTTTTGCAAAAGAATACAATCACGATGAAAAGTGCAAATACATTTTACCCATATATAAAAATGGGACGGGCATACTCAAAATTTAATTTTTGGCTTTCAAAATGTTAAATGGATTTTATAAATGTTCAGCAACTTTTACGAAAAAAGATAAACCAACAGTTTATCTTTTTCAGCTTTTTCCGTTCTTTTTCACCAAAAAAAGTTGTGTGTTGCAGTAAATAGTATTGAATAATACTTTCTGAGTTTCCTTCTGATTTTAATACAAGAAAATCATACTAAAACACATTTTTTATTGTACATCTTTTATCTTTTGGAAAAGAACGAAAAGATTGAAAGTTAAGGCTGATTTACATTCAATCTTTCGCTCTTTTCCAAAAGATAAAAGATAAACGATAAAAAATGAATTTTAGGCTGCGTGCCATACTCAAGGTAAATCACAAAATTCAGTAAATTGCAATTTTAGTACAAATTTACCTCTCATATCATGCCAAATTTAAAGTAATTTTTTTAATAAAAATTGGCTTTACGGGAAAAATATACCGGTTTGAAGGGTTGAATTCACTGGTTTAAGGTGATAAAATAAACGTCAAATAATAGCTAGCCTTATTCGCTTTTTAACGCAAAGTGGCTAGAGTTAAAGGTGAACAGCAATCAAAAAAATCTATTTTTAGACAATTTTGTTGTTGATTACGGTTCAAAACAATCTTTTATTGCACATGAAAGATATATTTCTTTATTCAGCGGCAAAATAATTCAAAAATAACAAACTTAAAAATAAACGCTGAATTGCTGTTCACCTTTAACTAGTGGCGATCGTGGCACCTCTTGCGGTGCTTTAAAGGCGAATACGGTAGACAGCCACAAAATTAATCGCGATTTTCATGTATCCCGATTATCGCGTTGTGAAAACGAAATAATCCAGTTTTTTGTGAAGATTGTGTAATGACAGTCGTCTGTCAGTACACGATTTTCACCTAAACCGGATTATTTTGTTTCCACAATTCAATTTTTGACAGCTGAAAATCGCGATTAACTCTGTGTCTGTCTACGGTATTACATCTTTCCGAATAATTTTTTTTGGTTTTCCATTTTCGTCAATCGAGATAAAATATTTAATTATATTAATATATGTATTAATGAAAATCTTATATTAATATATGTAGATATAAATATTTGAAATCTCTTTGACTATGTATTGTCAAAAAAACGGCAACTACAATCAATTACCTTTTTTCACTATTTACCCAACTTTTTAGTACAGTATTTCAATTTACTAAATTTTTTATCGAAAATGTCATTTAGCTTGAGTATGGCACGCAGCCTTAGTATGATTTCCTTGTATTAAAATCAGAACGTATACTCAAAATGTATTATTTAATACTATTTAGCCAGGGATTAAATTTAAATTCTATTCAGAATGAATAACCAAACCACATATTCAAAAATTCACGAATAGATGTATAACCAAATTGAGAAAACACAAAATTCAAAAAATTTTGAATAATGACATATACTTATTCGCAACGTGATGAATTTGGATTCTTTCGATCCATGTATTTCAAAATCCTAAGTACAGTATTTCAAACAGCGAATATATCAAACATATACATTCCGTTACAACTTCGTGAATGTATTTTCATTGTTTTCCTCTTTAAAACTTCGTGTATTGTATTCTACTTTTCATAAAAACATCAAAAATACGCAGGTATAATTTTTGAATTTCATAATACTGAATGTTCTTATTTGTGCTTCGTGTATTTCGTTTTGCATTATTCATGTGTTATGAACAAAGACCAAAATTTAAATACTTTACAGAATGAATTAACAAATCACATATTCAAAAATTCACGAATAGATGTATAACAAAATTGAGAAAACACAAAATACAAAAATTTTTGAATAAGGATTATACTTATTCGCAACGTGATGAATTTGGATTTTTTCGATTTACGTATTTCAAAATCTTAAGCACAGTATTTCGAAGAACGAATATTCAGTATAATAAACGTATGATGAATGCAATGAAGCTAAAATAAAAGTACGAACTCCCTCGTAATCTTAGTTATTTGTATTTTTATAATTATTATTTAATAGGTGCGTAAGTACACCTTTTTGGGTAAGACGGGTTACTATAAATGGCCATGGTGATAGTTAAATGACTCAGTTTATTTATCTTCGCTCCCAAAACCATCGTATGACCAAATATAGAAACTTGCCTATTCCTTAACCGATTATGATGGAATTTCACATGTGCATTGGAAATGGGATTCTAAAATGATTTTTGGATAAAGTTCTGGAATATGGCCAAGTATGATGAAACTTGCCTATTCCTTAACCGATTACGACGAAATTTGACATGTGCGTTAGAAATGGGATTCTAAAATGATATTTGGATAAAGTTCTGGAATATGGCCAAGTATGATGAAACTTGCCTATTCCTTAACCGATTACGACGAAATTTGACATGTGCGTTAGAAATGGGATTCTAAAATGATTTTTGGATAAAGTTCTGGAATATGGCCAAGTATGATGAAACTTGCCTATTCCTTAACCGATTACGACGAAATTTGACATGTGCGTTAGAAATGGGATTCTAAAATGATTTTTGGATAAAGTTCTGGAATATGGCCAAGTATGATGAAACTTGCCTATTCCTTAACCGATTGTGATGAAATTTGACATGTGCATTGGAAATGGGATTCTAAAATGATTTTTGGATAAAGTTCTGGAATATGGCCAAGTATGATGAAACTTGCCTATTCCTTAACCGATTACGACGAAATTTGACATGTGCGTAGGAAATGGGATTCTAAAATGATTTTTGGATAAAGTTCTGGAATATGGCCAAGTATGATGAAACTTGCCTATTCCTTAACCGATTACGACGAAATTTGACATGTGCGTTAGAAATGGGATTCTAAAATGATTTTTGAATAAAGTTCTGGAATATGACCAAGAATGATGGAACTTGCCTATTCCTTAACCGATTGTGATGAAATTTGACATGTGCATTGGAAATGGGATTCTAAAATGATTTTTGGATAAAGTTCTGGAATATGGCCAAGTATGATGAAACTTGCCTATTCCTTAACCGATTACGACGAAATTTGACATGTGCGTTAGAAATGGGATTCTAAAATGATTTTTGGATAAAGTTCTGGAATATGGTCAAGTATGATGAAACTTGCCTATTCCTTAACCGATTACGACGAAATTTGACATGTGCGTTAGAAATGGGATTCTAAAATGATTTTTGAATAAAGTTCTGGAATATGACCAAGAATGATGGAACTTGCCTATTCCTTAACCGATTGTGATGAAATTTGACATGTGCATTGGAAATGGGATTCTAAAATGATTTTTGGATAAAGTTCTGGAATATGGCCAAGTATGATGAAACTTGCCTATTCCTTAACCGATTACGACGAAATTTGACATGTGCGTTAGAAATGGGATTCTAAAATGATTTTTGGATAAAGTTCTGGAATATGGCCAAGTATGATGAAACTTGCCTATTCCTTAACCGATTACGACGAAATTTGACATGTGCGTTAGAAATGGGATTCTAAAATGATATTTGGATAAAGTTCTGGAATATGGCCAAGTATGATGAAACTTGCCTATTCCTTAACCGATTACGACGAAATTTGACATGTGCGTTAGAAATGGGATTCTAAAATGATTTTTGGATAAAGTTCTGGAATATGGCCAAGTATGATGAAACTTGCCTATTCCTTAACCGATTACGACGAAATTTGACATGTGCGTTAGAAATGGGATTCTAAAATGATTTTTGGATAAAGTTCTGGAATATGGCCAAGTATGATGAAACTTGCCTATTCCTTAACCGATTACGACGAAATTTGACATGTGCGTAGGAAATGGGATTCTAAAATGATTTTTGGATAAAGTTCTGGAATATGGCCAAGTATGATGAAACTTGCCTATTCCTTAACCGATTACGACGAAATTTGACATGTGCGTTAGAAATGGGATTCTAAAATGATTTTTGAATAAAGTTCTGGAATATGACCAAGAATGATGGAACTTGCCTATTCCTTAACCGATTGTGATGAAATTTGACATGTGCATTGGAAATGGGATTCTAAAATGATTTTTGGATAAAGTTCTGGAATATGGCCAAGTATGATGAAACTTGCCTATTCCTTAACCGATTACGACGAAATTTGACATGTGCGTTAGAAATGGGATTCTAAAATGATTTTTGGATAAAGTTCTGGAATATGGCCAAGTATGATGAAACTTGCCTATTCCTTAACCGATTACGACGAAATTTGACATGTGCGTAGGAAATGGGATTCTAAAATGATTTTTGAATAAAGTTCTGGAATATGGGCAATTAGGATATACCTTAGCTATTTTGAACCAATTATGATGAATTTTTACGTTTCAAACTTATAGAAGGAAATGTGACACAAAAATTATTTTTAGATGAAATTCTAGTGTATGCTTAATTAGGTTGCCTATTTCTTAACCGAACTCCATTGTAAATTTAGTTATTGTATTAAAATTTTTATAATATCTACAATATTGACTAGGTGCGTAAGTATATCTGTTAGGCTGGATTAAATTACCAAGGTAATTTTCTACTTACAAAACTTTAAATTATAACATGTATGCGGTTTGTAAGAAATAGGAATTTAATTCAAAAATAAATTTATGGGAATTAATAATTATTGTTGAGCAGGGTGGCAATTGATATTTGTAATTTATTTCATAGTAATCGTAAAGATAATAAAAAAATATTTACAAAACCACTTAACCAGACGCTTTTTATTTTGTTTGGCCGCTTAGCTTTTACTTATCAGTTTAGCAACCACGAACATCAAACATTTTTTTTCCTAAACAAGTTTCATTTGAAACCAAAATGTTTATTTTAGATAAGCAGGGATTTCCAAGTTTTTAAAATTATTTTTTTGAGTGTCCAGTCTTCTTTTGTTTTTATTGCTAAAATGCCAATTTACGGAATAAAAAGTGGTTATTTTAAGATGTATTTAAATTTCAGAAATAATTTTATAGTAAACAATTATTTTTTTTAGATTTGTTGTCTGTCACTCACAAGCGTTCAGGTCAAGCCACTTATTTACCGATTTAAAACACAATAAAATATACTTGAAAATTGAATTATAAACATAAAGGATACAAATGGGTGTATTTGTACGTATTTAACAATTATTTTAAATTTGAATTATTGGAGGTGTTAACAAATTTATTGTTTTCCGATTTTACATTGGAAATTCCTGTGTTTTCGACTAATTCATTGATAAATACACTGCGCCAATTAAAAAACGGAACAGAAATTTTCTTCGAAAAAATACCCAGATTTGGACGCTTGTATCTTGGTGAAATAACACCTTTCAAAAAAAAATTTTTGTTTCTGGTTGAAGGAAATTTTGTTTTCTTTTCGATACTGGAAACCGTTTTATTTTATTTTGTTTTTTTATGACTTTTTTGAGTAACACAAAAGGTGTCTAAAAAAAAAAAATTTGCTGCTGTTTGAAACTGTAAACGAACTTGCTCGATTTTTCATTCAAAAATCCAAATCGGCCATTTTATAGAGAATTTAGAAACCTTGCAAAATGATCCTAGGAAAATTTCTGTGCGGCCACTCCTTGTCGAGTTATTAAAGTTTTAGTGTGTTTAAGGTTTAGTGTTAAAGCAGAACCATCTTGATATGAATAGAGCCGGCATGTAAAAATTGAACTTAAAATAAAGGACATAGAAACACTAAAAAATAAATTATTTTCATATAGTTTGTATGAAAAGCCGCGATTTCGATTGACGAAAAAAATTGAATTAAAAATTAAACCTAGGTAAATAATTTTTTCTGAAATCACTTTTAAATAACTCAATGACCAACTCATTTAAAACACAGATTCTCAAGTTTCCCCATTTCCCAGATTTAATCAAAAGAAAATAAGGGAAATTAATTAAAAAACGTTCTACAACAATAACAATATGTATTAAAAAGAGAAAATTCAATATAATGACGTCATCATTTATCCACATCTAAAATCAAGGGTGAAAAAAAGACAACACGTCGTCGCGCAACAGCCGAAATTAAAATAAACCAAAAAGAGCCAAACAGAAAAAAAATTAAAACAATGCATTGAGCGAGAAAAAAACAAAAAATGAACAACCCAGCTTTTTATGCATCACAAATAAGCGACATAACCAATAAACATTAACTGAAATATTAATGCCGTATTTATTTTTCAAATATTAGAAATATTATTTCAATTATACATACTTAAAAATATTTGCCATCTATTTTTATTCCCAAATCATAATGATTTATGTACATTCAAAATAAGTTTTTGTTTAGAATATTTGAATTGTCATTAGGTACATTTGAATTGAGAGCGGTATATAAAATAAAATAACTCTTACTAATAATTCCCATTCCTAGATGTCACTTAACACACCAAATATAAAAACAGAGCTTCGGGCTGAGTATCGATGTGAAAGAAATTATTTTACGTAAAAATAACATAATTTCTTTCAATGCAATAGTTCATTTTTAGTAAATTTGTAAAAAAAATTATATTAATTAATTATTATTACAATTTATATATTTAATTACTATCGAGAGCAGCCACCAAAAATATGTTTAACCGAAGCAAAAATCAGACTAAACAATTAAAATATCGGTTCGATCCCCTATATAGTAATGAATTTGATTTTTTTATGTTTTGTATCTAAATCTGTCTCTTTTACCGAAGTAAGAGATAATTATTAAAATTCAGTTCAAATTTCAAACTGATAAGGCCCAAAATATTTAAAAACAGTTAAGTTTTCAAATAAGAAAATTATTTATCGTAAAAACACAATTTAAATTTGTATTTGCAATTTTTGAGTCACAATTAATAACAGAAAGATATTCGAATTCAAATTTGAATGGAGGCGACAGCTATGGTTCATTCCATTAAGCTTTGGTTAAAACAAAATATCGTTATTACCACATGATATGAATCTGTATTTGGGTAAATTTGTGTCATGTGGCAATACTTTTAGAAAGAGACTAAAAAGAGATGGTGATTGTATTGTTTATAAATATTTATGACGTATTTTACAAAAACAACATTCGATAAAAGTTTAGCAATACTTTATATTCCAAGAGGATTTTCACTAAGAAATAAACATTTTCATGATTCGATTTTTCAATCAAATAAAATTAAACGTTTTATGAACATTTTTGTATAAAAATAATACAAAAGCTCATAATTCTTATAGACTAAAAATGTAAATGAAAACAATCGTTTTCCTATATAGTTTCATAGTAAAGAAAAAAATTTATGTATCTTATTTTAAGCTTACTAAAAAATATAGTCGATACTGGAGGCTCTTATTTATAGAGTAGGCTCTGGTTAAAGTGACTTAAAATTTTATCGTAGAGTGCTAAGTTTACAAGAAAAAAAAATTTACTTCTACGCTTTTTGATACGTTTTCTCTAAAACTTCAATAACTCGACAAGGAGTGGCCGCACAGAAATTTTCCTAGTATAATTTTGCGAGATTTCTAAATTCTATACAAAATGGCCGAATTGGATTTTTGAATGAAATATCGAGCAAGTTCGTTTACAGTTTCAAACAGCAGAAATTTTTTTTTTTTTTTAGACACCTTTTGTGTTACTCAAAAAAGTCATAAAAAAACAAAATAAAATAAAACGGTTTCCAGTATCGAAAAGAAAACAAAATTTCCTTCAACCAGAAACAAAAATTTTTTTTTGAAAGGTGTTATTTCACCAAGATACAAGCGTCCAAATCTGGGTATTTTTTCGAGGAAAATTTCTGTTCCGTTTTTTAATTGGCGCAGTGTATGTAAATATTGGTGGGTTCGTTCTTTCTTGAAGTTTTTCGGTACTTTTATCTAGTAAGCATTTAAGGTTTTTTACCTTTAAAATTATTACAGAAGCTGGACAAAGTGTATTAATTAAGAAATAACGAAACATTATTCCTTTTCGTGTTTGTCAGTAAAAATAATGTTTCAAGGATTTTTGCAAAAAATATAAGAATATGGCGATTCTCAAAAAATTAACTTTTAGCAAAAACGAAAATTCTCCAATTTCAAGAAATGAAATAAAGCGAGTAATTACAAATTCTAATCATAGCGGTTAAAAATATTAAAGTTAAAGATCTCTGAAATTACTGCGAATAGCCTGCTCGGACTGAATCCTTTGTCCTGTTAATTGAAAATTAATCCGGTATAAACGGCAAAGTACTAACCGGTACCTTATCAAGTTGTCATTTACAAATAAAAGATAAAAATCAAAGTACATTAAGGAAACTTTCCAATTTTTCAAACTTATTTTACTTTAAGAATCGCAGTGTGCATCCAGAACAATATCTACTCTGCGACTGGTGATGGACCGGATTGAAACACCATTGCGGTATATACACAAATAAACATTGTTATCACCATGATACAATTTTATTTATTTTAATATTTAAGCTTTTTTTCTAAATTTAAGTTTATGAATTTAATTATATTTTTTTAACAATAATTTTAATATGGTTTACCTTTAATCTCGATTTCTTTAATTAAACACCACAGAACATTGAAACTCTCTCCTCTTTAAAATTAATAGCTATTACTATAAAATAAATTACAAATATCAATTGCCACCCTGCTCAACAATAATTATTAATTCCCATAAATTTATTTTTGAATTAAATCCCTATTTCTTACAAACCGCATACATGTTAAATAACGTTATAATTTAAAGTTTTGGAAGTAGAAACTATTACCTTGGTAATTTAACTCAGTCTAAAAGGTGTACTTACGCACCTAGTAAATAGATATTATAAAAATTTTAATAACTAAATTTATGATGGAGTTCGGTTAAGAAATTATGCAAGCAAATTGGTCATACACTAGAATTTCATCTAAAAATAATTTTTGTGTCACATTTCCTTCTACAAGTTTGAAACGTAAAAATTCATCATAATCGGTTAAAAATAGCTAAGGTATATCCTAATTGCCTATATTCCAGCATTTAGTTAAAAAATCATTTTAGAATCCCATTTCCAACGCACATGTCAAATTTCATCACAATCACATGTCAAATTTCATCGTAATCGGTTAAGGGGGTAACCTGGTGTAGTGGCTTCAAAAAATCGATTTTTCTTTTTTTGCTTAAATCGATAGTATATTATCCCTAGAATATGCCCCCAAAGCGAAAATGACGAAATAACGGCTTTTAAAAGTACAGGTAAATTTACAATGATAAACTTTCTTCTACCTTTCTCCTTGTTCGGAAACTTTAAACACGTTTTTCTCAAAACCATGTTTTTGAAACTGGCGTGCAGTTTAACTCAAAAAATTCTCGATGGATCAAAATAATTCTTTTTTTAAATTAAAGGTGATTTAATTGCCTTGAACTTATACCACACATTTTGTACTAAAAACATTATTAAGAAATAGCTATAAACAAAAGAACGTGCAAAATTTCTGCAAAACAACGGATTTTTTTTTCAAATCATGATTTTAATAATTTTAATAATGAAATAATTAATTTGTTAGGTATATCTACAAACTACACTCATAAACTTTACAAAAATGTATATTTTTTTTTTAATCGGATAATTCTACGAGATGCTAGAGTGCACGCCGTGAAGAAAGAATTTTTAGAGGCACCTTGATATTTTTATTAATAACTTGCTTGAACTTCAATATAATAATTTTAAAAAATTAATTTGAACTCTTCAATATGTATACAATAAACATTAATAATTGCAAAAATAAATATTGAATAGTTTTATTATTTTTATTTTACAAAAAGTGCTGGATTTTGGCGTTCTACACCAGGTTACCCCCTTAAGGAATAGGCAAGTTCCATCATAAATGGCCATATTCCAGAACTTTATCCAAAAATCATTTTAGAATCCCATTTCCAATGCACATGTCAAATTCCATCATAATCGGTTAAGGAATAGGCAAGTTTCTATTATTTGGTCATACGATGGTTTTGGGAGCGAAGATAAATAAACTGAGTCATTTAACTATCACCATGGCCATTTATAGTAACCCGTCTTACCCAAAAAGATGTACTTACGCACCTATTAAATAATAATTATAAAAATACAAATAACTAAGATTACGAGGGAGTTCGTACTTTTATTTTAGCTTCATTGCATTCATCATACGTTTATTATACTGAATATTCGTTCTTCGAAATACTGTGCTTAAGATTTTGAAATACGTGAATCGAAAAAATCCAAATTCATCACGTTGCGAATAAGTATAATCCTTATTCAAAAATTTTTGTATTTTGTGTTTTCTCAATTTTGTTATACATCTATTCGTGAATTTTTGAATATGTGATTTGTTAATTCATTCTGTAAAGTATTTAAATTTTGGTCTTTGTTCATAACACATGAATAATAGCTGATTTACATTCAATCTTTTCGTTCTTTTCCAAAAGATAAAAGATTTACGATCAAAACTACGTTTTAGTATGATTTGATTGTATTTAAATCAGAAGGAATACTCAAAAAGTACTATTCAGTATTATTTACTGCAACACACAACTTTTGTTGGTGAAAAAGAACGGAAAACCCTGAAAAAGATGAACTGGTTTGTCTTTTTTCGTAAGAGTTGCTCAAAATTTATAAAATCAAAGTAACATTTTGAAATGAAAAAATGAAATTTTGAATATGCCCGTCCCATTTTTATATATGGGTAAAATGCATTTGCACTTTTCTTCGTGATTCTATTCTTTTGAAAAAGAATGAAAAAGATTGAATGTAATTCAGCTTTAATGCAAAACGAAATACACGAAGCACAAATAAGAACATTCAGTAGGCCTATTTTATTTGCCAAATTTAAAATTGGTATTCATTTCGGAATTGCGTCCCTGCTAAAAAATACTATTGGATTTTTGAAAACCAAGTACACAGTGGGTATTCACGAATACCAAAATGGTATTGGATACAAGCAATTTTTTTGCAAATGGTCAAATAAAATAGGCCTAGTATGAAATTCAAAAATTATACCTGCGTATTTTTGATGTTTTTATGAAAAGTAGAATACAATACACGAAGTTTTAAAAAGGAAAACAATGAAAATATATCCACGAAGTTGCAACGGAATGTATATTTTTGATCTCTGCTATTTACTGTAACACTCAACTTTTTTTGGTGAAAAAGAACGGAAAAACCTAAAAAAGATGAACTGGTTTATCTTTTTTTGTAAAAGTTGCTCAAAAGATCTAAAATCCAAGTAACATTTTGAAAGGAAAAAATGAAATTTTGAATATGCCCGTCCCATTTTTATATATGGGTAAAAAGTATTTGCACTTTTCTTCGTGATTTTATTCTTTTGAGAAAGAACGAAAAGATTGAATGTAAAAGGGCCTTAAACCAGCCTTAATACCGAAATAATAAATTTGCTCACTTTAAAAATGTATGTGATAAGTAAAGACATAAACCGTTAATATTAGTACTCAATACTGTAGCTAGTTCAATGTAGGTGGCAGGACCAATAAATAAAATGAAATGGAAATACCGATGTTTCTTTCCCCATGTCTTACTTTCGGAATTGTTAGGTTTTAAAACCTTTTTTTGATTTGCATAGCACAATATTCAATCTTTTGTCGTGCAAACATATACATAAATGATGTTTTGTTTAAATAATTTTGAATGGACGTATTAAGCAAAATTAAAATGGATTGGGCGAATAATTATTGGGCTCTAATTCGAGTTCAATCATTTGTTGTTATGCTGCGTTATTTTTGGTTTGACAATATAAATTCATATAGGAAGTGGGAAATCAAACAACAAAAATGAATTCTTTCGTTCCAGAATCGGGCCCAATAATTAGATAATTTTAGAAAAGTTTTGTATGTATTTCTTTACGACTTTTAGTAAATATTGCAAATCAACTTCACATATTGTCAATTCCTTATTAAAATCTTGAATTAACTTAACATGGCGTTCCGCGACATCGTATACAACTTTTATTTAACTGACAATCAAAAAAAAACTCATAATGATTTGACTGCAACCTGGATAATGGGTTTGCAAAGATAAGATTAGTTCTTGAGAAGGTAAGAAGAAACAACATTGCATTTCTAACTCTGCGGAACGGTGCATAAAAATTCAGACAACATAATGAATACCTCACAAAGGTTATTAATTAGCTTATAAAGAAATGTTTCATCAAACAGCAGTCTTCTTGAATCAAGTGACAGTAAATCAAATATTTGAAGCCTAACTTTCTAACTAATACGACTACTGAATGGTATACACTTGTACATTTAACAGATTGTAAATTTCCTCTGAACCCTCTCGACTTGAGCTTTGTAAATTTCATAGTAGGGACACCAAATCTGACTACAATATTCCAAACAACTACGAACTAAACTTTTATATAATGTAATAAAAACATAAGGATCACGAAACTCTTTCCCACGAACAGTGGCGGATTTAGGTCGGTTGGGGCCCCGGACGCAGAAGAAAAAATTAGGCCCCTTAAAAAAATAGAGAGAGGCAGGAAAATAAAAATACAGGTTCACGTATTTAAGTATCTTGGGTGTTGATTCTCTAAAAAATAAGGTCGCACGTGACAAATAATAGTGACACAACTCAAAATTTCAAATTTTACAGGAGAGCAAAAGAAAAAATTCTAATTTCGATTTTAACTACTATCATAGGATATTGCCCATGGGCGTCAAAAAAAGAAGATCAGAAAATCAAGCCGTCGCTCGTTTTGTAAAATAAATATGAAAACGCCACTATGTCAGGGTATGAAAACGATCATTGCGCATCTTTCTGACGAATTATCTCAAAAACTCAATTTTTGAGTTGTGTCACTTTTCTAAGTCATGTGCGATGTGTAAACGTGAAAAGTTGTAAAAGGCAAAGCTTACTTTTATGAGTTTGAAATTTTTCGAGAGGATTACCATTAAAATAATATCGAAAAATTGCAACTCATAAAAGAAAGCGTTGCTTTTTACAAGTTTTCACATTTACACATTATCTTTAGAGAATCAGGGTGCTGATTCTCTAAAAATTAAGATAATGTGTAAATGTGAAAATTACTAAAAATCAAAGCCTACTTTTATGAGTTTACAATTTTTCGTTAATATTTTAGTAGTAATCAAATCAAAAATTGCAAACCGATGAAAGTAAGCTTTGCTTTTTACAAGTTTTCATGTTTACACATTATCTTATTTTTTAGAGAATCAGTGCCCAGGGCACAGTTAGGAAATTCCTCATTTTGTGTAACGAGTGGGATATTTACGAAACGAGTGAAGCGAAGCGCTCCTATATAGCTAGTTTTATTATAAACAGTAAATTATTGAATTTTGAGAAAGTCTTTGGATGGTTAAATTCCAAATGAATTTTAAAATTTTTTGGAAATCCAGTAGGCACAAACTGGTATTGAAATGAATATTTCCTCACTAGCTAGCTATGAAATATTCCCCATTTCATAACTAGTTATGAAAAATATTCCGTTTCACAACCTACTATGATTTTAAAAAGTCGTATTTTTGTAACAATAGCTGCGTTTTTCTATAGATTGCTGCTCGAGATCGCGATAAACTTTTTTCGATTTTTACAGTCCAATTGAAATTATTTGAATATTTAATCATTTAATCAAGATTTAATGTTAAACTACATAAAATAATTCATTGACTTAAATAATAATTTTTAATAAAATTTATATTTACGAGTTCGCAACAATTCTATGGTTTACGATGTAGGACACAACTGAGTTCTCGAAATTTGAAAATAAATTATGAACTGATGGAAGAGGGAAATTTTTTTAGTACACATCTAGTAGTTCATTTCTATTTATTTTTCAAATGTCAAAAAATCTTGACAAAAATTCTTTATTTTGATTGTAGAAAAGAAGAAGACACAACAATATACGAAGAAAAGAAGACACAAAGGAAATACCATGAAAATAATTTGTAAATACAGGTAACCCGTAAGTAACTCGTATAACACGGTGAAAACATTCCACCAAAACACCGTGCTAACCAAAAGTGTGATATACCACTGGCCGCTTGTAGTATTATTGTTGCGACATACCGGTGGTGCACTGGCAACTGGGAGTGTTTTTCATCGTGGCGTACTGGTGGTGCACCGGCAGGGAGGATGTTAATTATGCCATTTCTAAAATTTGATATTGTAGTTCATTTTAAATGGGTGGTATGAGATTTGCTTCGAGAACCGTAGCAGGTCATAAGGCTTTCCAGCACGCATTGAGTGTGGACGCCTTCACCTCTTTCATTGATAGAGCAATGATGTCCGCACATTTCATAATGGAAAATTCTTTCCAATCCTTGGACTCCGACATATTTGTATCAGATTCCAACAAAAATTGATTTTCATATTATTGACAATTATTGAGGTATAAAACTCTGTACTAAAAAAAACAGCAAAAATGTACCAGTATTTTTCCCTGTACTTATCGCGATCTCGAGCAGCAATATAATAGAAAAACGCAGCTAAAACCGAAAAAAGTAGCAATTAAGTGCTTTTCATACTGGCTGCATTGACTTCGGACTTCAAAAAATTTACGTTTTATTTTTAATAATTATCACTTAAAAATAATTTGTTTCATAACAGTTTGAAAACATTTCTATAAAAAGTGACACTGTTAATCAAATAAAACAAAATTACAAAACTTTAAAGTTACAAAACGACTTTACATTTTTAAAGTCCAAAGTCAACGTAGCCGGTATGAAAAGCACTTTATATTTGCATGCGGGGCGAAACGCAGCGTAGCCGAGCAAGTGCAAAGAATGCGGGTCAAAAAACAAAGCCATTTTTAATCCGAATAACGCACGTACTATTTTTTCTCCATCGAAGAAAATACATTGCGTACCCTAATTATAAGTACAAATTACACGTATTTAAAATTTCTAGATTGAAATTTGATGAAATATCTAGCTAAGAAGGAGATCTTCACTTTGTTTCGTTTGGGCATTTTACCAAGTTATGACGTGTCAAATACTTTTAATATTGAAAACAGTATTAAAGAAGCCATTAGAAAAACTGGAAAGTTGGAGTTTTACGGGGCCCCCCAGAAGTCGGGGCCCCGGGCGCGCGCCCGGTGCGCCCGCCGTTAAATCCGCCAGTGCCCACGAAAGATAAAGCCAAGCAACTTAAATGCTTTAACACAAATGGCGGATATATGCCTATCAAATTTAAGATTTGAATCAAATAATACAACTAAATCAAAGACCTCATGGACCCTTTCCAGTTTGACACCAGTATAATATTATCGGGAAAGTGTATACTTTTACACTTTCTGCCGAAATTACAAAATGTTTAAAAAATCACTCGATCGATTTCGGCTTGTTAGGCCATTATCAGGATTATACAGTTTAGTAGATACTCTTGATGATGGCCGAAATCGATCGAGTGATTTTTTAAACATTTTGTAATTTTGCGAAATATTTAACAAGTGTTTAAAAAAAAAATAGAAATGTGTGTACATGGAAGTATTGAATATTGGAAGAAGAGACTACTGGATAAACTAGCAGTGCATATTGGATATCATTATAAGTGATGAAACAAACGTATAATGAACATATTATACGTTAGTCGTGTACAAAATACATCTCCAGACATAACACTCTAGAGGCTGATTTTATTCCAATTTTGTGAATTCTTCTGATTTTCCAATGTTTCCCGCGGTTAGGTTAAACAAAGTTTTCCAACCATGTATCCTATTAACTTTCGGCTGAAAACCACAACATTTTTTATTTTCGGCTGGAATGGTAATAAGGTATTTTGCATTGTCGACTTTTTACTTACGGCTAACTTTAACAGGGTCATAAAAACGACCAAAAACCCTATATAATATCAAAATATACCCAAGGCCGATTACAACAAAACCACTGAAAAGCCTACACATTGACATAATCTCCATCAATAAAATAAACTTCCTATAAATAATTGATGTTTTTTCAAAATATTTACAGATGATAAAACCAAAATGATAGCTGTTATTCACGAAGATGAAGTTTGCCGACACGAGCCGATAGGCGAGTGTCATAAATCATCTGAGTGAATAACAGCCATTATATGCGAGTAGAATACGATACTTTGTCCACGACCGACAAATATCATTGTTTTATAATCAAATCCTTTAAATACTCTTCAAATAATTTTCGTCGACATTTTGACGTCACAGTTTAATAATAATGAAAATGGCAAGAGACTACTAGATAAAATTTCAAAAATTAAATAATTTAGTTGGAAGTATTGAATAATGAAAGAAAGGACTACTAGATAGACTAGCAGTGAATAATGGATATCATTATAAGTGATGAAACAAACGTATTGTTCAGGATCTGTACCTAAAAAGACAAATTTGTAAATATGTAATATAGATCTGTAATTTATGTAAAAAGAAACTTATCTTGTTGGTGTGGCACAGCAATTATATTTTATTATCCATTTGTTTTTGTTTTATATAATTCTGACATTATTTAGATTAATGTTATTAATTTATTATTTATATTATAATGTATTTATTTTATAGTTAAGGCGAAAACTTACCCGGAATTATCATTTCAGCTGATTTTCCTGTAAATAATTTGTTCACAAACATCGGTTTGACGTTTGCTCAATTCTTATAAATTAGTTCTATGTTTTTTAAGAAATTATTATAATGATCGATCACTGCCATCTATCATTGGGCATCTAATTATTTAATTTCTAATAGATAGAGCAAGTGTAGAATACTAGTTTTGTACGTACTATTTTGAAATGATATTGCCGCCGTTTTAGTATTTTCGCGCTTTTTCAATTTTATTACTCTTAAGATAATTAATTTTTTGTTCACTTTGATTTTGCAACCTGAGCTGTGTACACCAAAATTTGTGAAAATATCGAAATAAAAAATTGTAGCGGCTCACGCATTCAAAATACATAAATACATTCATTCGTTCACCACCACAATTTATCAAGCAACGCATTTACTCATTCATTCCCGCGACATATTCACACACATATGTCAGCGCTCTCATATGCCTTGCATACCCTCGCAACATTACCGCAACCGCTCAACCAACAAACACTCGCAAACACAATTCATCCAAATCATGCGGTACAAAAATGCGGTGCAACAAAAGACAGACGTAACGCTAACAAAATTCATTTTCATTCATTCTGTCCAAATTTCGTTTTTACTCGTGTACATACACATTTCGGTCGGTTCGTTTTCATATACGCACGCATCTCACCCAGTGGAATATAATAATAATAATAATAAATTTAATTTATGATATAATTTCTCATACGCGTCATATACGGTGGTGAATTATAATATCAGAAAGTGTAATCAATTTATCTAATTTATATAAATAATAAAATTTGTGAATTTATAATCTTTATAAAAACGAAACGTGTTTTTATTTTCTAAAACTAATTTTTGGTGCAAGTGAACAGTACGTGCACCCAATATCTGGTGACCTCCGACGTCCGTGTTTACGGATGACTAATATTTTATAGTGTGTTTTAATCATACACACAGGAAAACTTTGAAAAATTGTGTAAACTACAGTACACTTGGTACGGAAAATTATTTCGGAAAATTAATCCGTAATCCGTACCAAGTACAAAGGTATGTACATATAAACATAAAATATTAAATACAAACAAAACAACAACATATAAGACAAAAAATAACATTTGTTTTCTCAAATTATTTCGCATATCACAACACAAAAACGAGAAAAATCAGCACCGCCATTACAAAAAATTTCATACAAAAACAAAGTGAAGCGTAACAGTCGCGGGCATAAAAACAGCGGCATCAACACCGAATATAATTACAACGCGCAAATTATATACAATTATATAAAAAATTCAACATTAAATAGTATAAATACAATTAAATACCCACATCGGCCTTTACATTAGGGAATTTACATACTAAAACAACAACAAAATACAGCAAAGACACATCGAAAACTATATACCTACGCATAAATGTTTGCAAAATTCGAAACGAAAATAAAACCAGCGAAGCAGACAACAACAACAACGGGAAAATAATCATCAAGAAGCAGCAGCAGGAACAACGGTATCATCATCATCAGCAGGGTCAACAAAAGCAACAGCAACAACTATAACAACTAAGCTAAGTGTTTTTTTTTATCTTTTCAACTCAAATTTCTATTGTTACAAATAAACAAATTCTAGAAAAGTTTTTTTTACATTTCAAACATATTTATCATACATTATTATATAACCATTTTTCAAAAATAATTTTCACAATCAAAATAAAAAATAATGTAAATTTTTCACCATCGTATTCGGTTATAATTCGATCGCGAATTAATCTACGTATACATATACTGATCCTTATCGTTTTGTTCGGTACTTTCCACCAACGTTTTCGCTTAAACAAACCGCAATTATTTTTTTTTGGTTTTCGTTGTTTATTATTATTATTATTGATTACTAAATATTCTTTAAAATTTCAACGAGCCCCCCCAATACGAGGTAACACGCCCGTTCCGTAATTCGGGGGTATCTCGTCGGCCAACACGTGCCGTCCATACATGGTAACCATTCCACTACTAATTAATTTTCATTCAACTACTATTTTCGAACCACTATTGATTGCTTCTTTTGAACCAATGTTGATAGCACTAGGTCCCATATAAATCATTTTCTTCAGAAATTCGGCTCTACTTAAAATATTTGTTCACACGAGACATTTATTTTCTAACGTTTAAGTTTAAATTTCGGGTACATTTTTTCTTGTGAAGTGACGTATAACATATACACGAATTCGCTTTTATAAAAATCGAAATGTCAGACACCGAAGAGCATACCATGAAGGTTGATCAACAACCAAAACCAGGGACATCAACAGGAGAAGTCGCAACCCAAGCAAAAATCAACTTGCAACCATTCTGGCCACAACAACCAAACAATTGGTTTCGTTTAACCGAAATTCAATTTGAAATTCGAGGCATCACGTCAGAAAAATCGAAATACTCGTACGTTTTAGCAACAATTTCGCCCGAAATTTGTGACACCATTAGCGACTTTTTACAGCAACCACCAAAAGACAATCAATATTCTGTCCTAAAACAAACTCTGTTAGAACGATTGGCTCCATCGGACGAGCGGCGTTTAGAAGCCCTATTGTCCAGCCAAGCTCTCGGCGACCGACGCCCCTCTGAGGCGCTTCGTCACTTACGCAACCTCGCAGGCCAAAACACTCTGAGCGATACAATCATTCGATCCATTTGGATTCGAAAATTGCCCGAGGTTATTAAAATAGCGATGACTGCACAACCAGTTACCACAACAGTTGAAGAACTGGCTAAAATAGCAGACCGCATGTACGAAGTGACGAACATGGGCACATTACCAAACTTACAAGCAATCAATCGTAACACAAATCCGAACTACACGAATAGACAGAGTCGTTCCCCCACTCCTCAGTTAAATTCAATCGAAGATCGCCTGGCGCGCATCGAGGCTCGACTATCGGGCTTGTTTCGAAGCGGTCGGAGTAGATCAAGGGGACGCTCAGCAACACGTTCACAATCACAAGGTAACAACACCCAGAGTGTTAACAATCGATTGGGCAAGTGTTGGTATCACGCTAAACATGGTGCGGCGGCACGCAAATGCATTCAACCGTGCATTTTCAATAACGCGCAGCACTCCATCAACAAGATGGACATTGATACCACACCAACAAAAAACTTGTAAACCAGCGGGTAATGACGACATCGTCAGACACCTTTAAAAGTTCAGCCCGTCTATTCGTGTTAGACAAAAATAATAAATTCCTATTTCTAATTGACACTGGCGCTGACCTTTCGGTCATTCCAGCGAATTATTTCAAGCAAGCTTATACTTTTACAAATCGAAATAATAATCTAGTTCTCTCGGCCGCCAATGGCACAATAATCCACACCTACGGCACACATTTGCTGCAGGTGGATCTCGGACTCAAACGAGCATTCACGCATGCTTTCATCTTAGCTGCGGTGAATCGTCCGATCATTGGCGCCGATTTCTTGTGCAAATTTGGCTTACTTGTTGACTTAAGAAACAAACGGCTGGTTGATTCAGCTACTCAGCTGTCAATCAATGCCACCTCGGTTCTTGTCGACACACCGACACCGATTCATTTCGCAGTCAACAACGGTTATGGCACTCTGCTTAAGCAATTTCCTTCCCTCACAGCAGAGCCTAACTACAACTTGCCAGTCCAGCACAACGTGGTCCACCATATTGTCACAGCACGCCATCTGCCTGTGTCAAGACCACGCAGACTAGATCCAGTTCGTCACAAATCCGCACATACAGAATTCCAGCACATGGTGGAATTAGGGATTTGCCGGCCATCTGCATCTCCCGTCTCTTGTCCGCTCCATATGGTGAAAAAGAAAGATCACGATTGGCGACCATGTGGGGATTATCGGCGCTTAAACTCGGTCACAACACCTGATCGCTATCCAATACCCCACATCCAAAATTTCTCCATGCACTTGCATGGTTGCAAAATTTTTTCAAAAATCGATCTAGTCAGAGCTTACCATCTAATTCCCGTTGCACCTGAAGACGTTCATAAAACGGCAATCACTACTCCATTTGGCCTATTCGAATTCACCCGAATGCCATTTGGACTACGCAATGCCGCGCAAACGTTTCAGCGTTTCATGAACGAAGTCGTACGCGATTTAGACTTCGTCTTCGTCTACATTGACGACATTCTTGTAGCTTCGCATAATGAGGAGCAACACAAATTTCACCTGGAACAACTCTTCCACAGGTTAACGCAGTTTGATGTTCATATCAAGAGTTCAAAATGCGTCTTTGGCGCATCCACTCTTGATTTCCTCAGCCACAAGATCACCCCTAATGGTATTCTGCCGTCCGAAGAACGAATTAACGCCATTAGGGAATTCCCAGCTCCAGCATCAATCAAAAGCATACAGCGATTCATCGGTATGGTAAACTACTACCACCGATTCATACCAAAGCTCGCTGAAACACTCGCACCAATTCATTCACACTTGGCAGCCTTACTCAAGAAGCCCAAGACAGCCAAGAACTTCTCTTGGCCCGACGAATGTCAACATGCATTCTCGTCGCTGAAAGCTGAATTGGCCCAGATAACACTTCTGGCACACCCGCTGAGTGACTCAAAACTCAGTTTAACCACTGACGCATCAAACACAGCTGTCGGTGCAGTACTACAACAGTACAACAACGATTGTTGGGAGCCACTGGGATTCTTTTCCAAGAAACTCTCGGATGCCGAAAAGAAATATTCCGCATTCGATCGGGAATTACTCGGCATATATCTAGCAGTCAAACACTTTAGATATTTTGTTGAGGGTCGGGACTTCACCATTTACACCGACCACAAGCCTCTGACACGAGCAATCCAGTCAAAAACTGAACGCAATCCAAGGCAATCTCGCCACTTGGATTATATCAGTCAATTTACAACGGACATCCAGCATGTCCACGGACATAACAATGTTGTCGCGGATACACTATCCCGCACTACCGACAACGAAACGGCCGCAGTCGATACACACATCGACTTAAATCAAATCGCAAACACGCAAAAAGTCGACCTAGAACTTCAGAATTTATTTTCTGGTTCCGAATGTCACTCTAGTTCATCAATGAAACTAGAACTTTTTAAACTACCTGGCCTCGAAATTATTTGTGAAACATCTACTGGGAACAATCGCCCATACATTGCAGCACCACTACGTCGAGCTATCTTCGACACACTTCACAACATTTCGCATCCTAGCGTCCGTGCAACTCGTAAATTGATTTCTGCTCGCTACTTTTGGCCTAACATGAACAAAGACGTAGGCAATTGGGCTCAGTCTTGTTTATCCTGCCAACGTGCCAAAATCCAACGGCACACCAAATCACCTCATGGACATTTTAACATTCCACCTGGTCGATTCGAGCATATCCATATAGACATTGTAGGTCCACTCCCTCCGTCTAGTGGATATTTATATCTACTCACCTGTGTCGATCGTTTTACTCGCTGGCCCGAAGCATACTGCATGACAAACATGTCAGCTGCAACCATTGCCACCACTTTTGTAAACAATTACGTATCACGATTCGGCGTGCCCCTTCACATCACCACTGATCAGGGAACGCAATTCGAGTCAAAACTTTTCTCAGAGTTAACGAAACTCCTCGGATCTCATCGGATACGCACAACGGCTTATCATCCGCAAGCCAATGGCATGGTCGAACGCTTCCATCGGCAACTTAAAGCCGCATTAATGGCCAGAGGCAACACAATAAATTGGAGCTCGGAAATACCAATCATCCTTCTTGGAATCCGAGCAACAGTGAAAGAAGATCTCAAGTGCTCACCAGCTGAAATGGTTTACGGACAAACCATCAAGCTACCCGGTGAGTTCTTCATCGATAATCCTCTTCCACCACTTCCAACTGCCGACACAGTCGTCGACCAACTGCGACAAACCATGCAAAACCTTGTACCCACAGCAACTCGTCAAACCAAACAAGATGATGTTTTTGTTCCGAAATCACTAAACAACTGTGATTTTGTCTTCGTCAGAACAGACAAGGTTCGCACGGGACTATCTCCTCCTTACGAAGGTCCGTATAAAGTCATACGTAGACTACGCAAGCAATTCACCGTATCGATTAATGGTAAAAACCAAACCATTTCAATCGATCGGCTCAAACCAGCGTACGGAATTCTTAGTTCAGCTGTTCTCACATCAAACCTTCGAACTCACAAAAGCGTCCGTATAGCACCAACACATACAGTTATTCCATAAGGAGGGGAAATCACTTGCGGGGGAGTCCTGTAGCGGCTCACGCATTCAAAATACATAAATACATTCATTCGTTCACCACCACAATTTATCAAGCAACGCATTTACTCATTCATTCCCGCGACATATTCACACACATATGTCAGCGCTCTCATATGCCTTGCATACCCTCGCAACATTACCGCAACCGCTCAACCAACAAACACTCGCAAACACAATTCATCCAAATCATGCGGTACAAAAATGCGGTGCAACAAAAGACAGACGTAACGCTAACAAAATTCATTTTCATTCATTCTGTCCAAATTTCGTTTTTACTCGTGTACATACACATTTCGGTCGGTTCGTTTTCATATACGCACGCATCTCACCCAGTGGAATATAATAATAATAATAATAAATTTAATTTATAATTTCTCATACGCGTCATATACGGTGGTGAATTATAATATCAGAAAGTGTAATCAATTTATCTAATTTATATAAATAATAAAATTTGTGAATTTATAATCTTTATAAAAACGAAACGTGTTTTTATTTTCTAAAACTAATTTTTGGTGCAAGTGAACAGTACGTGCACCCAATAAAATATTAAAATTAAAAATAAAATTGTGCTAATAAAATTATAAATTAAGATAATTTGAGTGCTTTCATTTTTGTGTTGAAGAAAATTATTGTTTGGGAATTTTCTCTCGACATAAACTGGTCCTTCGAGCCGGATCTTGTTGAATAGATTCGGAAATTTCTGGAAACCTGCTCGAAGAATATAACGTGAGGCGGAAACCATTTTGAGGACCAATGAAAAAACGCATTGAGTATAATTTTTATTTTATTTATTAAATTTATATAAACATTATTAAACCAACTGTATGAAAATATAATAAACTTTCATTTAAAAACACTAAATTTATTATAAACTATATAGTACACGTATATTTTTTTTTTGTGTATAATCCGTATTGACTCTCCAAGGCAAATTTATTGCCCGTTTTCTTTGAATGAAATAAAGTGAATTGTTTATATCAGAAACATTAGTGCAGTGTTAAAATTTTGATGGTTTAGACTATTTATACCTTTGCAAGTGTTTTTTTTTTTTTTTGGTTTCCACGTATTAGCACATTTTTCCATTTTCTAAACTGTTGAAATGGATGGCCTAAAAGGAAAAAGAACGTATCTTAAAGGTCAAATTACAAGAATTGAAAAATTTGTTCAAATTATTAATGATGATACAAGCCTAGATGATTTAGCGATACGGTTGGATAGGGTTTACCAGTTATACAAAGATTTTGTGGAAGTTGAGTACCAGATGATCGAGTTATCTAATGACGCACAAACTGATATAGAAGCTGTCGATATTCAGTACTACTCAATTGTTCCCATGCTTCAAGCTGCTATAAGGAAAAGATCTAGCATGACTCAACCTACCGTACATTTAGACCAGACGCTGAATTCTAAACAAATGGCTTCGAGTGATTTTCGATTACCACGCATTTCCATTCCCCCATTTGATGGGAACTATAAGGAATGGCAATCATTTTTTGATCTTTTTGGGTCTACAGTGCACGAAAACGTATCGCTCTCGCCAGCTCAAAAGTTTCAGTACCTAAAAGGACTGTTAAGAGGTGAAGCATTGGCTCTTGTTCGGCATTTTCAGATTAACGATGCGAACTATATAGAAGCGTATCAAAAGCTCTGTAAGAGGTATGATAAGAAGCGATACATAGTGGATTCATTTTTGCAGACGTTTTTCGACCAACCTTCAATTACACAGGCATCATCACATGCTATCGCACGTTTACATGACACGTGTGATGAAGTAGTTCGCGGTCTCAAGGCGTTGGGCACACAAGCAGAGAGTCGAGATCCTTGGATCATTTATGTTGCAACCCAAAAGATGGATGCTGAGACAAGGCAAATGTGGAAATTGGAAACCACGGATATAGAATTTCCTACTTTCGAGAAGCTACTAGCAGTTTTAAATAAGCGGATGGATGCGCTGCAAGGTTGTAAACCGGAGATGGTAAAACGCCAACCCTCTAAGCAGAATATTCAGCAGTCAAAGTCTTTGCACACTGTACCAGCAGTAACTTGTGCATTCTGTGGGAAAGACCACAAACTACTGTCTTCCCTCGTAAAAAACGCCTAGACGTTGTGTTCGAGGAGTACGCCCACTGGGTGGTTAATTCGAATAAAATGCCCGGGGCGTTATGTTCGAATAAAATAACCAAATTCAGCATACCATACCTTTTTACATAGTAAACAGAAAATTTGCTAAACTATTTATTTGACAATTTGTAAATGTTGTTTTTTATTGTTTTACCCAATACGCCGCTTGAAAACACTCGTGCATCTGTACATATTAGTAAATAGTTAAAAAACAACAAATTTGAACAAAACCATATGGCAAAAGTTGATTTTTCGTCTTTTTTGCGATTTACATTCTTATATCATAAAATGTAGGCCTAAACATCTTTTTTGGTACAAGAGGATTCTAACTATAATTACTTATTAAAGGTTCCGTAAGATAGTTTTCCCATTTATTGGAGATTTTTTATCCAAATTTTCAATTTTTAATCATGAAGACTTTTATTTTCATTTTCGTGTGATTTGTTCGCTGTGTTTCGTGAGTCAATAATTCAATGATAATTCAATTCGATAAAATGCATGGGAAACATCACGATATTTCAACTAGAAAAGGCATGATGGAAGCCAGGGTACTTTAACTATAACAGGTATGATGGATAGCGATTTAAATTTCGTATTCACCCTACGCTGGTGGCAACAGCAATGTTGCCATGACAATAAAATCAAATACACATACATTTGTAAATTTTTCGTATCAAGAAATAATATGTGGCAACATTGCTTTTGTCACCAGCATGGAATGAAAACAATAAATTAAATCGCTTAAATGATCGACATTTGAATAAATTGTATCATTCTGTGGTGATGTTGGATTGTCAAGTAATCCAAATGTGAGCCTTATAATGCCAAAAACCATTCCATTACGTCCAGATTTCACCAAATGCAAATACAGTGAAATTCACTTATAACGCCCTCGGATATAGCGACATTTCGTTTATAACGTCGAAATTTAAAAGAAAGTTTGATTTGTTCTATTTTATCATTAGGAATCATTCGCTTACAACGACTTCGGTTATTACGACAATTCTGATATAACGACCAATTTTCCATAGAAAAATGTACAAATTGCTCGCTTATTACGGCCAAAAATGTGTAAAATAAAGTAAATATTTTTATTGACAAGGGGGGGGGCCTTGACGTAAATATTTTTATTGACAAGGGGGGGGCCTTGACGTAAATATTTTTATTGACAAGGGGGGGGCCTTGACGTAAGTATTTTTATTGACAAGGGGGGGGCCTTGACGTAAATATTTTTATTGACAAGGGGGGGGCCTTGACGTAAATATTTTTATTGACAAGGGGGGGCCTTGACGTAAATATTTTTATTGACAAGGGGGGGGCCTTGACGTAAATATTTTTATTGACAAGGGGGGGGCCTTGACAAGGGGGGGGCCTTGACGTAAATATTTTTATTGACAAGGGGGGAGCCTTGACGTAAATATTTTTATTGACAAGGGGGGGGCCTTGACGTAAATATTTTTATTGACAAGGGGGGGGCCTTGACGTAAATATTTTTATTGACAAGGGGGGGGCCTTGACGTAAATATTTTTATTGACAAGGGGGGGGCCTTGACGTAAATATTTCTATTGACAAGGGGGGGGCCTTGACGTAAATATTTTTATTGACAAGGGGGGGGCCTTGACGTAAATATTTTTATTGACAAGGGGGAGGCCTTGACGTAAATATTTTTATTGACAAGGGGGGGGCCTTGACGTAAATATTTCTATTGACAAGGGGGGGGCCTTGACGTAAATATTTTTATTGACAAGGGGGGGGCCTTGACGTAAATATTTTTATTGACAAGGGGGGGGCCTTGACGTAAGTATTTTTATTGACAAGGGGGGGGCCTTGACGTAAATATTTTTATTGACAAGGGGGGGGCCTTGACGTAAGTATTTTTATTGACAAGGGGGGGGCCTTGACGTAAATATTTTTATTGACAAGGGGGGGGCCTTGACGTAAATATTTTTATTGACAAGGGGGGGGCCTTGACGTAAATATTTTTATTGACAAGGGGGGGGCCTTGACGTAAATATTTCTATTGACAAGGGGGGGGCCTTGACGTAAATATTTTTATTGACAAGGGGGGGGCCTTGACGTAAATATTTTTATTGACAAGGGGGGGGCCTTGACGTAAGTATTTTTATTGACAAGGGGGGGGCCTTGACGTAAATATTTTTATTGACAAGGGGGGGGCCTTGACGTAAGTTTTTTTATTGACAAGGGGGGGGCCTTGACGTAAATATTTTTATTGACAAGGGGGGGGCCTTGACGTAAATATTTTTATTGACAAGGGGGGGGCCTTGACGTAAATATTTTTATTGACAAGGGGGGGGCCTTGACGTAAATATTTCTATTGACAAGGGGGGGGCCTTGACGTAAATATTTTTATTGACAAGGGGGGGGCCTTGACGTAAGTATTTTTATTGACAAGGGGGGGGGCCTTGACGTAAATATTTTTATTGACAAGGGGGGGGGCCTTGACGTAAATATTTTTATTGACAAGGGGGGGGCCTTGACGTAAATATTTTTATTGACAAGGGGGGGGCCTTGACGTAAATATTTTTATTGACAAGGGGGGGGCCTTGACGTAAGTATTTTTATTGACAAGGGGGGGGCCTTGACGTAAATATTTTTATTGACAAGGGGGGGGCCTTGACGTAAATATTTTTATTGACAAGGGGGGGGCCTTGACGTAAATATTTTTATTGACAAGGGGGGGGGCCTTGACGTAAATATTTCTATTGACAAGGGGGGGGCCTTGACGTAAATATTTTTATTGACAAGGGGGGGGCCTTGACGTAAGTATTTTTATTGACAAGGGGGGGGCCTTGACGTAAATATTTTTATTGACAAGGGGGGGGGGCCTTGACGTAAATATTTTTATTGACAAGGGGGGGGGCCTTGACGTAAATATTTTTATTGACAAGGGGGGGGCCTTGACGTAAATATTTTTATTGACAAGGGGGGGGCCTTGACGTAAATATTTTTATTGACAAGGGGGGGGCCTTGACGTAAATATTTTTATTGACAAGGGGGGGGCCTTGACGTAAGTATTTTTATTGACAAGGGGGGGGCCTTGACGTAAGTATTTTTATTGACAAGGGGGGGGCCTTGACGTAAATATTTTTATTGACAAGGGGGGGGCCTTGACGTAAATATTTTTATTGACAAGGGGGGGGCCTTGACGTAAATATTTTTATTGACAAGGGGGGGGCCTTGACGTAATATTTTTATTGACAAGGGGGGGCCTTGACGTAAATATTTTTATTGACAAGGGGGGGGCCTTGACGTAAATATTTTTATTGACAAGGGGGGGCCTTGACGTAAATATTTTTATTGACAAGGGGGGGGCCTTGACGTAAGTATTTTTATTGACAAGGGGGGGCCTTGACGTAAATATTTTTATTGACAAGGGGGGGGCCTTGACGTAAATATTTTTTATTGACAAGGGGGGGGCCTTGACGTAAATATTTTTATTGACAAGGGGGGGCCTTGACGTAAATATTTTTATTGACAAGGGGGGGCCTTGACGTAAGTATTTTTATTGACAAGGGGGGGGCCTTGACGTAAATATTTTTATTGACAAGGGGGGGGGCCTTGACGTAAATATTTTTATTGACAAGGGGGGGGCCTTGACGTAAATATTTTTATTGACAAGGGGGGGGCCTTGACGTAAGTATTTTATTGACAAGGGGGGGGCCTTGACGTAAATATTTTTATTGACAAGGGGGGGGCCTTGACGTAAATATTTTTATTGACAAGGGGGGGGCCTTGACGTAAATATTTTTATTGACAAGGGGGGGGCCTTGACGTAAATATTTCTATGACAAGGGGGGGGCCTTGACGTAAATATTTTTATTGACAAGGGGGGGGCCTTGACGTAAGTATTTTTATTGACAAGGGGGGGGCCTTGACGTAAATATTTTTATTGACAAGGGGGGGGCCTTGACGTAAATATTTTTATTGACAAGGGGGGGGCCTTGACGTAAGTATTTTTATTGACAAGGGGGGGGCCTTGACGTAAATATTTTTATTGACAAGGGGGGGCCTTGACGTAAATATTTTTATTGACAAGGGGGGGGCCTTGACGTAAATATTTTTATTGACAAGGGGGGGGCCTTGACGTAAGTATTTTTATTGACAAGGGGGGGGCCTTGACGTAAATATTTTTATTGACAAGGGGGGGGCCTTGACGTAAATATTTTTATTGACAAGGGGGGGCCTTGACGTAAATATTTTTATTGACAAGGGGGGGGCCTTGACGTAAGTATTTTTATTGACAAGGGGGGGGCCTTGACGTAAATATTTTTATTGACAAGGGGGGGGCCTTGACGTAAATATTTTTATTGACAAGGGGGGGGCCTTGACGTAAATATTTTTATTGACAAGGGGGGGGCCTTGACGTAAATATTTCTATTGACAAGGGGGGGCCTTGACGTAAATATTTTTATTGACAAGGGGGGGGCCTTGACGTAAGTATTTTTATTGACAAGGGGGGGGCCTTGACGTAAATATTTTTATTGACAAGGGGGGGCCTTGACGTAAATATTTTTATTGACAAGGGGGGGGCCTTGACGTCAATATTTTTGTTGACAAGGGGGGGGCCTTGACGTAAATATTTTTATTGACAAGGGGGGGGCCTTGACGTAAATATTTTTATTGACAAGGGGGGGGCCTTGACGTAAATATTTTTATTGACAAGGGGGGGGCCTTGACGTAAGTATTTTTATTGACAAGGGGGGGGCCTTGACGTAAATATTTTTATTGACAAGGGGGGGGCCTTGACGTAAATATTTTTATTGACGTAAAAAAGTAATATTTTTATTGACAAGGGGGGGCCTTGACGTAAAAAAGTAATATTTTTATTGACAAGGGGGGAGCCTTGACGTAAAAAAATAATATTTTTATTGACAAGGGGGGGCCTTGACGTAAAAAAATAATTTTTTTATTGACAAGGGGGGCCTTGACGTAAAAAAATAACTCTTTTAGTGACAAGGGGAGGGGGCCTTGACGTAACAAAATAATTTTTCTATTGACAAGGGGGGGGGGGAATTATGAATTTGATTGTTGAACCATTATATTTTTAATATACAGTGAAATTCACTTATAACGCCCTCGGATATAGCGACATTTCGTTTATAACGTCGAAATTTAAAAGAAAGTTTGATTTGTTCTATTTTATCATTAGGAATCATTCGCTTACAACGACTTCGGTTATTACGACAATTCTGATATAACGACCAATTTTCCATAGAAAAATGTAAAAATTGCTCGCTTATTACGGCCAAAAATGTGTAAAATAAAATAAAAATATTTTTTACAAAAAACCAAACATATATGTCTACTTTAGCTGTTTTTTTATTCGCTCCGGATAGCTGCTATCGAGAGCCGTCATATAAAATGTGGCTCCCGATAGCGCTCCGTATAAATATGTATAGAACCAAATATTTTTTATATAAAGTTTTCGCTAAACAATTGAATTAAAAATGATAGTTTGATGTTAAATAAAATTAGTTTACCAATAAATAGCGCACTAAATTTAAATTTAGGCATATAAAAATGACGGCTCTCGATAGCAGCTTTCGGGAGCGAATAAAAACACACAGCTTTTTTTATTGACTCATTTTGATTTATACTCAAATTTCTTTTCTACATGTTTCGGTGATATACATTTTTGTGTACGGTTTTATTTATACATATTCTATAAATTTAATTTTCAAGTGATTTTCAAAATTTAATTGCGTAAATAAAAAAGTAAAATAACAAATAAAACCAGTTAAATAACCATTCATCTTATTATAATTTTTAACTGAATTAAAAGTTGTATGGGACATATGTACCTACATAAAACGAAATAATAGAACCATCAACATAGAAAAACCGAAGAGCTTTTTTTAGCAAAACAATATGACGTATCACACTCTACGATCAGCACGATTTGGAAAAATAGAGATTCTACACAAAAGGCTTTTGAGTGTCAAAGTGGAGCTATGAACTTTTGAATTAAAAAATAATGAATTGAATTTTAATAAAAATTGCTGTAAAACGTATGTTTCATTATTAGTTTTAAATTGATTTATCATTAAAAAATATACATGTGGTGCTATAATACATATAGAAGATTTTTTAGTTTTAACACAATTCGCATATTACGACATTCGGTTGTAACAACGGATTTTAGTGATTTTCTCAATGTCGTTATAAGCGAATTACACTGTAGTAAAAAAACGTTTTATTTTGATTAGTACGACATTTTACTTTTATTTATTTTATTTATTTATTTATTTATTTACACAAATTTTGAGATACTTATTTTGAGCATAAGCTCATTTATAATATAGTATCATGTAGAGCAAAAGGTGGACAATATACTAATAAAATTCCTCCATTGGGTACCACTTTCTTCGGCATTATTGCAACTTTATTTAAAGCTTTGAACTGTCCTTAAGGGCGATTAATCGATTTTTGCTGTCTGCTGGCCAATTAGAAGGTTCAAGATGACACCACAAAACCCAAAGGTCTGGGGCATAATTTTAAAATTTTTAAGCTGAAAACTCGTACTCAAATTTCTTATTCGAGGCAGTTTAAAGATGACATCACAAGTTCCCGATGTTGCAGCAATGGGTACAATTAGCGAATTTTTAATGTAAAATCAAATAGAAAATTTTAATTATTTTTGAAGAAAACTAAAAAACAGCATCCGATTGACTCGAAAGTCAAGGCCAACCATTTTACGTTCCATTTTTTTTTTCATAATTTTGATTATTGGAATGTACTACACCTAACACCAGGTTAATAATTATAAATATTTCAATTTTTAACCCATAATTTAAATTATTTAAATAAATAAAATCGCATTTTGTCACCAGCTTACATCATTTTTTAAAGAAAGAGAAAGCGATTGAAATTTAAATCGCTTCCATCATACCTTTAAATCATACCTCAAAATCAACCAAAATGTACCAACACGAATAGCGAAACATCCCGCTAAACAAAGCGATTCGTTTACGATACGAAAACAATACCACTTCTTCATAGAAAACATCGTAAACGAATCGCCTTTTCGAATCGAAAACGAAACGTTTACGAATCGGCCGACTTATGATATAATTAGAATTTTTTACGATGCTTTGCCTATGTATTAGTTCATATCGAAAAGAGTTCGAATGTTGCGATACGATTACGTATCGTTTTTTTTGAAACGGAAACAGAACAAATTTTGCGATACTATACGAATCGTTTTTTTCGTAATAGAGATCCACAAATTTTGCGAAAGCTTAGCAATAAAAAATTTGTTTATTAAATTGTTTGATAGTTTTATTAGTTGAGTAATATTCTTAATTAAGTGTAATGCCAGGTCCTATGCCAGGGAACATACTTTATGGCCTGTGTAAACTTCACGTATTTTGCACTTGGTACAAGTATATAGTACCCCGAATGAGATTTAACTCCTACATTTAAATGAAAATTTATATAAGTATTAATTCATTTTCTAAGAAAACATGTTGATTCAAATATACATATTTCTGTTAACTGAATAACTGTTTCACTTATTTGTAAAATGTTTTTTGTCTTTTCGATACACAGAAAATTATTTTTATTTTCGCAAATTATCACAAAATTATAATTATTTTATTTTAATCAAATCCACCTTTGAAACATAAAATCAAAATGAAGCGAATGGTGATTTTTTACTTCTATATAATATATATTTATATGTAAGTGTAGTTGAATTGTGACGTACAGCTTTGTGTATTATAGTATCGTTTACGTATCTATAACGTATCGTTTTTTACAATTCGCATTTTTTGTTTAGCGGAATTTGTTTTATTAAAACAAAAAAATTCGAAATGAAGTAAAAACAACAAACGAAAAGAGTGAGATACTGTATAAAATCACATTTAAATTCTGTGAGAAAAGAGAACTTATATATGTACATACATACATACAATTCAAATTTAAAACCCATCTTACAGTTACAAATACATTTCCGAGTAATATTTCCATTCACGATTCAAAAAATAAAAATCTTCATGATTAAAAATTGAAAATTTGGATAAAAATATAATAATTAAAATCCTCCTGTACGAAAAATGATTTTTAGGCCTATATTTTAAGATAAAAGAATGAAAAGCGTGAAAATTTACGTTACGTTTATTTTATTTTAATAAATATGTACTGAATTACTATACTGAATAAATAGTAGTTTTTACATTTTTTCGATTTAGTTTCGTACAAAAAAATTTAATATTTTAATACAACGCCTAGGCGTTTTATTTAAGTGGGCGTTTTATTCGAGGTATTGGTTTTCATTTTTAAAATTTTGGTTTTTTAGGCGCTCTCGAATACAACGCCTAGACGTTTTTTACGAGGGAAGACTGTAGTAGAATGTGCCGATTTTCTAGGCTTAGAAATTCAACAGCGCAGAGAATATGTAAAGAAACATGCTAGATGTTTTAACTGCTTGAGTGATACACACATGGTCTACCAGTGCAAATCAAAGCGTAAATGCGATTTGTGTCACAGAAAGCATAATGTGATACTCCATTTGGAAGTGCCTGCATCAACGCCTGAAGTGACTAATTGTGCTCATGCCAATTTGGTAGCTAATGCTATTTTGCCAACAGCCCAGATAGCTGTAAAACGTCAAAGTGGTGACTGGCAGTATTGTAGAGCCTTGCTTGACACCGGGTCGCAAACATCTTTTGTCACGGAAGAGTGTTTCCAGCGACTCGGACTTAAGAAGGTAAATGGACGAATATTGATACACGGTCTTAATGATGTAGCTTCAGGAGTGTCTAAAGGTTTAGCTACTATGTACAAATCAAATCCAGATTCAACGAGGATTCCTATGAAATAGCTGCCAAGGTTCTTATAGTTCCAAAGATAACATCTTATCAACCCCCAATTAAGGGACTTAATCGTTCACCAGATTTGAAGAACATGAGGTTAGCAGATCCAGATTTTAATATGGAAGGCAAGATTGACGTCTTACTTGGGAGCGACATATTCTTCGATATTATTTGCAATGGTAAAAGATATCTTCCGAAGACAAGACTGGTTGCTCACAACACACACTTAGGATGGGTGGTTGCAGGAACACCAATTCATTGTGAAGTTGGCAATAAGGAAGCTCAATTCAATCTTCACCTGGATGTTGATCTGACTCTCAGAAAATTTTGGGAAATTGAAGAGATCAAGGACGTCGTTCACTACAGCGAGGAGGAGAAATTATGTCTTGAACACTACCGAAATACAGTTTGTAGAGCCAAGGATGGAAAATACATCGTTAGTCTACCCTTCAAAAACGACATATTAAAACTGGGTAACTCAAAAATTATGGCTATAAAACGATTTACTAATTTGGAAAAGCGATTCTCTCGTGATGCTTCATTTAAGAGACAATATTCCCAATTTATCGAAGAATATCTAACACTAGGGCATATGACAGTTGCTGATGATACCGGTATAAAGCAGTACTACTTGCCACATCACGGGGTAATAAAGGAAAGCAGTACAACCACCAAACTCCGGGTTGTTTTTGATGGCTCAGCCAAGACAACGCACGGAAACTCGCTGAATGATCAGTTAGCTGTTGGGCCAGTTGTACAATCTACTTTAGTAGAGTTAATACTCCGATTTCGTCTACACAAAATTGTATTCACGGCCGATATTGAGAAGATGTTCCGGCAAATCTGGGTCAATACAAAGGATAGCGAATATCAAAAGAACGTTTGGAGGAAGGAGCCACATGAGAAAATGCGCATCTACAAGCTGCTAACAGTCACATATGGTACGACATCAGCTCCATTTTTAGCGACGCAAACACTGAATCAGCTAGCGTCAGATTTCCAAGACGAGTTTCCAGAGGCTTCAGAAGTACTGAAACAAGATTTTTATGTTGATGATCTTATGTCGGGAACGAATAATCTAAACGAAGCCGAAAAGATTGTTCAGGATCTAATTTGTCTGTTAGGAAAAGGAGGATTTAATCTTCGCAAGTGGGCATCCAATAGTTCCGAGCTGATGTGCACTATTCCAGAAGCCAACAAAGACATTCCGCTTAAAGAATTTGAAGGTGATTCTCAGGCCGTATCAGTACTTGGAATTAGGTATTCTCCTGTAAATGACACTTTCCAGTTCAAGGTGAATTTAGTGCATCACAAATTGACAAAACGCAGCATGTTGTCGGAAGCGTCAAAAATATTTGACCCAATTGGATGGTTGTCGCCAACAATCATCAAAATAAAAATATTATTCCAGAGTCTGTGGCTGTTAGGAATTGATTGGGATGAATCATTACCAAATCCAATTTTCGTAAACTATTCAGCGATCAGAAGCAACTTGAGCAGATTAGAGGACATCCGAATACATAGATGGTTGTACACCGAAGGCCAGGAGTTGGAATTGCACGGATTTGCAGATGCGTCCGAATTGGCATATGCTGCTGTGATATATAGCAGAGTGAAGACCGAAAACGGATATAAAATAAATCTTGTGACGGCGAAGACAAAAGTGGCACCAATCAAAACAATCAGCATTCCACGGTTGGAACTTTGCGCTGCGGTGTTGCTAACAAGGCTGATGTTATCTGTTTTAGAAATATTTAAGAGTAAGGTAACAATCAAATATCGTTTATGGACGGACTCAACAATAGTGCTGAACTGGATATCCTCATGTCCAAGGAGATGGCAAACTTATGTTGCAAATAGGGTTTCTTTCGTTTTGCAACATACCAGCCGCAGTCAATGGAGTCATGTTCCATCCTCTGACAATCCAGCTGACTGCGCTTCGCGTGGCTTACATCCGGATGAATTAATCAACTTTGGCTTATGGTGGAATGGTCCACATTGGCTAACCAAACCAGAAGTAAATTGGCCAAGTCAATCTCGAATTAATTCGGAATTATCAGATGCAGCTCTGAAAGAAGAGAAGAAAAATTCAGTTATGTTAATGAACATTGAAGATACGAACGATTGGCTCCCTGAGCTCATTGAACGCTGTTCAAAATTTTCTAAAATCATATTTGTGATTGCTCGAATTTTAGAGAGATTAGAATTCTCACAGCGGTTCAATGAGGCTAAACGTGATGCTTTCAATTTGGTCATCCGAAGAGTGCAGCTAAACAATTTTGCATTTGAAATGAATGCGCTCGCGACTAATAAGCCAATATATCAGAGTTCTAAAATATTATCTCTCTTTCCATTTATAGATCAAGTTGGCTTGTTACGAGTTGGTGGAAGGCTGGATAACGCAGATGTTCCATACGAAACAAAGCATCCAGTTATAATCCCAGCAAAGCATCGGGTAACCAACATGATTATTAGAGATGAACATCTCAAACAGCTACATACATGCGGGACCCACACTGTTGACGTCAATCTTAAAAAAAAATTACCAGATTTTAAGATGCAAAGAAGCTGTTCGAAGAGTAATTGGGCATTGTGTCAAGTGCGTCCGTTTTAAGGCAAAGCAACAACAACAACTAATGGGTTAGCTGCCACAATCCAGAGTTGCTTACCATCGACCTTTTTTCAAAACGGGTGTGGATTGTGCCGGGCCGATATACATCAAGGCATCAAGATTACGAGGTGCTAAAACTATAAAAGCATACCTGGCGCTGTTCGTTTGTATGGCCACAAGGGCGATACATTTGGAGTTGGTGAGTGATATGACCACCGAGGCAATTTTGGCGGCTCTGCGACGGTTCCATGCACGGCGAGGAATATGTGGTCATATTTACAGCGACAATGGCTCCAATTTTGTGGGTGCACAAAAGGATCTACAACGATGTCTGATCATGGTGGAAAAAGATGAGATCCTAATGAGGTACATAACAACCAATAACATCAATTGGCATTTCATTCCACCCGGTGCTCCTAATTTTGGTGGTTTATGGGAAACGAGTTATAGGAGAGACATTTCTTACGTTCGAAGAGATGACAACGTTACTGTCTTACCCAAGTAGAATCAATTCTCAACTCCCGACCGCTCTGGGAAATTTCTTCGGAAGGCAGGAATCCGTTAACGCCGGGACATTTCCTAATTGGTCATCCAATTAATTTATTGCCTGAACCGAATCTATTAGATATAAATGAAAATCGATGGCAACACATTCAGCAGATGGTACAACACTTCTGGCAACGATGGCATACCGATTATCTGGTTAGTTTACAGCAACGAAGCAGATGGAAAACTTCTAGAAAGAATCCAAGAATTGGTGATCTTGTCGTTGTAATAGACAAGGATGTTCCACCTACCAAATGGCTCATGGGCCGAATTACTGCAACAATTCCAGGACAAGATGGATTGGTCCGTGTTGTAAACATCAAAACAAAGTTTGGAGAAATGAAGCGGCCCATATCAAAAATTTGCATATTACCTTCTGGCTCGGTTGAGCCATCGGGCGCGGGATGTTCAGGATCTGCACCTAAAAAGACAAATTTGTAAATATGTAATATAGATCTGTAATTTATGTAAAAAGAAACTTATCTTGTTGGTGTGGCACAGCAATTATATTTTATTATCCATTTGTTTTTGTTTTATATAATTCTGACATTATTTAGATTAATGTTATTAATTTATTATTTATATTATAATGTATTTATTTTATAGTTAAGGCGAAAACTTATCCGGAATTATCATTTCAGCTGATTTTCCTGTAAATAATTTGTTTACAAACATCGGTTTGACGTTTGCTCAATTGTTATAAATTAGTTCTATGTTTTTTAAGAAATTGTTATAATGATCGATCACTGCCATCATCATTGGGTATCTAATTATTTAATTTCTAATAGATAGAGCAAGTGTAGAATACTATTTTTGTACGTACTATTTTGAAATAATATTGCCGCCGTTTTAGTATTTTCGCGCTTTTTCAATTTTATTACTCTTAAGATAATTAATTTTTTGTTCACTTTGATTTTGCAACCTGAGCTGTGTATACCAAAATTTGTGAAAATATCGAAATAATAAATATTAAAAATTAAAAATAAATTGTGCTAATAATATTATAAATTAAGATAATTTGAGTGCTTTCATTTTTGTGTTGAAGAAAATTATTGTTTGGACATTTTTTCTCGACACGTATAATAAGCATATTATACGTTAGTCGTGGACAAAATAATTTTATTTCGTTATTAGCTTAATATTTTATTTTTTTATTAATTATTTAATAAAAACCCGACGTTTCGACGGTATATTCCGTCATTCTCAGGGGCACAATTTTTACTACAATTTGAAAGAAAATTTTTATTTTTTAATAAAGAATGTTATCCTAATGTAACTAGAGTTTATATTAAAATTTACAAATTACTCAGTTTAACCGAAAAAATTTAAAGTTATACAATTTGAGTGATAAAAAATTTTTTAAGAAAATCTACAAAATTTTGTCGTAATAATTTAACAAATATTTTGAAACTTCCTGGATATTTAATAAATTTTGAGATAAATTTTGTTCTTTTTTGATGTAAATGCTTTCCAAAATTAACCTTTCACTGATATTTTGCTCCTTATCAAGTATCTCAGCATCATCTATAGATAAGGAGTGGTTACTTCCACGTAGATGATTCGATAAAGCACTGTGTGGCGGTTTAAACTCATACGTAGAATCATAAATATGTTGATATACTCTTTTCCACACGAACATTTTAATTTATATATTCGATTTGATTGTAACTCTATGGGAATTTTGTCTTTGAATTTATTGAATAAAGCCATGTCGAAACTGTGAAATGCTCTACCAACAAGTTGTATATCATAATTTTGTAAAAGAAATTTTATTTTTTCGAAAAGAAAAATTAAATTATTAAATCAACATTTTGTTAATATCGCAAACTTAGTTATCCCGAATAACGTATCCATGCACTTGTCTATATATTTGGAGCACTTATATGAGAATCTACCTCCATTGGATATATACTCTTGACCAATGACATAGAAATATCAAACATAATATTATAGTCTTAGACAATCGGCAGCAACAGGGTACGATGGTATTGGTATATCAACAAGATTTGTTACTCATTGTGCTAACCTTTTAACTCATAACTTGGTAAGCTTAATAAATGATGCTACACTAAAAGGAAAGTTTCCAGATTGCCTTAAGGTTAGCAAGGTGTTTCCAGTTTATAAATCGGGTAATAAACTGATCCCTAATAACTACCGACCGATATCTGTACTAAATTCCCTTTCTAAGATCTTTGAAAAGGTCATTACCAACCGACTTGAGCTTTATTTTCTGGAGAATAGTGTCATAAATCCAAATCAGTTTGGGTACATTAATAATTCCAGTACACAATCAGCGACGGTGGCTATCGTTAATGAAATTTTGATAGGGCTTGAGGATAAATACTTTGTAGCAGTTTTGTCAATAGATTTAAAAAAGGTCTTCGACACAATCTCACATAGTATTCTGATTTCTAAATTTAAAAAGCTAAATCCCACTACTAACACCCTTAAATTGTTATCTTCTTATTTAACAAATCGAGTACAATATACGGTAGTGGATGGTGTTGAAAGCCATAATTTACTTATCCGTTCAGGTGTTCCTCAAGGTTCTATTTTCAGCCCGATTGCATTCAATTTTTTTATCAATGATATTTTTACCCTTATGTTGAATGGAAAACTAATAATGTACGCTGACGATTCAATGTTAATATTTAAATCCAAAGATCCATTCCAATTAATTGAGCAAATGATTGAAGATATCTTAGCTATTGAAAACTGGTTGTCAGCAAACAAAATGTCAATAAATTTTTCAAAACCGAACTACATAATAATTCAAAACCGTCAGCTTCCAGCAGATTTTCCATCATTCATAGAAGTTAATAACCAAACAATTAAGCAAGTGAGTTCATTATGTTATCTAGGTATAATCATTGATGATTCACTGCTTTGGAAAGAACATATTAATAAGATCATAAAAATCATATGGCCCCATGCATTTGCATTAAGGCGACATAAAAATGTTTAGGATGAAAAAGCTCGCTGGTTAACATATTTTGCATACGTTCATTTCAGACTCAGTTCTATGAGTCTCTTGTGAACTACTGCAGCCCCAACCAACCTTAATACTATTAGAGTCTTGCAGAATAAAATCGTTAAGATGATTAGATTGTTACCGCTTTTGACACGCACCAAGTCTATTTATTCGTCATTTATCCTTCCGGTAGATGTATTAGGGAACTTTGAACTAGGTACTCGTATTCATTAAAAAAGTACAACTAGGTATGACCAAGTGTAATGTGAATTTTACTTCTATAAGTAATATCCACACATACGGAACCAGACAAAGCAAAAATAATAATTATTATGTCAACACTGTTGAAACAGTCCGACACAAAAAATCCTTTTTATAAAGGGCTTATTCTCTACAATGATCTCCCAGAGGGTATCAAAACAGAAAATAATTCGCGGAAATAAAAAATAATCTTGAAAGAACATTTATTTCAGAAATGGTTACTAACTTATGAGTCAACATGAGTTTTTAGTCAGTACTGAGCCAGTTTACAACAAATTATATCATCCACGTTCCATTACTAGGTTAGCCACTGTTGGACTAACTGGCGAACCCATCGGTGAACCAAACACTTGCCTAAAACATCTTTTATAAACAAAATTTTAAAAAACGAATTCGTCAACATATTTATGATTGTACGTATGAGTTTAAACCGTCACACAGTGCTTTATCGAATCATCTACGTGGAAGTAACCACTGCTTAGTCCTTATCTATAGATGACGCTGAAATACTTGATAAGGAGTAAAATCTCAATAAAAGGTTAATTTTGGAAAGCATTTAAATCAAAAAACAATAAAATGTATCTCAAAATTTATTAAATATGCAGGAAGTTTCAATATATTTGTTAAATTATTACGACAACAATTTGTAGATTTTCTAAAAAAATTTTTTATCAATAACTTTAAATTTTTTCGGTTAAACTGAGTAGTTTGTAAATTTTAATATAAACTCTAGTTACATTAGGATAACATTCTTTATTAAAAAATAAAAATTTTCTTTCAAATTCTAGTAAAAATTGTGCCCCTGAGAATGACGGAATGTACCGTCGAAACGTCGGGTTTTTATTAAATAATCAATAAAACAATAAAATATTAAGCTATAAACCAAATAAAATTATTTTATTATAAAAATTTAAAATAAATAAATGTTTTTTTATGTTTTTGTAATTGTGAAACATATAACTATATGTATGATGATATATATTGAGATATAGCGACGTTATTAAGAAAAATTTTCACTTGAAGTTTTTGAGCACAATGCAAAAGGTTTTTCTCAGGTGCGGTCTTTCACAGCTACCTCTGTATTATATTTTTTTTTTTTTTTTTTTTTTTTTTTTTTTCGCTGGCGCTACATCCCATGGAGGGATTTGGCCGCTTCATTTTTGAAGTTTCGTAATCATTTTTACAACGGATAATGAGTGATTAGTTCATTGATCCTTACATTAAACCAGCCGTGATTTTTTCATCACCCGCCGGGAATCGAACCCGGGACCTCCGGAGCTTAAAGCAAGCATGCTAACAACTGTGCCACCGGGGCGGCTGTATTATATTGTATGTAAATTATTTATTTCCACAAAATTGGTACAAAACTAGTAGGGTTTACTTTAGCTTTATTGATTTAGAATTTATTTGATAAAGTCGGGTCAATTTGTAATGTTTAAACGAGAAGTAACTGAGTTACCTCAGCTCAACATTACTAAGAAATTGTCTCTCGACCGCTGTTGTCACCCCTGCGGCATTTACCTGTGCTCAAGGCCGGTAGAGGTAAAATTAGTCATGGGTTTGGGGTGACACAGTTGAGAAACCTAGTTATACCGCGGTTGGATGAAAATATTGGGTGATCATTGAGATCACCAAGAGGATTGGGGATTAGAAACGTTGGACCTGTCTATAGTGACCAACAGAAAACTAAGTTATTTGTCCAGCATGAATGGACAGTTTTTGGCCTTAGCCACGCATTATTTGAAATTCACACAAAAAAAAATAATTAATTAGCAAGTCCCTGTATGAGGGTTTGATTAGTAATTGATTTGGTCAGTAAGTAGTTAGCCAAAAGAAAGGGTAAATGACGCGGTTGAAGCTGTACATTCACCTGCCTCTAATGAGGCTATTGGCTTCCTACTATACTGACTGGACCTCTCTTAGTTAGTATGGTTTTTTTTTTTTCTTTTTATACTCACCGTTGTTTTCCTCGATTTAGACCGCAACAAAACAAAACACCAAAAAAATTTAATTTATAAATTGCAAAAAAAAAATATTTATTTTCCCAAAAAAAAAATTTTTTTATTTATTTTTTTTTTTTTTTTTTTTTAAATAGAAAACTTCTAACCTGACGGTTAGCAAAAATCAACTAAAAAGAACCTCGAGTAAAAATTTTGTGGAGTTTTTATACAATTTTTCTGCTGATCAAAAAAAAAAAAAAAAAACACATATTTTCTTTTTCTTTTTCTCTTCCAATCAACTTGAAAAATTCCATAATCACCCCACTGACATTTTATCCGAATTTCCGGACAATATGCACGAACTGAAAACATGAGGCACGTTTGGCTGCATGTGTAACCACATGAACTGCCCAAGTCGCAAAAAAAAAAAAATTATATTTCCACGCTTATTTTTACCTTGAGACATTCAATTACATTGACAATGACCCAGGTTGAATAAACGGAAACGAAAATTGAGACTTCAACAAAAACAAATGTGTCTCCACACTGATTCAAGAATGTGTGATAATAAAAAAAAATATTCTTATGTTTGTTTACCGAAACTTGAGCTTCCGCAAATAAACATAAATGAAAACCAAGTCATATGGGCACGCGCCATTGGAGATAATAGGATTTTACATTAATTTAGTTGTTGGTTAAGAATCTTGCTTATGTGCATGTTTTAATATGTACAGACAAGAGTATTCCAACACAATTAATGTAAATGTAAGGTGAACTGTACCCGGATTTAGTCATGTAAATTGGTATTTATTAGAAGAAAAAAAAATCTTCAAATGTGGGGTACAGTTTTATACGCGAATTTGATGGATAAGATTATTTTGTGACGGGGATGACAAGCACCCGTTACAAATTGACATGGTTGGACTACAGTTTATTCTGCGAAACCTATATGAGTAAAATTACAAAATGGTTTACTAAAGAATGCTTCCCAATTTTGCATGATATAATTGCATACGTTAAACAATGGTTAATTAATAATACTTATGAATGTGATTAACGACACGAACAGTCACACTATAAACCAGAAAGTGTACGTGTAATCCAGTTAAAAACGAAAAAAAAAATCGTGATGTGATTGTCTTAAATATTTATAATGATTAATGCATGTATAATACATGTATTCAATAAATTATAACCCTATTTCCGGAAAACTCATTTGATGTAGGTATATGTAATATAATGTAAATCACATTTAATTATTACATTAAACTAAAAACTTTTATTCGTTTATCCGTTTTGCACGAAATCATTTCTTAATTTTTACAGTTTTTCCTTTTCCCAATTTTTCTTTTACATACACCTAGCGCGTTGTGCTACTGTCAATCAAACTAACACACAAAATAATGTATATAAATCACCGAAAAAAACAATCTACACACGGAAATTATATTTTATATAACTTATAAGTAAAAACAAAAAAATAAAAATTTTCTTAACAAAACAAAAAACAATCTTATTTTTGCTTTCTTATACATATTTACTAATATTATTTTTAGTATTATTCATTCAATTTTATTTTTTTAATTAACGCGAAAAATATGTCTTATACATAATTCACACATTAAAATCTCATATCACCCTCTACATTAAAAAAAAAAAAACAAAAGAAACGGAGGATGAATTTTGATTGGTTTTTATTTTACATTAACGCGAATTTTTATAAAAAAAAATGGTTTTTTATTTTTATTTTCCAAGTAAATTTTGTAGTCTGCTATAACAACAAAACAGTAAATATTATTATAAAATAAGGAATAAATTTTATGTACACGCCAACTTCGTATTACACGGTATCAGTTATACTTGATTTTATTTGAATCTGGAGTTGAATAAATCACATTAGAAACGTGGTCGTTCCAACTGAAACTGTTATTCGTGCGTAGACTCAGATTACAAACTGTCAACTAATCGATGATACTTTGATCGAACAACACAAGCGACGTTTTGAAAATTTTACAAGCTGAAGGAAAATAAAATTGAAGACAACAAAAACCTTTTATAAACCATTTATATTTTTTTTCTGTATCATTTGATTTGGAAAAATGAAATATAAATTTTTGTTCAGCAAAAAACTATTTTTTTGGAGCTTATGCATTTTGAGTTTTTATAGAGTATTTTATAATTATTGTCGTTTGGGGAAGTTATGCTTTTTGGTTCTCAAAATAAATAAAAATTTGGCGTTTGGATTTTATTCTAAACTAATAGAACAAATTAATGTATTTCAGTTAAAAATTGTACATTTCAAAAAATTATTAAATTCAGATAAATAATAAAATAAAAATAGATTAACTCATCTGAACTAAAAAATAAAAATAAATGTCTTCCACTTTGAAATTCTGAATTTTATTTTTAATTCTAATTTTATCACAGACCTAAGTCTTTCAAGTTACATATTCTAAGTTGCCCTCTTCATCAGTTTCATCTAATTCATCCCGTATAGGTGAACTTGTAAGCAGATTTTTAAAATCTTTGCGTACATATCAGGTATAATATGTTTTGTGCACATCATATTCAAGTTTTCATATTTTTTTTCGTTAATGGGAAGTTCAGAATTATAAAAGATCTTTGGGAACTCATTTCTGAATGACATTTCAACTTCAACGTTATTTTCAGTATAGGTATCTACCGTCATTTTGGAGTTTGTAATTTTAATTCGTTTAACGAATTTTAATTTTATCTCCTTATTTGGCTTCCGAACAGTTTTAATTTTTGCGTTTTTGGGTACAAATGATACCCAATCGTGAAAATTGTTAAATTTTATGTTATGCACCTCATATGGTGCTGGATTTAATCTGGCATTTCGGATCATGGTCAGATATTCCTTATAGGACCAAATAGTTTTGTTTTTTAAATGATTCTCTATTACAGCATGCATCGAATCTACGGGCATGTATGTATATATGCCCAGTAATTAGAAACGTTATTGAACCTTCCTTCACATATTTGGCAAATGATACAAAATGTTGAACCATTGCCAACGTATAACGGTTTTTATTTTGTCCAGCACAATTATCACAATATAGTGAAACAGTTTTCACTGTTTGCAGATTTGCTACCGCCATTAGAAAATTAAACAGGTTGCTGCAAATTTCATTGGCACCTCGCTTGCCCTAATGCTCTTCCCATAAATAGCAGTTTTCAATTCTTTGCCGATGATTCATATTGGGTGTGTGAATTAATTCTTAAACTCGACATTTAGATGTCGCTACGTGAGATTGCGTATAGTTTGACAAGCAATTCCAATTGCATTTTGTAGCTGTCACAATTGTCAATCTAATTCAGAGCAGAAAGATTTTTCATATTACATCATTTTTTTGTAATCGATTTAAAATGGATCGTGATAAGTTGTTTTTTCGAGGGGTTCTTCTGTTCTTTTTTGATTCCAATAAAACTGCTGCTGAAGCTCACCGATTGCTTTCTGCTACTTATGGTAATCAAGCTCCATCGAGAGCAAGTTGTTTCAATTGGTTTCATCGATTCCAAAGTGGTGATTTTGACTTGACAGACAAAGAACGGCCAGGTCAGCCAAAAAAGTTTGAAGATGTCGAATTACAAACATTATTGGATGAAAATGCATGTCAAACGCAAAAAGAACTTGCAATGCAGTTAAACATTGACCGATCAACCATTTCTCATCGTTTGCACGCAATGGGAAAGACTCGAAAGCTAGGAACCTCGTAGAAAAGATATTTTTATACAGAACAACTATTAATTTTTCTATTTTCATCTCAAGATCACTATTAATTGTTTGTTTAACATTTAAAAAATGAGTTTTCCGAAAAGTTTCCTAATATGCATAGCTATTGACACCTTGTTATGATCATTGACATGCCTTAATGTAGCTATATATTATGTATATTTAGTTTCAAATTAAAATCAAACCAAAATCACTTTTTATCAAAAAAATCCATTTTATTAAATAAAATTAGGCTAAAAATTATTAGCCAAATCAACAACTTTATTTTTAAATATTTAGCTATGAAACTTTAATTCATTTATTTAAATAATAATATCACAATATGACTTCAATGTCACTTAATTTGTTAAACTTAAACAGTCTTATAATCACAATATGTTCCAATACGATTCAGTCTTTACTTAATGGGATTTCCAAGTTGCACTTCGCACAAAAGAACACTGGAAGAATTGGCAATTCTAGGGATTTGAGGTATTTTATGTGGTGCTCTCTTAAACATTTGGAATATTTTATCCCTATATTTTCGAAGGTCTGTGGTTTCGTACTTAACGAATATGTGCAATGATAGCACATTTGGCCCTCGGCAATTTTGTTGCTTCCGATGTCAACAATTAAAGTTTTAAAGAATGATTGATCTTCAGAATCAGCTTCAGTAATTATTTCTTCATTTTTGTGAGAACTAAGATCATTAACAAGAGGAGGCACTAAAAATATATTTGAAAATTTATGATTAGACAAAAATTATTCAAGCATAAATATTAATTTTAAGCTTACCTTGAGCATCCGTACTTGTGGTTAGGTCATTAATGTTTGCTGGATCTTTATTTCGCTCATGTGATATTTGATTTCTGTGGTTTGTAGTTTTAGGTTTCCCGGTCTGTTTTTTTAAATTTTGATTTTGCTGTTTTCTTAAAGCTTTTAATTCGGCCTGTTCTTTTTTTATTTTTTGTTTTTCCAATTTGGCAACTTTACGTGCTTCCTTTTCTTGTAAAAGCTTATTCTTTTCTATTTTTCAGACTCGTTTTACTTGGGTATACATATATTGGAGATGTTAACACGAATGGCTTTTTTTGGTTTAGTTGACGGTTTAACAGCCCGATTTAATGTTTTAACTGGCGTTTCAGGCCAACCTAAATAGTCCTCAATAGACTGATTGTACATAGCGAAATTTGTGGCGGTAGGTGCAGTGGCTTGGATATCTGTAACTTCCATGGTATCAGAGATTGTTACCGTTACTCCAATCAGATCCTCTAATTGGTGTGTTATGTCGCCATCAATGTATATAAAATTTTCTATCCCGTTAATATTGATTCTGGAATTGTGTATTCCACCAGATATTCAGCTATATCGAATGTTTCAATCGAACAATTCAGCGGTGAATGCAAAGTATAGCCTTTAAGTTTCTTAAATACATTAAATAATAGTTTAAAATTATCGTCAACTTTTCTAAATTAACTCGGGGTTTTAAAATGTCATTAAAAGTTGTTATGTTTGGCTGTCCGACAATATCAGTAAAGTGTGAAAGATTTATGGAGCCTTCATTTAATAGTACTCTATTTGGCACGCAAAGCTCAGATGATTTTCCCAAACATTTAGAAAAATCTATTGACGCGTAATTCCACGGGAAAAGGCCGCTTGCTTTAAATCCATTTGATATAATTTGCGGTGTAATGCAACCCTCAAATGCTTTAAAAAGCAAAGGAGCAAAATGCTCTCTGATCAAAGAAAGCCTGGGTTTTCTTTGCGCCATTGAAAAACATTTTTTGTCCAACAATGTTTAAGTGGCTTGAATGCGGCGTAATCACAGGGCTGCAAAATTCTTGTAGCATTTGGATACAATGTAATAATTCTAATTCCTAATGGCACACATAACTCGCTTACTTTTAATGTCATATGGGTGCTATGGCCATCAACAAAATAAATCACTGGAAACGTTGTGTTGTTTTTGACCAGAAACAGATCGAAATGTTTTGAAATATATTCATAGCATATTCCTTTGGTCATCCATCCATTATCCGAGATTCCGAGTGCCCAACTCTGAGGTAACGACTTCCGAATCTCTCCCGGTACCCTCTTATATGGATAAATTATCATCGACGGAATAGTTTGACCATTGGCACTGAATGTGCACATAACGGTTAGGTTCGATTTGGCAGCCCCACGCTCAATCTCGTAGATATATCGAGCGCTTTTAGCAGCTAAAATTGACCGTGTTTTGGGACACAGCAAAAAGTTTGTTTCGTCCCCATTGATAATTCGATTTGGGGATTGTAAACTGCTGAAAGACTGTAAACTGCTGACTCCTTTAGATACAGATTTATCGAATCAAACCATCGTTTAATGTCACTAGCGCTTACTTTAGAACCCGCTGCTGTGACCGGATCTGGAACTCTTATGGCAATATTTGGGTTTCGCTGAAGAAATCGTTTAAACCACCCTCTGCCTGGTATGTTGTTTTTAAACGGTGTTTGCGCAAAGTGGGAAAAAAGTTTTCCATGGTTATATTCCTGCCAGAACCTTTAAATTGTTGGCATAGATCTCAAACAACTCTTTGCCCTTGATTTTTTTCTGGTCCATCGGGTCCTTTTCCTGTATATAATTGGCCTGTGATGGGGTAAGATGTTTTCGCATCACAAGCCCAAACAATTTTGAGACCGTATTTCGCCGGCTTTGATGGGATGTATTGGGTAAAGCGCGTTCTACCCCGATAAGGAAAGTTGTTCGTCCACTGTTACACAATCGGATGCAATATAATTGGATGCTAAATTGGCATTTAACATCAACCAAATATCAGTAATAGCTGCTGCTTTATCAGTAACCAATCGTTCAGTTCTAGTGTTACTGTTGTCAAAGCGAATAAATCTAAGAGGATAAGAATCTAATCGCCATAACACACTGTGATGTTCACAATTAGAGCGATGTACTCCCATTGTGACCAGGATTCCCAAATAAGCATAAAATTCCTTTGATGTCAAACGGTTCCACATTTTGGTAGATTTGTTTGCATTTTCGGCATTCCATTTTGCAATCGTTTGTTCCGCTTTGCGATTCGTTGCGCGTACAATGACATCGATCATAGTTTCCGAAAAAATACGTTTGAATGTGTCTGACACTGATAAATTCTTTTTACATTTTTGGCGGAAAATATTTTGTCTTTGTACTCGCGTGGCTGGTGGTGGTATTTGTTTCCATACGATGCCATCATTTGCCACAAAATCGGAGTTCGAGGAATTTTCACCGTCATCAACAGACTCATCAATTGGTTCATACTCATCTGGTTCGATCTCTTCATCCAGTTCGATTGCGATTTGATCAGCATTATATGCATCTTCAACATCGGATAAGTTTTGTATATCTTGGATACTTTGTTGGGTGGAAGGTGGAATCCATTCATCCTCAGAATCGTTCTCTTCTATTTCATTTTCACTGGTACTGCTTACCTCTTCTAGCAAACTGGACAAATAGGCCTGCTGTTGCTCATAGGTGATCCTAGGTAACACAATATAATTAGAAGAAATAATTATATTTTAGAAACTTACCGTTTGTATTGAGCTTGAGAAATTTCATTCATTTTGAGTTCTTTCAAATGCAAATTTTATCAAATTATTTTATTTCACTCTCACTAACCAAATATAAAATAGTTATGAGATTCTTTTATAAATTTACTTCTTTTGGCACTAAAAATAATTTTTAGACAACAAAATCACTAACACTTTATATTTAAAATTTTTCAATTTATAGCTGTTCTAGTTTCTCAACAACTAATAAAATAAATTCATCCAAAACCACTAAATACTATAAATATTGTAACGGTAAAGGATTTTTTATTTTGTTTTTTATTTATAGAATAAAAATTCTCTTTTTTATATATTTCTCAAATTTACTAGTATTTTTACCGTTATTTTCTTTAGTATAAAGTTTAGTTTCTGTATTACACATTTAGTGTAACACATACATATTTGAAATTGAAATTGTTTAAAAAAAAAAAAAATTTAGTACATATTCTGTATGAAAAGAATGAAGGTACATTTGTACCTTTGGTGCCCCGGGTGTGATGTAAAATTTGCCATGCACAAAGGTTAAATAATGTATTAAATCTATTACGTTTACCGCATTCCTTGTGCAAATTCAACAAATTTTCACTGACAGTGATTTTCACATCAACATTTGGCGAGAGACTAAAATAGCTAATGACAAAATTATTATAAAAGAAGAAAGAGAAACAGTGAAATATTAGATTAGTCTCATCATTTATAATTATTAAGGTACCAATCGTAAGAAAAATGCTAAATAGCGCGCTGGTGTCAATTATTGAATCAAAAATTGAGAGTGTCAATAGCTGTAGCCTTTACGCTAATTCACACACCCAATAAATAGTAAAGTTATATACCGAAAATTTTCTGTAGTATCCCAGCAACATACCGCTTCCTTTCGGAACGTTTAAAACTTTCTGTAGATCAAAAGAACATACTACAACAGTTGGATCATCCAGCTATTGTGCTTGTAAAAATACTTTCATAAGGCCATCCTTTAATCTAATGTGGTCTGCATATTGCATATTCAGCTTCATCCTGCGCCGTTTTATTAATTTTATTTTTATACCATTCGCATTTCTCACATTTGTCTTTTTTTGGTTTGTGAATTCCAATATTGTAGTATTTTTAATAGAATGCGAAACATGTCGTATCCTAAAAAGCTTCGCTCTGCTTTCGATTTCTTTTTGCTTATGCATGCGATGCAAATTTGCAAGCGTTACAATATCAGGCTGCAAATACTTTTTAGTCGATGATCCTCTACAATAATGAGACGGAACGGCGGGTAGGGTGGATATGAATTGATCGAAGCGTAGCTCATCTTCCTGTGTAGTGCTCTGATAATGTCTAACACTTTTTGGATTCTGTATAATTACTTCAACATTTTTGAAGTTTTTTATAACACTTCTAATACGTGATGATGTAATGTTGAGTCTCTTAGTTAAAAATTGTTTGCACACTGGTGTTTTAATTTTTTCAACTGGACATGTTACAGTATACACGTGACGGAAATTCTGCAGATTCGAATCTTTGTCAAATAAAACTCGTCAAATAAAAGCTGTGTTCTTTCATTCGGGATATTCTTACACTCATTATAGCAGCTGACTCGTAGTGCACAACGATTTGGTTTAATCGTTTTTTTGATACCAAGTTTCCCTTTTTGGTAAAGTAATCTTCACCTGAAACACGTTTGGCAGTATTTGGGTTTTTGCATTTTTTTTGGTTCTTACAGATTGTTTCGGTATAATCGGGCCTATTTTCAATAACACTAACATACAATCTAATTCCTAGTTGAAATTTCCTGATAACGTTGTTAAGGTGCTGGTGTTGCTTATTAAATCATACGATGCAGTATACTCACAAAGAGAATCTGTATATGCGACATTGTTTTTTAAATTTCTATTTAAATCGGTGGGCTGAACTACTTGCATCTCGACCGCTTCCTCTTGGTGGTTGAATACTATATCACCATCCTTTTTGTATAAATTAATTTCGTCAATTACAATATCAACATCGGAAGTATCTATATTATTACTGGGAATGCAGGGTTTATTAAATCAGGTACGTCAAGGCATTGATCCTGTAAAATAGTTTTTGTTGCTGGTTCATTGGAATTTATTAAGTTCTTCTTGGCCAAAGCCAGTTGAACAAATAATTTGCCTCTTGAAGTCATTCTATAATAGACACAATAATATTGTATAAAGACAACATTAAACACAAACGCCATAAAATAAAAATTACTTTCGTAAAAATGTTATACCACAATTAATATAATAATTGTTTTAAACACAAGATCATTAACTAATTTCTATTTGTGATTCACAGACAAAATTATTTATTTAATATATACATTAAATCAATTATTTTAACAATTTAAATGTCCCCAAAATCGAAAGCAAAAATGAGCGCTTGTGTGATTTTATTTCTATCTTTCATAAGACACAAACGACAACCATTTTCGTAAATTTTAAACCAATATTACTCGCGATATTATTGATAATTTTCTTGTACAATTACATTTATTGAAAACACTACACATTTATCATCATTTTTAATCAATAAACTTACCGTTCATGAAACTTAATCTAATATTACTTAACAACAAATATAGCACAACCAATTCAAACTTGAACACTGAGTACCGTCGCTTAGTTCAAATGATACTTGTGATTTATGTCGCTTAGAATATTTGAAAATTTCTTTTTACAAAAAATAGCGGAATTTTCATAAAAAAACAGAAAGGTTTTCAAACAGTCATACATATAGAGCAACATCAGCGCTTACCAATGATGTAAAAACAGAAATTTCAAAAATTGGCGCTTGTGCTGTTCGATTCAAGTATCGTCGTAATGCTAATTTATCATTATTAATATATAAATCCGGTAGTCAGAGATGGGCGATTACGCGTCGACTACTAATTTTTACGCGAATGCGTCGACAACCATCGACAACCGTCGACAAAGTCGACAATTCGTAGACAACGTCGACAACTTTTTTATGCCTGCATTCGTTTAATGTTGAACTGTTTCCGTAGATATGGTAGTTAATCCATATTATGAATAGTAATATAGTATACAATATATTTCAAAGTAGCTTAGATAATTTTACGTTAATTTTGGACGAAATACAAATATTTTTCTATGTATCTTAAAACATATAAAATTAAATATCAGTTATATAAACCTTAGTTAAGAATTTGCACAGTGCCATCTCTATATAACAATAGAAAAACAATTTTCACGATAGTCACTTAGCCAGTTAATGTACCAATGAGTAATTTATGTGATTTATTATCAAAATGTAACCTTTTTTTGATTCCTAGATTAATTAGACAATGACTGATTTATTAACAGACAGCAATATCATCAGACCGGCTAAATAAATGAGGAAATTAATCATTTCGTAGGTTGTCGACGTTGTCTACGTTGTTGACGCCAAAAACGCAAAAAATCGCGAGGTAATCTACGTAATAGATTACGCGTCGACAACTGCGTAGATTACATCATGTAATCTACGTCGCCCATCTCTGGCGTATTATACCCGAATAATTTCTTCTACAAATAAACATGACCTGTGTTTTCTTCGTATTTAAAATAAGGTCATTTGACGCAGGCCATGCAGAAATACTTCTCAGATCTTCATGAAAAAAGTTTCATTTATATTTTTGAATGAACCAGTATAATTTTGAACCAGAAATGCAATCAGCTAAATTATTAATAACAAAGGAAAATATTATTGGCCCAATAATAGACCCCTGAGTGACTCCACGAGTAATAGGGACACTAGCAAATTTACAATCTGAGTCCCATCCGACAGATAGGAAGATAATAAACTATGATAATAGCACAACCCGAAAAATTGTAAAATAGTTTCAACTTTGGCAGGAGAAACCAATGATTAATACAATCAAATGCCTTGGAAAAATCCAAGAGGACAATTACCGCGAAAGATTTATGTTTATTAGGGATATGCGAAATATCATCTACAAACTACAACAATACCCAAAGCAAAAGTTGTGCAATAAAATTTACGAAATCCGGATTGAATACGATTTAACACGTTAATCGCCATGTCGGTCATATGTGTCTGACACTTAAAAGTTCTACATGAGCCATGTCAGACATATATGTCGACCAACCGGGTAGGATAATATATTTTTAGCGTAAGAGCACTTCTGTCAAAACACATTTTTTTTTTTGGATTTCTCTTTTTTTTATTTTTATTTTTTGCCATAGTCGTACATAAATTTTGAAATATTCAAGGTGAGTTAATTTATTTCTGACAGTATTTGTGTATTTTCTAAAACTTCTGTCCTTAGAAAATCTATTTAGTCACAAGAAGCAAAAAAAAATCTTTAGTTTAATAATAAAATGTAATACATACATTTTCACGCATTTTAACTACAGAAAAAAACACCCGCAAACAAAAAATAGTTTCGCCGGCTATGAACGTTTTTATATAAATATCAAAGAAACTAAATGGCCACTGTAATTTATTTGTATTTTTGGTAAACAAACAGTTTAGTTTTAATTTTTTTGATAGAAAACTAAAACGGATTTTAATTGAAATGGGTGGCCATAATAAGGATGAAGTATACTTTAAAACTGCACAATTATTTTTAATTTTCATTCGTGTGCATTAAATTAAGATCGCAGGGATTAAAAATATTTTGAAAAAATATACACTTGACAATTACCTAAACAAGTTAATTAAACATGGTTTATAATTGATTTTTCTTGTATTAATTTGCTTCATAATGAAGCAATTTATCACACAAAACTTAATTAATTTAACCATTTTATATATTTCATTGAAAATTTTTAACTTTATTTCTATGTTAAATTTTTTTTGACAGAAGTGCGTTTACGATTTTCGTATTCTCTTTTCATACATTTTAAATTTTACACTCTCTCTATATATCTTTATGCTCGAAGATGTCGACATACGGGATTTAGTAGAAGGCCACGTCAGTCACTGATTTCAGACGCAAACGATAAAGTTGCTGTATCTTTCAAAGCTTAGCCTACTAGGAGCAAAGCCTGAAAATTGCTTGAGTAAGTTCGATTATGGTGGCGATTAACGTGTTAATAAATGTAATTGATCTTAGATAATAAACTTTCTTACTTTTATTTAGAGGGATAACTGTAGCTTTTTCCCATAATATAGGACAATTCGAGTTAGTAATATAGGTATTAATTATAAGAGTTAGATAAAGTCAAATTAACGGCAGTATTAATTTAAGATGGTTAAGATTCATTCAGTAACAAATCAACAGTCGTTCAACTCGGGCGTATTTCTTCTATTTATTTTCAAAAATATTTTCATACTGTTTCTTTATTTTATTTTTGCTTAAAAAATAAAAAAAAAACAACTAAACAGTCGTGACTGATATTGAAAAAATTGTATAGGTTATTAGCTTCAACTATGCAGCTTTTGAAGCAATTAAGCGGTTAAGCAAATATCGTAAAGATGTTAGGAAGGTAAGGAAAATAGTGATGTACAGTGTGTCTGGTTTACAGTTGTTCTGTCCAGAATGTTTGGTACGTATGCACGATTACCAAAATTTAATGGAATGTTCACTCAAAAGGATTGTCCTAATAAAAGAGTCCTTGAAAAATGCTATACACGCCATTAAGCCGCCTGTTAATACAGATGAACGTCGCATAACACGTGCTCAGGCCAGGGCTATCGTAACCATTCATTCAATGGATACGACACAGCCTACTCCATCACCGAAAACACAAACTGATCAAGCTACCAAACCGCCAGCGGACCGTCACGATTCTAAGCTTATTAAGCGAGCGGTACCTCAGTTATCTTCAGCATCTACATCATCAACAAAACAGCAGCACCCGTTATAGTGCCAGTATTGGATACCGTTGAGATAGATAAACCGATTCAGTCGACTTTCCAGAAAATTAAAGCTGTTGCCCCACGACGGTGGCGTTTTGTTAGTATAATTGCAAAATCGATCACAAAACATCAATTTGAAAATTTTATTAATAATAAAATGAAACTTGATGAAACTGTGTGTGTCAAAATCTCACCCAAAGAAGTAAGTGGCCTGCTTTACGACTACGTGTCATTTCGTGTGAGTTTACCGGGCAAGGAGTTTGTTCAAAAAACGAGACTTGAGAGTTGCAGTTTCCATCGGCTTACTAGATGTACGATAATATTAAAATCAAACCAAACAACAATAATACTTATTATTATTATTATTACATGAGGGCCATGTGGGGGCTCAAGCCACCCCGCACTGCGACCTAAAAGATCTTTTGTGCATTAAGCCCTACTTAATTATCCGTCCAGTCAATATTCAAGCTCTTAATGAACCTGATAATACTGCCTAACGGTACGTGATACATACTATCTGGGCTCATTGCTCTCCCTCCTAGATGTTTTAATTATCCGTCCAGCCAATATTCAGGCCCTTAAAGAACCTGATAATACTGCCGACCGGTGTGTGATACATACTATCTGGGCTCATTGCTCTCCCTCCTAGATGTAATAAGATTTACTTCTGCTAGAAGAGCGGTAGCATTGGGACTCAAGGACATCGAGAGGGCAGACCCACTCTCGTATATTCCTATCCATGCCTCGTCTACCGTTTTGATTTTACTCTTGCGAGTTGCTGGGACATACTATCTGGGCTCATTGCTCTCCCTCCTAGATGTTTACTGTTGGAAGTACTTCTACACGCGATACATATTATCTGGGCTCATTGCTCTCCCTCCTAAATGTTTACTGTAGGAAGTACTTCTACACGCGTTACATACTATCTGGGCTCATTGCTCTCCCTCCTAGATGTAATAACATTTACTTCTGCTAGAAAAGCGGTAGCATTGGGACTCAAGGACTTTGAGAGGGCAGACCCACTCCCGTGTATTCCTTCCCGTGCCTCGTCTACCGTTTTGATTTAACTCTTGCGAGTTGCTGGGAATAAAATGTCGCCTGTAGGTCACCCAGGTTTACTACAGGAAGGCTAAATAAAACTGGAGGGTGCCTGGTATCCAGAGTCCGCATATATAGACTGATTAACCTATCAGCCATTCATCCATCGGCATATGCTGTTCCACCTTAGATTAGGGATTTTTTGTCAAGGTTTTCTCCTTTAGCGTCGTACTTTAGCCTGTCACCAAAGGCCACATTCAGCCTAATGGTTACAGTTACCGGTGGTTGCCACGAGGAGGCAGTACGTACACCTGCGCCTACTGGAAGTTTACGGAGCCCCTTCCAATAGACGCCAAACCACCAACAATAATACTTACTGTTGTATATCTAGTACGTACACTTTCAATTCTCGTTTTCTGAACAAAATCCTTGCACTACTTAACAATATACAACTGTGTTACAATCAGCAATGTAGCCACCTGAACTATTAGTGAAAGAATTCGAGTGGAGACCATCTCGCCAAAATTTTCGCAATTTGAGCCCGGTCAAAACCCAACTTTAACCTTAACTACAAACCAACAGAACCTGCATCATGAGAACTCTACACCAATGTCCAAACCAAAAAAAAAAAAAAAAAAAAAATTGAAACTAGCTATTTTAATAGCAAAATGTTAATAAAATGTCTTCGAAAGCCGCTCAATTTCACAATTTTGTGTTAGAAATTTTCGCTATTTCCGGTTTATATCACCTGTCAAACATCATTCAACAGTGGGATCTTGAGTTCTAAATTCTTTCACAACCAATAACTGGTTTATAGTTGTTACTATTCACTGCAAACAAGTATTAAACATTCTGGTGGAAGAATACTCATAGCGGTCGATACATCATTATCGAATTAGTTAGTTGTCCTTAGAGCAATTATGTGTTATAATTACAATCAGCAAAAGTCAATTTTCGTACATTGTATTTCTACAAATTTTATGATTTCGAGTAAGTATCATACTATAAAAATTAATAAATTTTATGAATTTTATATGTTCTATAAATTTTATAAATTCTAATAATTCTATAAAATTGTTAAATTCTATCAATTCTCCAAATTTTGTAGATTTGAAGTTTTGTTAATTTGTAATAATTTGTATGAATTCTATAAAGTCAAAACATTCAGGAATTTCTTTAAGTTTAATAAATCCTATAAATTCTACAAACCCTGTAAATACGATATATTCTCTAAACTTTATAATATCAGATTTTACAAATTCTTTAAATTTTGTAAATTCTACAAGCCTATAAATTGTTTAAATTTATAAATTTTTATAAATTTTAAAAATTGTATAAATCCCACAAATTCTTTATAAATTCTATAAAGTCGAAAAATTTTGTAAGGTTTTTAAATTCTACAAATTCAATAAATCTTATAAACCCATTTATTTAACAAATCCTGTGAATTCTATAAATCTTTCAAACTTTGTTATTGCGGTATATTCTATAAAATCCATTAATTCTATAAATATTTGAAATTCTACTATTTCTAAAACTTCTACAAATTTTGAAGATTTTAGTTTTTGTAAGTTCATTAAATTCTACAAATTCATATTTGATTTACCTATTTAAAAAATTGCATGATTGCAAAAATTGCATTCTTCAAATATTCTATGACCTCAATAATTTCTTCAAATTTTATAATATTCTTTAAGTTGTAAAAATCGCACAAATTGTGTATAAATACTATAAAGTCAAAAAATTTAGTAAGTATTTAAGTTCTAAAAACCCTGTAAAGTCTATAAATCTTACAAACTCTGTGAATGCGATATACTCTCTAAATTTTAAAACAATTAATAAATTCTATCAATTATATAAATTCTAAAAATTTTATAGATTCTACTAAGTCTACAAACTCTATGAATTAGAATTCTATAAATTTTCTAAATTCTATAAATTACACAAATTCTTTATAAATTGTCTAAAAATTTAGTAAGTTTTTTTAAATTTTGCAAATCCTGCCAATTCTATAAATTTAACAAATCCTGTAAATTCGATATATTCTGTAAATATATTCAAGTCGATAAATTCTACAAATTTTAAAAATTCTACTAATTCTGTGAATTTTATAATTTCTACTGAGTCTTAAAACCTGTAAATTTATAAATTTTATAAATTCTATAAATTTTTTAAATTCTACTAGTTCTCTAAATTCTTCAAATTTTTTAAATTTTTTAGACTCTTTTCATAGAAGAGTTCCTGTAAATTGTTTTAACTCTGCAATTTCTATAAATTCTACAAACTGAAAATTCCATGATTCCTTTAAATTCTATGAACTCTATAATTTTTATAAATTTTACAAATTCTATAAATTCTACAAATTATATAAATGCCACAAATGCTCTATAAATTCTCTATAAAGTGTAAAAATTCAGTTATTTCTCTAAATTCTACAAATTTTCATCGTGGCTTTTCCGTAAAACTTGATTTCTAACCCCTTTCGGAATGAAGAATTTATATTCTTTGTCAACTTTTCGATAAACTCTATTATTGAAAATTTTGTAATCAGTATAAAATTATTTCTCAACATCTGTATTTGGTGGTGTATCCAATATGATTTTTATATTTGATACCTGCTCATCTTGCATCTGAATATACTGTAACCAATCATCATCGTCGATCGAAATCCTGAATATATTAATGTCCACTGGTTCCGGAGAAACTGCTTTCTCTACATGATTCCTTGAAAGTGCATCTACATGCTGCATTCGTCTTTCTTCACGGTGAACTATTATGTAGTCAAATTCTAGTAACTTTAACCACCATCGTGCTATTCGTGGAACAATATCCCGTTTGCTCATGGCCGTTTTTAGTGATTGACAATCAGTTACGATAATAAACGGTTTTCCTACTAAATATTGACTAAATCTTAAAACAGATTCCACAACTGCTAATGCTTCTAGCTCATAACTGTGGTAATTCTGCTCAAAACTAGTAGTTTGTCTGCTGTAAAATGCGACTGGATTTAGTATTTTATTTTCTTCTTGTAAAAAACCCCTGCTATTCCTATTGCGCTTGCATCTGTATGCAATTCATGATTACACTCTGGGTTGTATATAACCAGTATTGGTTCTTCCATCATCATTTGTTTAAGTTTATCAAACGCGTTTTGTTGACATAATCCCCATATAAACGGGACAGACTTTCTAGTTAACCTAGTCAAAGGTTCAGCGATCTCTGCATACCCTTTTATAAATTTCCGGAAATAGCTTGTAAGCCCCACCCACCTTCTTATGTCATGTACGTTTTTTGGTACAACCATATCTCTTATAGCAGATAATTTTTCTTTGCCCAGTTGTATACTTCCGTTGCTAATAATATGTCCCAAGAATTCCACTTTCTCATTCAGAAATGAACATATTTTTATATTTAATGTTAAATTAACTTATCAAAATAACTAGAAAATTTCCTAGTTTGCATATTCCTTCTTCTATTGTTTTGCTCGGAATAATAATATCATCCAAATAAACGACTATAAAATCCGGTTTTATTAATTGTACAACCTTATTCATTATTTTCTGGAAACAAGCAGGCGCATTTGCTAATCCAAAAGGTAACCTACAGAATTCATATTGGCCATCAGTTGTAATAAAGGCTGTATATTGTCTGGATTCTTTTGCTATTGGTATCTGGTAATAGCCAGATGCCAAGGCAAGTACTGTAAAATATTTGTAACCCACCAAACTATTTAATTGATCTTTAATTATTGGCATTGGATATTTTACTTTTTTTTGTAATCATATTTAATCTTCGATAATCAATGCACATTCTCTCTTCTCCATTTTTTATTAACTAGAACGACAGGTGATGCAAATGGTGACTCCGATTCTTGTATAATTTTATTTTCTAATACATAGTTCATCAATCATCTGTTTGAGCACAGCTTTTTCTGCATATGGTACCTTATATGGTGGATATACAACCGGTTCAGTACTTAATAATTCTATCTTACCCAATCCTACATCAGGAAATCCAGTGGATACGCAGTCCGAGAAATTCTCAAGCATTACTCTCAATGTTCTCTCGTTATCAGCATTTAATATAATTCCAGTATGCGTGTTATCGTAAATGAAGCTATTTTTATCAACATCTTTGATTTGGCCAATATGCCTAATTGCGATTGAGTTGCTTCCAATAATTAATTGAATTTGTGACAATTTAAGAAAATCTCTTCCTATTATAACATTCCCTGGTTTAATCTCTGATTTAACAATTAATAGTTTTAGATGAACTTTGACATCATTAATAAAAAGTGTCCACGCAGTGTTAGGTTAAATTACGTTTCACCGCATGGTAAATCATAACTTTTTGTTTTGATTTTGCACAAAAATTGCAGTGAAAATATTATTATTTAATACAATAACATCGAATAATTTTAAACTTTGTTATATTTGGCTCTAATAACTTATATGTATGTAAAGTGTACTCGTGCATAATGTTTTTAATAACGAACGCTTGTTTGGCATATACTCACTAAAAAATAGATTTAATTTTGTGGTCATACTGAGAGAATTATAAATAATCGCATGTTACTTAAATTCAAAGGGATTTGGGTTTTAAAATTGTATGTTTCCATAAAAAAACATTGTATAACATCATCCAACACTTTTTTTTTAAATATGAAACCGAAGATCTGCATAATGACAAGCAATAGCACTGTATTGACGCTGTCTTTTAAATCCTTAAAAAAAATGGTTGTTATCGATCATGTGGGTGAGTTGGGATATGATGATGTAGTTAGTTCAGGTATATTTATTTATTTTACATTATTTATCTATTTTTTATGACTTATGCGCAATATTCAAAGATTATTAAATAATTTTATGATCTCCGTTCATTACAGCTATCAGTCAATTTAGCATTAATGAGGGACCCATAGTTTTGTATGATGCAATTACAGAATGTGAAATACCTTTTGATATTTTCAGTACATACATAAAGCAAATTTTAAATTCCAATGGTATTTTACATATCAAAATAGTGCCTATTGATTTTCAAAATGTTGAATTACAAAATCATGAATTTAGCTGCAATTTGTTAGAAATTCAAGAAAAAGAATCAGAACAAATTATATTTGAAGCACAGTCAAGCAGCAATAGCACCGGAGAATTAGTAAGTCACCTAATACCAAATAGCACTAATCTGAACGTTTAAACTAAATATTTTCAACATTATAGGATATTATTGAAATTATAAATAAGCATTGCCTAAATCTGATAAAGAAAATAAACTCATCTTTAGTATTGACACCTTCTGAACTAAACGAGCTATCTTCAACTATCATTAAACAAAAATTAAACTCTAAGCCATCGAA